>CM068373.1:37019247-37456747 GCA_034769895.1 Magicicada septendecula
AGCGTTTTTTATTAACAGGTACTTTATATTTATCTCTAAAGGCTTTATAAACGGATACCTTTAAGTCTCCAAAGGCTGTTGCACCAACATAATAATTTAGTACAAGTTGAAATAGTACAAGTGTTGAAAACATCTTTAGAGAGAATTTGACTAATTGTTAGACGAGCTGACAGAACGCCATATAGACATAGACAATAAAAATTATATTAAAGTACTTATTAAAAGTCAAATATTCGCGTCCGAAGCCCGGGTAAGAGCTAGCAGGTATTTATAAATGGACATACAGTATTATAAATGAAACTGGTAATTTAAACTTCCCTTGACGATCTACTACTTCCACGTTTAATGTACAACAGTTTAAGTGTATCCATTGTCATTCTTAATTGAAAACGTAAAAATCTGTAATCTATTGTTACGGCATTTCACAACATTCTACGTGTTTTTCGGGTATTCTAGCGGAGCTCGGCTACAATGTGTGTGTGCGTACATATAGCTGCTTCTTTGGAATGAAGGACAATTACGTGACACTTGTCAGGCGTCCGTAGCCGAGACCGATCCAGACTTCACCGGTCCGCGCACACTGTGTTCAACGCGGCAAGCAATACGTTCCAGTTTTTTCTAGTACCGTTGACTCGTAGTATGCATTATTCTGGAACCTCAGAGGGGTGTAAATACAAGCATTAAGCGACGCTTAGTTTCAGTTTCAGTGGCGATTCATTTAAGTAAGTTTCGAGTTTACTCCGGGCGATTATTCTGTCCGTTCAAGTGGTTATTAGTGCAAAGGTACAAACTTACCTATTTTTATTTTCCGTCATTCGACTTCGTCAACAAGTTGCCGAAACGCGTAGTGCTGTAAATAACAATAAAAAAATATACGAAGTCGCATGACGGAAAATAAAAATAGGTAAGTTTGTACCTTTGTATTAGAGCGCGACTTGGAGACAAAACAATAAAATGTATTATGGTTATTAGTGTTATTGTGATATAATTGTGCGGGACTCTATTAATTGACATTATTATTTGTGTAGACAGATTATTTTAATTGTTGTAGGAAAATAACTTGTTGATTACAAACTATTAATTTTGATAATTAAAGCTGGTTTTTAGTGACTTCATTGGTGATTTCTACTTTGTTTTCCACTGCATCACACCATGATAAAGGGGACCATCGCAACAATATTATATTAATTGTGTTATTTTT
Source organism: Magicicada septendecula (assembly GCA_034769895.1). NCBI lineage: Eukaryota > Metazoa > Arthropoda > Insecta > Hemiptera > Cicadidae > Magicicada > Magicicada septendecula. Next base: position 37,020,449 of record CM068373.1, read on the forward strand.
CTTCTTCTCCTCCTTCTTCTTCTTCTTCTTCTTCTTCTTCTTCTTCTTCTTCTTCTTCTTCTTATGAGACTAGTGTCCCTGAAGAACCCTAGCCTGCTCAACGATTCTCCTCCATTCTTCTCTTTCCAGAGCCTTACTCCTCCAACCTGACACCACTTGCATCTCTCTCAAATCCCCTTCCACATCTTCGTATTATCTTATTCTCGGACGTCCTCTCCTCCTTACTCCCTCCGGCTTCCTTTCCAGTTCCATTTTTGGGCCTCGATCTGTCACGTTTTTGGGAAACTACTTTCACATTCAACATATAACAGTTGACATGTATCCATTGTCATTCTTAACTGAATACGTGAAAATCTGTATTTTATCATAATTAGTAATTGTGTTACTTTCCTTCGTCTTCTGCAGAAGTCAATTTCTATTCGGCATCTTGCAATTTACTGTACGTATGCTAGAGCCGTTTTAAGGTGTCCTGTATGTTCTACTACGATCTTCCTCTTCCATACGTAGACACTTGATACTTTATATGTATTAACCATCTGTCTTCTCTTTGATGATATTGTTACGAAGGTCTACTCGGTCGTCGTATGGTACAGTGGAAAACAAAATACAAGACACCAATTAAGTCACTAATCACCACCTTTACTTTTCACAGTAAAACAGTTCGTAATTTACAACACTGTCTTTTACAACAAATCAAATAAAAATTGTTCACACGCAATAAAATATCAACTAATATTAAAATACAATTGTATTAAATATACTCCCCGATTATAAAACACAGCACTTCCTAATAACCACTTGAAAGCACACAGTAATATCGCCCGACAATAAACTCGAACCGCACTATAATATTTCGCAACTATAACTGAAAACTAAGCCCGCTGACGCCTTGTATTTATACAACCCTCACAGACCCGAATATTCCAAAATGCGAGTTAGCGCCAGTGTGTACGGCGTAATTAATTCCAGCCTTGACACTGTTAGCGAGCGGCCGCCCAAATTCTGATACAGTCTAGCAAATGCGTCGAGTGTCACGTACGCCACACGCATTACATTTCTGATCCCTCTGGAACGTTCGATATACACGTAGATTTTTCTGTGATATTGTAACAGTATGCTAGAGCGTTTTAACGTGTACTGTATGTTCTACTACGATTTTCCTCTTCCATACGTAGACACTTGCAACTTTATATGTATTAACCATCTGTCTTCTCTTTGATGATATTTACAACATCGTAGGACTTTACTTCAAAAGGTCGTTGACTTAGAACATGTTATTATTTTTTATATACACTTTTCCTCATTCACCACATAGCATTTTGTGTAATCTGCATGCACCTCCGTTAGTGCAATCTAGCATTCCAATACAGTTTTTAACTATTTGGGGGGGAAATTCGATATTTTTTCTTTAAATAATGATATATTTCTAATAACATTATGGTCTAATTTCTTTTCATTTCTTGTCTGTTGCGACAGAACGCGCATCAGATAGGGCTGTCCTCGCTTTTACTCACTGCTGCTTTACTTTTTGATTGCAGAAAATAATATAAATTAATGCTTTTATTAGTAACACATTTACTTCCTAAGAATGCGTTTATAAGTTCATTTGGATCTTATAATTACACTTTCATTAAGTTTATTTAAAATTATTTTAAACTTATTGTTAAACATTTTAAAATAAAATATTAAATACTCAAATGGCGCAGCAAATGTGGAGGCGGAAGAGCTTCAATTAGGCCAACGGCTGCACACATGAGGCGAGTTAAATAGCCTGCTGCGACCGGGCAGAGACCGCTCGTTAGCCAAGGTGAAGGCAAGGCTCTAGAGGAAGAATAGCCAAAAATCAAAGTTCCTTGCCCTCCGGGTTGGGGATGAGCTTAAAGTTGACGGTCCTATCCTGGGAAATGGTATTGTTGCGAAATAAAAAGAAGAAATAGCAGGACGACAAAGCTGGGTAATAACATAAATTACCTTTAATGCAAAGCCTGAAGGTAAAAAGAAAGCTGGAAAACAAAAACTGAGATACAGGGACAGGATGAGTCAGGACGTAAGTACTCTTGGAATTAGAAAGTGGAAGAGTAGAGAAGAATGGCAAAATCTTCTGAAGAAGGTCAGGGTCCGCAGAGGGCTGTCGAGCCATTGATAATGATGATGAAAAACTCAAATTCTCTTACAACACACACACACACACACACACACACACACACACACACACACACACACACACACACACACACACACACACACACACACATATCCGCTGTCAAAAATTTGATATTCAGTCCACAGCTTTTGGTTTATTTACATTTATAAGAGTACGTTAAATGTGATTGTAATTAAACATGGTGTATTCTGCAATTACAGTTGAAAACCAGTGCATATCATATTTCGGAAAACTGCCACCGACCGATCAAGTTAATATGTGAAATATACAAGACCAAAAGTGACTATTGCAAAAATATTGGAAGCTTAAGTGCACTAATTTGGAGGATAGATCTAAAAAAAAAACGAAAAAACAAATATATAAAACCATCTTCAAACGCTCTAGATTACGTGTTAGGTAACTAGACACGGAAAGTAGCAGAAAACATGAAAACAAAAGAACAAAGTAAAAGTTGTTGAAACGGATATCAATGTAAGCCGTGAAACGTGTATGTACATATTTTATGATTGGTCACTCTACAATTGACACTTTGTAGTTTGCCGAAAACCAGGCTATTCTGTCAAACTTTGAAAACAGATTGCAGATGGGTATACATTTGTTAAATCGAATCTGCAAAGACTCTGGATTGAAAATATCCACAGTTAAGACCAAGATGATGGCTTTTCATGGAACCGATCCCATAGGGGAAAAATTGTTCTTGATGGTCAGTACCATCAACAGGACAGTTCCTGGAACAAGTTAGCAATTTTGAATACCTGAACTACAGTGTGTCTTATAATGCAAGCACCGACGTTGTGAATAAGTTGCATAAGTTCAACCTTATGTGCGGGACTATTAAGGAAACCCTTAAGTCAGCAAGGAAAGAAACACGCCTAAAATTCTGCAAGGTGATTCCCACACTTGGGTTTGAGAATTGGACTTTAACGAAATGCCAGGCCAGTCGCATCCAAGCAGTTGAATTGGGATTTCTCTGGCTCATGGGATACTCTCCATGATCATAGGGGAAACACAGATATACGGCAGGAACGGAATATTATGAGTATACTCGACAGGATCGCCCAGTATCGGCTGAATTGGTGGGAACACCTTTGCCGAATGGATAACCGCCGCATCCCCAAATAACTATGAAATTAATTATAAGCTAATGGGAAGGGGAGGTGTGGGACGTCCGAGGAACCGCTGGAGTGACCAGCTCTAATCTTTGCCTATTTGAGACCGGAACAAACCAGCCTTGGTTTAATCCTTGAAGATGATGATGAATCTAAAACAGAATAAATGATGTTACACGGATTTCTTCTACTTTTGTAGACAGTTCCTTGAAGAGCATTTTTATAGGTTATTATAAATAGTTATAGGTATTATAGGTAATTACAGGTTATAGATTATTATTAACTATTTATTTTTAGGTTCGTTGTTTTAAATAAAAACATTGTTAATAGCTACTATGCATAAAGTGGGAAAATTTGTTAAGACTAGTGTTTCTTAGTAGTTTGCAATGTATAGACTTAAATAGACGAAGAAAACTATCATTAAAAGAAACAGTCAAGTCAAGTTCAAGTTCTAGATAAGCAAATAACTTTTTTTTTTTAATTTAAGGAAATCAAAAACAGTAAGAAAAATTTAAAACTTTGTGGAGAATCAGCTTATGAGGAATACACATTTTACTCGGCATACAAATTTAGTATCTTTAATGACAGAATTACTATCTTTCAACAATCCTTCCAAATTTTGCTCCAACTTTAAAAAAATTTCTTAAGTCTGTTTACAAAAAAACTATACACATATTTGTGAACCGATTTAGATATGGGGTCTGTAGATATCTATGATAACATATAAAAACTAAGAAGCTAGGAGTAGATTATTTGTTATAAATTTAACGAAAAACCTGAGCTGCTGTTTTGAATTCTTCTTCACGTTGCAGCCCAACGTGAGCCATGACTTTCAACACAAAACTTCATTAATTGCCATCTCAGTGTAAACTTTCACATCCATTCTTCTGAGATCGTCTAGCACACACATCATCCAATCATCGTATCCTAGGTCGGCTCCTCTTTCTGCTTTTATATACCTGCGCCCTCAGAATTTCCTTTGGCATACGCTGATCATTTATCTGCTCTAGGTGACCGAACCATTTTATCCTTTGATTCCTTCTGAATCTTACACTGTCCTCGTGATTGAATATTTCATCTTTCCCTTGGTTATTTTTTATTCTGTATTCGTCATCTTCTTTAACCCTCCCATAAACACGTCTTAAGATCTTTCCTTTAAACCTTCTTAGTGGTTTTTGTTCCTTTTTTTATCAGAGTCCAAGTATCGCCCCCTTAAGTAACAATGCTGTTCGGAATTATCAGTGTTTATTGTATGATTATCTGGTTTACCGTTATTATTATTTTACTAGGAAAACAGTAATAAGGTAATCCTTATTTTTCTGATAATAACAAAAATTAACTAACGTTAAAATGTACCTAAAATTAAATGTATTTCGTTCAAAATACTTAGCGAGTTGAGCAACTCTGGAAGCTTACTAGTTACGTTATTTTACTGAATTGCAAAATCCTTGTCCTTGCAAAAATATTTATTAATAATAGGGTTTTGGAAACCTGACGGGGCCATCGTATCAGTCTACCTACCTACTACGTTAACAACCTGCGAAAGGTTCTCCTATTGTTTATTTTCATTGCACCTAAGCAAGTCGTCTACCCATACATATTTAAACGTCCCATCGTCCCGTTTAGATTCTTAAAGGCCTTTGCATTTAGACGGTGTACAGTGTTTTATCAATATCGTGTTTTCTTCAAGCGTAGAGCATTAAAACTGTGGAATCCAGTGCCAGTGCGTTTTGTCACATCAAATTCTAAGCGGTAAACTGAACAGCGAGATTTATTTCAACCATATAGATTCAATGAAAAATTATATACTAAATAGAGACCTTAAAAACTGTGTTGAAGGCTAGAAGCTTATAAAAAATCAACTAACTGTGTGAAGTGTGGAGGAAACATGTATATTGGGTAAAATGGAAACTTGCATTACATAAATATGTGGGGCAAAAAACTGTCGAGTGGAAAACGTATGGGGGAGAGTTTCATCTTTGGAGTTCACGCGTTCTCCCCCTCACCGTGTTGGCAGTTTTAATTGCATTGATTTGGAAGTATCCTTTTTCTGTCACTGTGAAAGAGACTGGTTTGTCACAACCAAAGGCGAGAAAATTAATACATCCTTTCAGAGTAATTCTTGTTGTGTGACTGATTGAATATTCTTGTGAAATTGGGGGCATAGGGCAAACTGTTGAAATTGATGAAAGTGCACTCGGTAGACGGAAATACAATCGCGGGCGACTAATATGGAACATATTCGTTATCTTTCCATATTATCTTATACGGCTAGAGATAGTTTCTACAGAAGCTGTTAAGAAACATATATGGTAAGTACTTGAAGGCATTAGTCTTATTTTGTTAGGACAAACAGTATCAGAATAGTTACTGTTCAATCCGAGTACGCTCATTTTATTTTAAAATTCACCTCAAACAGTTATACGGCGTCATCCTAAACTTTACCTGTAATACCTGCAGTCATTGTATTGTGGAACACTAAGTAACCCTTTTAAGGTCGTAAAAGGGATCGTTTACGACTAAAGCAGGCAGTCTAACTAGATGGCCCCGTCAGGTTTCCATAACCCTTGATAAATTTTAAACTTTATTACGTTTATGTGTATTGATATTGATTGCCAAATCCGAAAGAATAACGTTTGTCATGTAGTTACAATATTTCTTTTCAATATCGAAAGCAGTTACTTTTATGTTGATATATGTTGAACGTTTTCCGATATCGTTACCTGTACTCTGTAGGAAACGTAAAGTGCTTTATTTAACCAATACCTCTACGTAAACAAAGCAAATTGCTGTTCGTAGTACCATAGACGCCGCGGGACATTAACCAGCATAAGTGATCGCGTTAACTCGATCGTTCACAGCGCTTCATTTTTTTGCGTTTAATATAATACAGACGAAAGGTTAGTTCGAGTGTGTAGTTTTAACTTCTTCTAATATATTGAAATCTGAAAGTCCATTACGTGTCTCATAAATAGATAAAACGCCTATTATGCTATTAACATTGTAGGCTTCTTAAGAAATCGATAATAACTTTTTTTTATATTTTTATTGTACTCTTTTTTATATACAACCTAAAGGCACCATATGATGTTATTATAAAGCGATCGTTTTCGGTCAATAGACCATCTTCAGGTTATCACAATATTATAAAACATTATAGTACATTTGTGTTCACAATATTATAAAACATTATTATTTATAAAAACGAATTTGTAGACATTGTTAATTTGATACATATGTTGTTTGTATAAAGCTTCCTAAGAACTGATTCTGTTATAGAGTGTTCATGTTTACATATTATATCAGCTGATTTTGTTGACTTTGTCGTAATATTTCAAAAGTTATATGATTTTTAAAGTCAGTCATAACGTTTAATAAATTTTCATGGCCCTCTTCTTTTATATAACTTACAATAAGAAACTTTGTAATATAACTTTAATATAACTTTCTTTTAAAAAGAATACAATAAAAATATAAAAAATTGAATTATAGGTACCATTAATAAAACAATAAGTGAAAGTATATAAAAATACATCACATTATCATTAGCTTTTTTGTAGCCTATATATTGTTACGATGGTCTCATTGTTCGTCGTATGGTACAGTGGAAAACAAAATACAAGACACCAATGAAATCACTAATAACAAGTTTTAGTTATCACAATTAATAATTTGTAATCAACAAGATAGTCCCTTACAACGATTCAAGTAAAAATTATCCACACGCAATAATAATGTCCTTTATAAAGAATTCCACACTAATTATAACACGATAACACTTCACACAATATTTCGACAAACACTCTATCCGCGCTAAGGAAAATCACTCAACACAACTGAACTGACAAGCCGGCAGCTAAGGGTTTTTATAAGCAGCGCACGCTTTCTAGAAATTTTCCATCCTCACTACATGCCACTTAATGCTTATCTCAAGTGTTGTTGAATATACTGGAACCTACTTGAGGCCAGCCTTGACTGGGGCAACACCTGCCACACCGAACGGGGGAAGAGTGGAGAATGTTCTGGGCTGGTTCGATGGTTTTCTCGTTACAATATGAATGGTAAAATAATATTCATGGCATTTCATATTAGAAAGTTTGAAACTAAATTAAGTTAGTAGCCACAGTGAGGTAGTAATAATTTTTCAAAGGACAGGACTGAAAAAACGTCAACCAATTATTGAGAATATTGTCTATCACCATAATTGTTATCCCCACCACACCCGTTAAATGCTGGATACGGTTATTTTTTATTATACCTGAAGAAAGGTTGAGAGGGTGAGTCACCAGAGTGGCTGAATTGCCCGGGAGCTGTGGACGATGCCACCCATACATTCTTCGTCTGCGACAGATGGGAACAACATAGAACATCGTTTCAACATCATATTAGGCAGGTGATCTCCCCGGATAACATCGTTGAAGCGATGCTTCAAGGGGAGGACACCTGGAACTATCTGGCACGCTTTGTAGAAGAGATTCTTCGGGCGAAGAAGATGGATTTGGATAATACAATGTGCAAGACTAAGAAGTCAGATGTCACCTTTAGGGCCAATGAACAATAGGCCTAGCTCAAAGTAATGTTTCAAACGGATCTGGGTTAGTGTCTCAGAAGAGAAAAGGGAAGTTGTTTTTAATGATTCGGGTATAATACTCAAACCCACAGACCCCGGAAGTGAGGACCCATCCAGGACATTTGTAAAGCAATTTTTTCCACCTGCCTTTGTTAAAAAAAATAATTCTCATTAAATCATCATCTTTTCCATTGTTGTTGTCGACGTCGTCATTGCTGTAGTCATCATCACTTCCAACTTCCAACACGTCTCAAGTAAGAAAAAAAAACACCTTGATATTACTTTACCACAGTATTCACTTAATTATTATATTAAATGAAAGTCACTTACTAGGCTTACACGGGCGGAGTCATTGTTGTTAAAATTCATTCCCGGGCTATTTGGCCGTGGTCCATTGTTTTCAAATAAAAAAGACGTTTCGATAGTACCATCGACCACAATCGTCAGTGTAAAATTCGAGCTTTGTTAACGTAGTATGGTAGACGTTAGTGACCACAGCTAATGTTAGTGACCACAGCTAACGTCTACCACCCTACGTTAGCAAAGCTCGAATTTTACACTGATGGTGGCAGTCGATGGTACTGTCGAAACGTCTGTTTTAGTTTAAACCAGTGGACCACGGCCAAATATCTCGGGAATGAATTTTAACAACAATAAAATTCACTTTCTCAAATAATTTATTTTTTTGCTGTTTTTCTTCCGGTTTCAGTCAAAGAATTGCTTTAATCTTTATTCCTGTTGTCTTATTCGTATTATCCGCTACAGATATGGCTTATTCATACTTTATAGCAGCCCAGTGCCGTACGCAGGGGGGCTCAGGTGGCTCAAGCCCCCCCCCCAACCGCAAATATGTAATATGCACTTCCTTAATTTACTTAGGTCTCGTTTAAAATTACAAATTTGCATATTTCGGTGGATTTGGACGGGGATATAAATATTAACAAAATAAGTAGTTTATAATAACAATCATTACTTCAGTTATAATTTGTAGTTCATTGGGCGGTGTATTACGCTGAGTGTAACATTCAGTAAGCTACCTGTTTTCTCTCGCTCTCGCTCTCATTTGACGGCGCGGAGGCGCGGCCACACGCACGTCAACCAGTGACGTGCCACCGGCCACTACTACCAGTGAACCCTAAGAATTTTTACTTAAGTATTAAATAATGTTTTTATGAAACTTAAATAAGTAGGCCTATATAAACCTTTTTCATAAAAATATTATTTAGTACTTAAGTTAAATTCAGCACTTTTTTATATCAGTTGATAAATAAAACGAAAATTTTAATAATGTTCCTAATTTCATATCTTGAATAATGCCGCTGTAATAATGAAAAAAATTACTTTAAAAACACTTTACATTTATACGAAATTTTTGGATAATTTTTTTTACTTAAAAAAATAGAATCGTTATATATATATTATTATAAAAAAAAAATTAATTTCTAGAAACTATAATATTTTATTTAAAATGTATCGTATTTTCCGAACGTATAAACATAACTAACCTACGTACCAAATCCTGCACGCCTGCCTGCGGTGTGCAGGCCCTTCGAAGCATGCACGCACTCCACAGGGTGCGTGCAAAATTTCGAATTTCACGCATGCTCGTGCGAATAGAAATTCGTTGCACGAGCGCCACGGGTGAGAGGTAGCCTCTACAAGCTTCCACATATTCTCTATTTTCTGCAGCGATCGGAGGTAGTCGTTCAGGAGATACTTACACCACTCGTACACATGTTGCTGTCATCATCCGCCATTGTCGCGTTTGTGTTTGTTTGGCAGTACGGTGTTTATTAAATCCGCCGTTTTTGTAGTTTTATTACTGATTATTTGATTGCTTGTTACGTCTAAGATGGAGACTAATAAGTCCAAACTTGATGACAAGACAAAAGTACCAAAAAGTAAGAACTTTGGGTTTCTTTGTAACAAAAACTAAATTAGCGAAGTGTGATAGTGTAGGCCTACATGTTCTTTGTCAACTTCTACATCGTCTCAGCAAGATACTTGTGTTAGTGAGGCTTGTAGCAATAACAACAACGTTTCCGGGGCTTGTTTCTGAATTTTCTGAAAATAGTGAAACTATAATTCCTGGCTGTTCTGACACAAACGTTCTTTCACAAAACGAGTCTTCATTATTACGTAAAATAACAGACATTAGTAATTTGTTATTACAATATATAAATCTCAAATTTATGGTAACCTGAAGTAGACCTATTCCGTTATTTCTAAAAATTACACTGAAAATATGGCTGACCACAAATTTCCTGTAAAAAAGAAGGTGGAATTATACAATCATTCCAGTATTCTTGTTATCACATATCAATCACATAGAGCAAATGCTGGCCAGGAATTGCGGGTAAAAACAACTCCACAAGCTAAATTTATATATTCCTTTTGTTGATCATTGCGTTGTTGAATTAGAAACTCGTTTCGGACATGAGTTTGATAAAATTTGTCATCTTCAAGTATTTATGCCTCATTTCATCATTAAGGCTACTACTCAAGAGATCAACCAGTCTGTTGCCTCTATCATTTACCCTGACATTTCCAAGATGGAACTTAAATTTGAGGCAGAAGTATGGAAGCAAAAGTGGGTGGATGAAGCAGATATGAATGTTTCAGACACAGCTCTGTCTTCTCTCCAAGCTTGCAATCCAGATATATTTAAGAACTAAATATTGGCTATTCGAAAAATTTAAGAAGAACTGTGTGTACTCCCAGTAACGTCAGCTGAGCCAGAACGCTCCTTCTCTGAAGCGGTTGAAGACATGGCTGAGGTCTACAACATCGGAGACAGGGCTTAATGGGCTAGCTTCGGCAATATTCACAGGGAAATCGACATTTCTCCTATAGATATTGTTGAGCGATTTGCCAATCAAGGAAATAGGAGAATGGACTTGGCTTTTTAAATTACAAATTGCTTGGATTGGACACAAATGCTTTACCTATTGTAAATTAATAGTTAACTTGATTCTTATTTACTGTACATTGTTTCTTTTTCATTTTTCAAATACTGCTGTTAATTTTGTAAGAATTCAGCTAACATGCACTTGTGTAATTTTTCATTAATAAAGTATTAATAAAATAGTAGTATAACAGTAAGAAGTATAACAGTTTAATGAAAAACTGTTTTTGTATAGGCACAATTAGTTAATTAGCAAGTCATTTGAAATATATAGTTGTTAAATACCAACGTTGCAAAACTTTATTCCCAGTGCTACTGATATTAATGTATAATATTATGGTATAATTGAAATAAAATGAATGTGTTGTTAAATATTACAATAAACATAAATAATCTATTAAAAATATTTAGTTTTAGAAAGAAAAATGTAGGCCTGTTGTTTTTAAAATTGCTGATTAAAAAATAGAATGAGACATAAGTCCCCCAATCACGAATAATACATTTTTAATATAGAAAATGTGAAACCTACTAAAATAATATGCCTACTAATAAATTTTAACCATTAACTGGTATGTGTACTGTTCCTTATACTGTAAGTTGTAGAAGAGTAGGGTAATATATAGACTGCTAAGGTTCAAATCCCCCCCCCCCCAAGACTGATTTCTGCGTACGCCACTGATAGCAGCTACAAACATTCATTTTTTACTCAGTATAAATTTTGTTAAAGGATTTTTGTATTCGTTCTCTTGAATGAACTAACACTCGTGATATACAAAACTGATGGAAAAGATAAATATTTTAATGACGGCGATTAATACGAGTATTGAGTCGTTCACTTACGATTGTTCTTTATGATAGGGGGCGCATGAACGCATTACTCAATAGCTTCAACGCAAATGAAAACGTGGGGTAATTGTTCAATGTTTATGCCAGGAAGTGGGGATGGGTTAGGTAATTTAAAAGTTTCATTGCGCAAAGCTTTCCCAAGAAAATATTTTTGAAAAACAAGGTGCTGGAATCACCTGGTTTCCTACGTCAATTACTAAAAACCTGTAGTTGTGTACAAGTGTTCAGCCTCATCATCCACACTAACATTGCTATTGCAATATGCGTTTCTCATTTACTAAGTTATTCGTTCACTCGATCGAGACAGTCCGCAGTGCGAACAGCGCCCTCAAATACCCTCTCTGCGCAATAGCGAAAGCGTCAATCTCGCGTCTTAACATTACGCAACACATATTTCGGATCCGCGGTTCATGGAAACCGTAGCTTTATTCATAGTTTATACCGGTTACAAACATTCATCTTCTACTCAGTATACGTTTTGTTAAAGGATTTTACTTCCATGTTCCATAAAGAAATGGAAGTATGGTGATGGCGAAAAAAATCGTGTTCGAGATAAGAGCTGATTTTGAATGGGCAACCCTCAAAACATGAAGAAAAGTCATTTTCCGAAAAGTGTCTATGTGTGTGTGTGTTTATGGGTGTAGAATGTATCTATGCCAAACGATAACTGCCGCACATTCAACCGAATCAAATAATTTTTTGCATATGTGCCTGAGATGCAGAGGACTGGTTTATTGATTTTGGTGAAGATCGGTTAAGGGAAAGGGGTAGTTTACCTGCAACGTTTTATTTTTTAACAACAGTAAAGTACTTAATTTTGATAAATAATGTATCCTGGAAAGAAGGTAATAATAATCCACTCTAGAAAGGTAGGTGAAATATCTAAAAATAGAAAGGGTATGTGTAAGGGGAGGGGGTGATTTTCTATAAATGAAAATGATAGTTGAAGGGAGAGGGGATTTTGTACATATGTAGTACGTTATAGGCAACAAAGAAGTAGTTTGTTGTTAAAATTCCTTCCCGGGCTGTTTAGCCGTGGTCCAATGTTTTCTGCAAAACCAGACGTTTCGGCAGTGCCATCGACTGCCATCATAAGTGAAAATCGAGTGCGCTAACGTGAGGTGGTAGACGGAAGTGACCAGAATGCTGCGGTCAAGGGTGAAGAATGAAGTAGTTTCTATGGAAATATTTCATTTCGAAAATAATTTTAAATTGAAATGTTAGAACATGGAAATCATGTACGGTTCTCCATACAGATATTTTTGTATTCGTCCTCTTGAATGAACCAACACTTGTGATATACAAAACTGACATGGGAAAGATAAAAATTTGAATGACGGCTATTAATACGTGTATTGAGTGCGATGTAGTAGAGATGACTTGTCGCACAACTCCGTCGTGTCACAGTGAAACAGTACACGTCAGCTGTACAAGCTGACGATGACAATGACCGGGTTCGTCTTGTTTTAGAAACGCGGACGGGGGAGCAGAGCTGCATAGGCAGCAACAGTGTGTACGAGAGAGAGAGAGAGAGAGAGAGAGAGAGAGAGAGAGAGAGAGAGAGAGAGAGAGAGAAACGACAGAGTTCGTATATTAGAGAGTTTCAATCGCCGCCAGTGTCAAGGATAGAGAGGGTAGCTGTGCGCCGGGACGCCTAATAGACGCTGCGCAGTCCCTCACCCCCGCGTCGTTCGACAGTGGTCTGAACGATGCCCAATGTTTCTTGTTCAGTTCAGCGCCAGCCGTCATATGTAACACATTAGCCCATACATACTGTAACACCCTTCGTAACTGTATTTGGTATTTGACCTTTTAATTTTTCAATTAAATAAACTATTTATTTTGCACACAAAGTGCTGTGTGTGTACGCATTGAATAATTTTACCGTTTTTTGTAGTCTTTAAGTCCGTGTGACACAAACCAACGAGTGGATAATAAGTTTGCGAAGTACTTACTCGCGATTAGTACGTTCTGTTTGTTCGCTGCAAAACTATCGTATTTAAAGTTTATGTTTGGTTGCGCGCCCTCTGCCGTCGTTTGTGATAATGTAAGAAATGTGTAATTCGAAAACTGTGTTAATGAGTCGTGTAAGATTTGGGACACGTTCAGACACCTGCAGCTGAAAGGTAAACCACATTAAAGAATTCCAAAGTAACAGTTTTCTTCTTAACTTTATTTAGAAAGCCAATGAGACCTTTTACTGTGGTCAGTGTTAGCAATGAAATATTCTTCACTTTACTTATTCTAATGAATATTTAAAACTGCAACTGAAACTGTACTGTTTTCAAAAGAGTAAATAAATTTTTGAGAGGTAAAGCTTACCCATTTTGAACCCCAAACAAAACGTTTTGATTTGATAAACGTAAGACTCAATGATATCTGTACAAAATATTTACGAAAACATGTATAAATTATTCAGAATAAAATTGACACGATTACTGTATAAAATAGCTTGAAGTAACGTAATATTCATAAATGAGACATTAACTAAATGGAATAGCCTGCAGAATGAAAACGAATTCTGTTTTCATGAACAAACATTGTTCAAAGTCTGCGGAGTGTATGTAGAGAAGTCGCTAAAATTTAAGTCGCTTTAAAAGGTTAAATCAATGGATTCACTACGTACAAATTAATAACATCAAATCTCTTTTGACTTAAATTACAAACATATATTTTTATTATTAATTTAAAACATGAAAATCTGTGGTTAATGTTTTCATATAAAATCAATTATTAAAATCTGCATTGCAATTCAATTTATAATTTTTATCATATTTAGCATAAATTTTCTTTTTTTTTGCGTATGAGCCACTGTTGACTATGTTTGGTTCAACTGGTTCCTCCCTTCTTCTACTCTTCCTTTTCTTATCTCCCATAACTCCTTCATTCTTGATAGATGTTTCTCCCTCCGTCAGTCTAGATGCCACCTGTCCTCTTTTTGGGGTTTTCCCGAAAACGTTGGGCATTACAAAATTTTTTTGTTTGAGTGGCAAGCATTCTTCAATGTCTTCTTGAGTAATCTGGAGTTCTTCTATGTCATTTTCTGTTTCTTTGAACCATGTATTGGACGTTTTGAGCTTTTCAAAATAGTTAAAAAGCTTTCCTGTTAGTCTGTCAGGATTCATTCATTGAATATGTCCGTAGAAAGTAATTTTTCTTTTTTCTAATTACGTCTGTGATTTTCTCAACATGTGTGTACAGCTCTTTGTTTTGCCGTCTTCTGTACTGTTAAAGTTTCTTTTATAATTAAAATTAGTTGTTTATCATAACGCCTGTTTTACAGTTGATTTTCAGTTTTTTAAACTCGACTCCACTTTTTACTTGTAATATCCAACTCCACAGAAAAATCAATTGTTTGAGCACAATTTACAATAAAAATACTGGAAAAAGCAATTACTACAACTTTTTAAGTTCTAATATAATAATAATAATTGTAGTTCACACAGAAGCGAAGTCGAAAAAATTGATTTTTTTTTAACTGTGGTGTAATAAAAAGTTTTTATTTATAATCCTTTTTAAAATTCTTGCTTCATTGAAATAAAAGAGCAGGTACAACATTGACGGTTTATAGTTGTATACGATTGTACTTAATTGTTGTCAACCCACAGTCTATGTAGGCCTAACACTATGGCTATTATGACCTTGGATTTGGTACCCATTGTGATTGTAAGTAGACATATGGTAGATGAAGTAATATAGCCGTCATTGGTCGGTGTACAATGTTTTTTATCGGTTTCCGATTTCCGTGTTATTCCACGTAAATTTATAAGGCATCATCATCCGCGTTACGTACAGCTTTTCCTTGATCCGCCTGGCCTCCTTCTGCCTTCCCTTTAGGTTACGAAACTAACAAATATTCTGTGGGTTTGTTATATCCAATGTAAGTCAACTGTCCTAAAATCATTCTGCAATAGAAGTAGTAATCACCTATATTTTGTGTCAACTCATTGTTTGTTACCGTTTTGTTTTTACTCGTCTTCAAAAATCAATTTGAACCGCTTTTCACTCTTTTTATGAATTATCTTTTTGCGGCTATTGACTGTATTCTTCATCTTCTTCTTTCCCAAAAAGGATTAGGCCTGTTCCGGCTTCATAGGATTTATTATCTTTACTATCATTTATTTATCAGATTTATTCCCATCTTTTCTTTGGTCTCCCTACGCTTCTTCTTCCAGCTGTTTTGTATCTACTTGCCCGCTTTTGGAGTCTTCGAACATCCATTTGCTCCAGACGGTGATTCAAATTTCTTCCATGCAGCTTCATTTTCTCATTTAAGTTGTATATTTTCAAATCTTTTCTATTCTCTTCATTTCTAAGTCGATCTTGTTTAGGACAACCTTTGACCGACTTTAGAAATTTTATCTCCGCTGCTCGTACGCGACTTTTATCTCCTGTTGTCATTATCCATGACTCACTTCCATAAAGGAGCACAGGGACAGCCATTGCCTTGTAAAACTTAAGCTGAGAATCTTTCAGCGTCTTGCTTTTTAGTGTTCTTCTTATATTGTCTCATATCATTTAATTGCCGAATATCTTTTAATGGTATAGTCATACCATTGATTGTATAGTTATTATCTTTTCTAGTACTGAAGTCCATAAACTTTGATTTTCTCTTGTGCTGTTTTAAAAGCTTATATCTCTGTGAACATAAATGAAATTAAATGCCGTGGTTGACTGCTTATATCTTGTCACCATTTTCGAAGACCATTCACTGAAGATGGCAACACTAGGTGAGACCTAAACGTCTGATTGTGTTAATAACATTAATCGGTACGAAAATTTATAATCGGAACCCCGGATAATAATTTAAATAAAAAATGAGATTATGACTCCGTACGAGAACACGTCACCAAAGATTGCGTACATAATTATCTAGTACATAATACTGACATACTCTCCTCCCCTTGTGCTCACAATTAACCTGTTGTGTCCTATTTATAAATTACAGGGAAGCATTAAATTATTGTAAATTTCTGTACGCGTAGAGACAACAAAGTTTTCCCCTCTCACCCTTTCGAATTATGCACACTTCATGCGTGTATGAGTTAACGTGCGCGAGCGGGCGCGTGTGCAAAAGCGGTCCGACAGAGTACAGAAATGTTCAATAGTAGGGATGTTAAATCGCTTTCAGGGCTGTACATTGTTTTCAAAAAGCGTGCTGACGTCATCGGTGTAAAGTGCTTAATTTTTGACATGTGTAGAGACGCTGTGAACGGCTAGTGCGTTAGTGGAATTATAAAACGTTATATCTACTGTCACTGCATGATGAAAACAAGGCCAACTCGAGACGAGTACGTTTATACCAACACTTATCACGACGCATCTATTTTGGTGGGGGGGGGGGGACTCCCAAACTGTCATAATACAACACGTTAATATTTCTGAGTCGATGACATGTTTAGATTTTGTGTTGATGTTATTTGTACAATTTTAAATGCCCCTGAATAACTTCATGTAATTCGTATAAAAGTAGAAGTATATTTATAGAAAACAACATCTGCTTCAGCGGTGTTAACGTGAATCTCACTATATCACAAAGGTAAAAGTGGTAGAAAATATTAAATTCTCATTACATGTGTATGTGCGTGAGTGTGTGTGTGTGTGTGTGTGTGTGTGTGTGTGCGCGCGTGTGGTGCGTGTACGCTTTGCAGTCACGTTTTGTAGGCACAATCTGCATCATTAGAGATTTTAATATAAATTATTAACTATAAACATCCGACAATACAGTTTGTGTCTGCGAAAAGTGCGTTATCACAACGAAATCTACTTGTAACACGAATTTTTAATATCACAACTCATCATCGACATCTTCTTCTTCTTCTTCTTCTTCTTCTTCTTCTTCTTCTTCTTCTTCCTCATCATCATCATTATGAACAACATTATTAAACACATGAGACTATATAATTACTACAAGAAATTTGACGAGTTAATACAAATCACTCGCGCGCTCAAAAAAAAATTTCTTTTTTTTTTTTAAGAAATAATAGCTTACATACACATACATATATAAATATAATATTAACACAATATTAATTTGTTAAAACAATTAATTATTAAACTAATTATTATTAAATTAATTATTAATTGTTAAAACAATAATTTATTATTGCCTTTTCATTACACTAGGCTGGTTTTCGGAGCAAATGGGGACGGTCAGGACATTATTAAATGATTTATGTGACTTATTCAGTAAACCAGGTAAAAATAATAATAACAGTGTATGACACGACTAATAAAATTTTAAGGCTAAATGCGACAAAACCTCCAGCGGGAAGAGGGAGAAACACGGCACGTAACAGGCCAGATAACGCCTGTTCTCTCTCTTTATGCGCATAAAGAGGCAAACGACGGATGTGTTGCGATCGTTAAGAATAAGTTCGGCTAAATGTTTTGCCACTAAAAAAAGTGATTAAAAGAACAAATTCAACTATTTTATTTAACTAGGATTAATATAACAAAACTATTCCAATCCATTTTTTGCGGATTCCATTAATAAACCTTTCCACTTAGGAAGTTCTATTTTATACCTCCAGATATATTATATCACATCAAAGCGCTACTCTTCTACTGAATTCTTTTTGTTGTATAGTTCAGTTTCCTCAGTAATGTTACTGCCCTTTCTTTAATCAGTAGGGTCCTTCGGTATATACTAATAACGAAACACTATTTTATTGTATTAAACGTAAATGTGTGTATTTATCGGAGCGCGTAGATGTAAGCCTACAGAATGTAGTTCGTGGTACACAAGTTATCTCCTTGCTTTCATGATGATCATCATCACCATAATCGTTGCTCCCCTCGTTAATCTCATCTTTGATGTCGTCGTCGTCGTTATCATCATCATCAACACTGATGCGATTCCTAAAATTATTGTTAATCGATGGGGCAATATACTCTTTCTAATTATAGGTTTCTTACATTAGCCATCGCGAGTTAAAAATAAGTTGCAGGGCGTTTCGACCTCTATTGAGTCAGAGGTCGTCTCCAGGCTTACGAAAATGAATACAAAGATAAATCTGTCAATAACAAATAGATATCGTCAAACTTCAAATCTTAGTTGAACAAATATAGTGATAAAAAGTAATAGTAACAATAAAAACAGTACTCACCATTCCAGCAAGGAAGGATTCCTCCTGTGGTCGTTTGTTTACTTTGCAACCACAGGAGGAATCCTTCCTTGCTGGAATGGTGAGTACTGTTATTATTGTTAATATTATTATTATTACTTTTTAGCAATATATTTGTTCAACTAAGATTTGAAGTTTGACGATATCTATTTGTTATTGACAGATTTATCTTTGTATTAATTTTTTGTTCGCTTGAAGATGACCTCCTACTCTTTAGAGATCCAAACGTCGCGCGTCGTGTTTATTAATTTTAACTGACGATGGCTAATGCCTGAAAACTTATAATTTGTAATCATCATCACCACCAACATCGTCATCATCGTCGTCGTTGTCGTCGTCGTCGTCACCGCCATCATCATCATCATCATAATAATTAACAACAACAATTTTCTACCGAGAGACAGTGAATGCTTCACCAGTCATCTGACAGAAATGACCTCTTGTGAGATTAAATCTTTTCTAGTTCAATGTACTTCGGTGCCTAACCCGGAAACCCTTCTTTTGCACATTAAAAAAAAAATGTATATATATATATAATACTAACGTTTTGTTTGCACAAATGATTTTACGTAGGCCTAACATTTGCCGCCTTTAGCGGTCGATGACGTGAATCCGTTGGTTATTTGTTCGTAATTGGGCTTTTTAATTATAATACGGTTTTTAAACATTATGCCATCTATCAAAATGTAATAATCATTTGTGTTTTGTAATTAATAACGTTGTGTAAGTGGTTACAATCACAATCAGAAATAAAACCCTTGTACACCGCTATATAAAAAAATTTCCGATCATTGCTTTCAAGCTTTACAGCTCATCATCACACCGGAAATATCTTTTTATTATGTTTTATTTTTAGATGTTTGCGATCTGATGCTGCAAAGCTTGAAAGCGCTAATAGGAAAAATTGTTTTTATAGCGGTGTCCAACAGTGTTATTTCTGTTTATGTTTTCACACACACACACACACACACACACACACACACACACACACACACACACACACACACACACACACACACACACACACACACACACACACACACACACACACACACACACACACACACACACACACACACACACACACACACACACACACACACACACACACACACACACACACACACACACACACACACACACACAACATAAGTTATACTATATTTTTCTTTTACCTGTAGCTTTATACAGTGTCTCTATTTTTGAGAACACAGTGATTTGACGTGGCGTCCATGTACCCGCTGTTGTCGACGGCAACAGTACAACCAACGAAAGAAAATAAAATTAATTATGTCACAGAATAAATACTTTAATTATTGATTAAATTGAAATAGTGAACAACCTTAGTCGAAAAAGTTGAAGAAAAGCACAATATTGCTTTCGAATTGCTGGTCGCATGTACTGCCATTTTAATGTTGTGTTGCCGGCTCAGATACCGGTGACGTTCCACTGTGTATGGTTGTTGACCTCGTAGTAGTTGTCACTGTACATGCTATGGAAGGAGACGCTTTCGTCCGCCCGATGTGTTGCCGCTGTATAAACCGACAAACCGGCTCAGTTAGCAGTTACCTTTGTTTTCGGAACCGACGCGTACCAGTTACTACTTGCACCTGTTTCTATTTTTTTCTTTTAGTTATGTGTTTCATTATTGATTTTTAATTCGATTGTTTGTGTTCGGATTTATTCTGTGTATAAATATAATTGAATCAGATTACTTTGAACCGGGACCATTTTCTTCTCGAATGATACAGTAGAAAATACACTACCAAAATGTATTTCGCCTATAAAAAGAATATCTCGTACTAGAAAATTTTCGAATTAATTTTTAGGCTTAGTTTTAGCCTAACACAACCTGCAACAGCTGTTATCTACCCACGCCACGCCAGTGGTGATAAAATATTATTATTTTGAATATAAAATTGTCGTGATATTTGTAAATTATATTTTAACATTTTTGTCAATGCAAGAATGCGATGTTGTGTGAAATTCAGACTTCTCATACAAGAAGTCGTTCTGATGCAGCATTCACGGGTTAAATCCCACATTTGTAATATCCGTAGACGACTCATAGATGCGTTGAATGGTGAGACCGCAATATTCCAGCTTACAACTGTGGATTACGCTACAACCTTCTATTGTCCGCACAGCTATCGGACTGAGCACATATTTTAACCAGGATACCGATTCACTTACAAATACGGCCTAATTCAGTTTAATGCTAACATTTCTAACTACTTTTTTATTCATAACTCTGGCTACAAACGGTTTTAACTTTATGATATTATCGTCATCGTTTAGTAAAGGAAGAGTATTTGCAAATTGCAACAAAACACAAACGGGCTTTTCACAAAAATGTACTTTTAATAATTTATAGTAATGAAAATATTTGTAAGGGTCGCCCACTAAACAATACAATTTTGAAACTTGTGTGTTGTGATTTAAAATTAGTTGTCATCTAGAAATAATTAGTGCGCATGTAATAGAAGTTAAATTTATGGAATGTTATAATTATTCTTATTAGTATAAAAATTATGATATCTCTGCAGTAGTTATTATTGTTTTCGTATAAATGATACACACGCAGTCACACAGAAACTCAAAACATGTCTAGTACTTTGGTATCGCTCGTATAGAAATCCTGATGATAATATCAAAGTTTAGTGGTAAAACTACCCAAGTCCAATGATGTTTCGAAAAAGACATTTGATTTCTTTTAGTGATTTTTCTTTTTCTTTTCATTTTTAAGAAAGCTATCTAATCAAAATTACTTATAATAAAATTTTACCTTGATAAGCAGTTCAATAATTTTATGATTTATCATTGCCATTGAAAAACTTTAATTTCAGTTTTCTGTAAACTCACATAAGTGGAGTTTGGTAACTTTACCAATAACCCCAGAATATATTCTATCGACATGTCAACACAAACGTTTTAAAATTAACGACAACTCGTAGTGTCAAGCGAAGTATTGCTCTCTCTATATTCATAATCGAGTTTAATATTAAATAATATGCACAAAGTGGTTTTTCAAATTCAAAAAACTGTGAGTATTTCGAATAAACGTTGTCTAGATTGTCTTCCCTTAAATTTGTCATCTGATGTGAATAACAAATTTCTTATTTGTGCTTATAAAGGAACTCGCGTACACTGTAATATTTTGAAAGTCGCAAAGAAATGTACGTATCCTATGTTATATTTTACAATTGCAGCGTGGTTATATTTTCAACAGACCATAGGGCCTACCTGTAGATTTAACACTACATAAAATGAATTTCTTGTTACAAATTTGTGTAACAAAAATAACAGTTATTTTTGTATTAGCCATCTAATGACCACATGCCAATTTCAATTCTTTATTATTTGTTCTTTTCTTTCTCTACAATATTCTTTCATTTTTTCACTGTGCCTCTTCTTCCTGTCTTCAGTCCACTTTGAACCTGCGTTTTCCTCTCTCCTACCCTGGACTCCTTCTATTTTAAACACTTTTGCCCGAAAACCTTCGCTTTCAATTGTTTCTTCTGCGTTTATAGGCCATTATTTTTTCTAAATCCTTTTGGACTTCTTTAATCCAACTTGATCTTGACTTCTTTCCCCACAAATATTTGAAGATCTGCCTTGATCACCTATTGTCGTCTATTCTATATAAATGTCCAAAAATTAATAGTCTTATTTTTTCATGTTACTGTTATATTTTTTATACTCTAATGTATTTAATTATTTAATACTTGTTAATTTCCAACCTTATGAAGTTTTTCATGCGCATAACGGTTATTATTATTATTATTTTTTTTTTTATTATTAATATTAGTACTATTTATTGGCGTTTACGTGAAGGAAAAATGCTTCTACTGGTGCGAGTTTCGGGCGTATATTAACGGTTATCATCAGCGTAGTTTGCTCGTTGTCGAGTATAAAGTCAATGTTACACAATTTACTAAAATACAATTAATGAGCCAAACCATTAATATTAGGTAAACACAGCTGATAATGCCACGGAGTGTTTAAATTTACATTGTCTGAAAGATACGGCACAAAAAAATTTGAAAGCGACCACTGATAGAACATAATTGAATGCATGGACTTTGTTGGCAATGATGTGTCCGTTATTATTAATTAACTAACACATAACACTACCGACTCGAATCACAAACTACTATTGACAAAAATCATAAAATTTTACCTGATGGCCTAAACTAGCGGCAGCCTCTGACGAAGCTCTAACGGAACGAAAACTAGTTTAGGCCATCAGGTAAAATTTTATGATTTTTATCAATAATAATTTGTGATCCGAATCGGTGGTATTATGTATTAGTTAATTAATAATTGAATAGTAATTATAATTTATGTATTGGAATAACACAAATGTAGGTAAACAATACAAACAGTTGAATATATCGATACTTTCATTGTAATACCACGTATGTGACACAATTAACAGGATAAATGAAAAACAGATATTTTCAGCCTCACTACATACATTTTATTTAATATAAAGCCTCACTTCCTGCATTTTCCTCAACAAGGTACTACTTATTATTATTATTTGGTGTTGTGCCCTAAGGCAGGTCTTCAAATGGTAAAAGCTCTCCAAGCTGTCCTATCGCATGTCAGTCTTTTCGTTTCTTCGTAACACCCTCTGATATTAATGCTATCTATTTACTTCATTCTTCTACGCTCTCTTCTTTTTTCTCCTTCTATGACACCCTCCATGCCGTGTTAATCCGTGAGCTGGATTCTAGTACTTAACTTATATTGTATTTGGCTGGATGTTTTTTTAAGTTTTAAAATTCATATAGTTACTATCTATTTTTGAATTACTGAAGTATGTAATTATTATACTGAGCATATTAATTATAATATAATAGATAGTATAAATATTATAAATATATATAATATAATATAAGATTATGTATTATATAATTATTATACAAATATATAATGACTATCACCTTACAGATTTCAACTAAATTTGTATACACCATCTTGTTACATTGGAAAACAAAATTTTTTACATAATTGTTTTGTATACGTTCACATACTGAAAATAAATGAACGCATCTTATGATTTTATTTATGTTCATTGTAAATATCGATTTCTTATAATGAAACACGTATAAACACTACTTTTCTCTCGTCTCATTTAATTATTCGTTCAGATTTATTTGAATATTAATTCTTTATTGCAAAATCTTTCTGCTTCAAATACATACGAGCAGCCTTTTAGTTATTGAATCAGTTCACTCAGCACTGAATGTCTCACTTCTGCTTGTGTTCCACGACACACCCAAATTTTCTGTCAACTGCCATTCCACAATATAGAGGATAGTGTCAATAACTTTTTTCTACAATATATTTTATGATCCTACATACAAAATTATTTCTACAAATATAAGCGCACATGAATATGCAAAACGGTGAATGATGATATAATTAAGTTGTCATATCCGCGCGCGCGCGTGTGTGTGTGTGTGTCTCGTGTGTTTGTGTACGTTCGTGTGTATAAAAAATTAAGTATTTTCAAATATATAAAATTAATATTTAACATGCGTTATCGTGTGCAAAATATGCTTTATTTTTTGCTCAGCGGCGTGTAACATTCGGACACGTGGCGAAATTCATGAAGTATACGTCTAGCATATTAATCAGAAAACATATTCTGTTAAACTGATTACAAGGCTCCGTTGTGCTAGGAAAGCTGTTGCTGGTTACTGTCCGAACACATCTCGTATCGTTACGTATCAGTACGTGGAAATACTTTATTTTCTTTCTGTACAGAATATAGAATTTAAAACAAAGTTAGATCAGAAATGTTATTTTAGAAGTAGTTACAGAATTAAGCAATGAAGTTAGCACAATTTCAGTTGAGTCTTTAACTGCTGCAAATAAGGAGACCAAATAATCGTAACATTGTCACAAAGTTCAGTTGGACGTCGTGGTTAAGTGACCCAAACTGAGATTGGATTCAAACCAACGAAGCCCTGCCTAGATAGCGTTTAACCTGACCATACCAACACAGATTTATTCTTCTAATTTAACAAAATATCGGTATACATGACTTCCATGTTCTAAGATTTATATTTAAAATCATTTAGTTGAATTCGGTTTGATAATTTCTAAAAAAAAATATCGTCCGCCTTCAAACTGTTTTCACTATTTATGGATATTTTAGTTATTATGGGGTAGTCGTTTAATATATTGTTAGTTTCGAGTCACTTTATCTATAAAAATTAAGTACTATATTCTTACAAAGAAACTGAACTATGCAGATAATTATCCCACCTCCTCAACCTATCCCCACCATTAATGATATTTACGCTTTTATAGACTAATAGTTTTATCACATGTAATTTCTGAGATATCTTATCCTTTAAAATTAAATATTCGTACTTTACTTGACACTGAAATTTTGAAAAAATCGCCCCCTTCCCCGTCAAATACCCACTAAATTTTTAATCATCTCATTTACTATTTTGCCGTGGATTAATTGACTTTATTTTCGAGGCACATATTTTTATAAAATGAAGTACTTTCTTCTTCTTAAAACACAAAACAAAGCATGTAAACTACCTCTCCCTACTAACCGAAAAACCTGGTTGTCTGGCAACAAAATTATTCTATTTTTAACAATTACCATTGTTTGAAAAAGTTTAAATGAACTTTTAAGTACTTTACTCTTGTTAAAACGAAAAACGTTGCAGGTAAACTACCCCTCCCACTTAACCGATCTTCACGAAAATCAATAGGCCTTGCACCTTCTACAACTCGGCCTTCTACAAACATTTGTTTGATTCTGTTTGAATATACGGCGGTTATCGTTCGCCATAGAAAAATTCTACACATAGACACACAGATAGGTACTTTTCGGAAAATAACTTTCCTTCATATTTTGAGGGTAGTACTATCAGAATCTGCCCTTATCTCGAACACGATTTTTTTTGCGATCACAATACTTCAATTTCCTTACGGAACATGGAAGTAAAAACGCTTGAGAATAGCCTATAGTGCAGATTTGAAGTCAGCGTACATTGAACGAGTCAACGCTTATTTACCAGCTAACAGCAGGGGTTTCGACAAAAATCCAAAGACGCCGTTGCGCGACAACATTCCATTTACAAGCCAAATATTTGTGCAATATTTCAACCACATTGTCTAACCTTCGAAAGTCATGTTCCACTTATGTTTACGTAACTTTTACTCTACACAATACTCGCATCGAGCTTTTCGAGTTGCATGCTTTTACAGTTTTTGTTTGTATGAAAGATTTTGTTTTTATAATTACATTTCCTCTTAAGCATGACAGCGTAAGGAGACGATGTTAAGGGTTATGCTTACCATAGCGCGTTAAAACTAACAAAACTTTAAACGAAAAAATAGTTAAACAGGTAAACGGTTTAATAAAAATAAATTAAAGAACTTACCACAATAACACTATTTATTTTCATAAATTGAACAGAATGTAAAACTTGAAAAAATCACTTTAGGAGATAGGTGTTTACTGGCTGGGGCGACAAGTTCGACAATCGTATGGGTTGAAAGACGTACCGCGGTTCGGTAAATGGCTTGTACTATTTTATAATACAGTACATTAAAGCAGGAACAATGGGGGTGCGTTTCTTCGTTCAAAAGAAAATAAAATTACAAATTGGTTCGCGGGTGCGACAAACCTTATGGATGAGCGCACTTGCCCCCGCTGGCGCAGTGTTTGCAGACTGCTGCTTTACAGTTTTTGTTTGTATGAAATATTTTGTTTTTATAATTAAATTTCTTCTTAAGCATAATTGCGTAAATGTGAAGGAGACAGAAGGACAAATAGTTACTACTCTGAATAAAACACTGGAGATTCTAGACTTTGTTCCCAGAAAAATAAAACCTTATATCTGAGTCAATCATACATCTAATCCTACAAGCGAAACTCTCTCTCCTATGTCACTACAGTCCTTGTTGGGCCCTGGCCTCCTTCAATTTTCCCCCCCATTCTCTTCTGTCGGTAGCCATCCTCCTCCAGGAACGCACTTTCAGTATTTCTTTCGCATCCTCATCCACCGCGTCCTCCCATCTTCTACTCGGTCTTCCCACTGGTCTTTTTCCGTGGATTCTGGTATTCAATAGTTTTCGTGGCATTCTTTCTTCCCCCATCCTGGCTACGTGACCAGCCCACCTTAGACCCTGTAGTTTTATGTATCGTGTTAGCGGCGGTTCTTTATACATTTGATACAATTCAAAGTTATATCTTATTCTCCAGCCGTGTACGTCATTAACTGGTCCCAGGATTCTTCGTAATATTTTTCTTTCAAAGATATCGAGAGTGTTTGCTGCTTACAAGCGAAACTACGGCCTGAAAAATGTAGGGCTAAATTATCATCATTATTGGCTCGACAGCCCTTTGTGAGCCCTGGCCTTTTTCAGGAGATTTAGCTAATTTTCTCTATTTTTAGCAACTCTCCTCCAGCTTCTAATTTCAAAAGTCCCGACGCCCTGACTCACCCCGTCCATACGTCTCGGTTTTTGCCTTCCAACTGTCCTTTTACCCTCTGCCTTTGAAAATGTCTACCACTGGCTTTATCCTAAAAGTCTTGCCGCAATCTGTTTGTATACTTATAGAGTCTTTTCCTGCCTATAAATAAGGGAAAAGTAATCTTTGGCTACAAGTATTTAAAGTGTACTTGCAAATCGGCAACAGTTATGTTGGTTACTGGAATGTAAACATTAGTTTGTGATAAGTAAAAACAGTTTCTTTAGAATTTAAAAGTTGGAAATATAGATAGCGTTGATTATATAGGCTATAATTTGCATATATATCATATATCGACTTGTTGAAATTATTACTATCGGTCGGGCTGTTACGCGTTTGTCTACAGTTGTAGTTATTGACAGACGTTTCGGCCCCACGATCGGAGCCCACCCTCAGTGTGTAGGCATAACATAAGCAGTCTCTACCTCAACTCTGAGATGGATTGGCGGACACGTACCAATCTAGACACTGAGGATGGGTGGAGCCGAAACGTCTGTCAAGAACGACAACTGTGGATCAAGGCCTGACAGTCCGGCGGATATTAGTAATATCAAGAACGTGGAAGCCGGCCGTGGAACAGGCATCATATGTTGACTATATGAAAAAAATATTAATCAGTATTGATTCTATCTTTAATCGATTACTCGATAACCATGCAAATGTGTATTACACACTAAATTCAAAAGTATTATCAATGCCAATTAGAGCTTTT
This sequence comes from Magicicada septendecula, assembly GCA_034769895.1. Classification (NCBI taxonomy): domain Eukaryota; kingdom Metazoa; phylum Arthropoda; class Insecta; order Hemiptera; family Cicadidae; genus Magicicada; species Magicicada septendecula. The sequence goes on from CM068373.1 coordinate 37,048,394, forward strand.
GTGTTTCTCTAATGCTTCTTCAGAAATGATACTAAGTTACGTGGAGAAAAAATGTTTGCGCGGTGTCCTTCTACAAAATGAGTTAAAACTCGAAAACGCTTACCGCTAAGCACGTACATAGTGGTGCTTGTGTAATTTGTAATACGAAGTCACTTAAACTATTTTCTGAAATGAATCGATAAAGTATGATACTTTGATGTTTTTGATAATTTACTTAGTAATGAGTTAAAGTGTTAAATTTTATTTTCCATAAATACGATAGATTACTATTACTGGGAAATCTCGTTAGTCAAAAGTAACAAGTGTTGAGGAAACTTTAAGGGGAGCAGGTCGTGGGCTGGGTAAACAAAAAACAAATCGATTTTTCAAAAATGATGCTAAACAAATTCTCCATTTCTTTCTGTTTCAAAAAATGTATAACATCATATACTTAATTTACCATTTAATAGGAAAATTTACAGGCATTGCACAAATGCAATGCACAGAGAAGGGAATTGAAAATGCTTCAATAAATCTAAAAAAAAAATATATTTATGTTCATTCACCAATCAATGAATTCATTCTTCATTTACCAATGTACAGATTATAAGTTAAATGTAGTCGCATTCATAAGCGAAGTTTTATATGTGTACTACGTTATTGACAACAAAGAAGTAGTTTCTATGGAAACTCACCGGTTCCCTTTTTCGATCACGCACCAGCGATCGGCCACAAATGTGCGACACGTCCTTATAAACATTTTCAATGTTAAAAAGTTTTGAATAGAAGCGTGCACTGTATGCGACGCGTGAACTGAGTGCGCAACCCTAGCACGACTTGCTGACTACATTCCCCATTGTACCTTCCACATGTTGTAGTATAGTTTTTATTTCTCAGTCAATAGTATTTCATTTTCCACGTAGGCTAGCCTGTAAAATGCAGACTCAACAGCTGATCTGGCACATGCAAAAGCGTGTAGACTTTAGACTGCGGAGACTAAAAAAAGATGTGAAAGGAGTAAAACTAAAAGATGGAAAAGTATTGACAGGTAAAGGAAGGCTCACTGATGAAGAAATAGACCAGCTTCAACAGTGCTACAGACTAGCTATTAGGCAAAACCTTATTAGTGTTGAAGCAATGAAGAAAGCGATCTGGGCGACTTACTTTCATAAATTGCGGTCAGACGAGAGAAACCGCAACATCAATTATGCCCACAGTGTAACATGGTATAAACATAAGAAAGCCCAACAGAAATGTAAAAAGTACACACATAAACATTCATTACCAGAAGCAGTTATGGATGCTGTGAAGCCAATATTCAGATTTATCAAATGTCAACCTACTAAAACGTTGCCTTTATCGAAAAACCCAAAATCCCAATGAAAGTGTAAGTAGAGTCATTTGTTAAAGGGAACTAAAAACAGTTCTTGTAGGCCATCAGGTATATAAACTAGGAGCAACAAATGCAGTCCTCTGTTTTAATGATGGTTCTGTAGGAAAAGTAAATGTGCTTGAAACGTTGGGCTTCCGACCAGGTAAATTAATGGTTGAAGGCCTGATGAAAATTGATGAGGAAACAATACAAAAAGCTTACAAGATGAGAAAAGAATAAAATAAAAATAAAAAGAAAAAAATAAATAAAAGAAAAAATAAATAATAAAAATAAAAGAATAAGAAGAAGGCTAATAAAGAGGAAAATAGAGGACAGTGACAGTGCAGAATATTGCTCTGGAGCATTTTAGTTTAAGTGTAAAGCGTTGACTGTATTTTAAGCCGTTTACTGTATAAAAATGTGATTACTCAATGAAGACAGAAATGTGCAATACAACCATAGTAAATGTATTATCAAAAGTGTAACTGAATGTAGAACTGACATCGTGCACTCAGAATGACGCGCGACATTGTAATCAATCATATTTACTGCTACAGAACATAATAAATAAATCAAAATCGATTTTAGACGTGAGAAAACTTCCGTAAAGTGATTTGTCACGCTTCCTTACATGTTCTGTGTCGTTCCGCAGATCCTTGCTTCTCCGTCAACACTCCTGTTCTGTTCAAAAACGGAAATGTCGCTATAACGTTGTTAATACTTGGAGTGTTTATGTCATCATGATCATCGTGATTATCATCATTATCACTCCAAGGAGTAGGCCTTAGACCTTTTCCGGAACTCATCTCCTCCTCGGTCTACCGACATCTGTCTTACCAGTAGGGTGACTCCAATGCAGCCACAGGTTGACGGATATCAGCCATGCGATTCAAGTGTTCACACCATCTCTTTCTGTGGTCTTCCATCTTCTGGTGCAATGATACAATGTTTATATCGCGTCTAATATCCTCGTTTCTTCTCCGATCCCAGAGTGAACAACCTTGTGTCCCTCTTAGAAATTTCATTTCGGCTGCCTGAATCCTCTGCACGTCCCTTTTACCAAGAGTCCATGTCCCGCTCGTCCCCGCTTGTGGGGACAATCACAGTTTTATAAAATTTCATTCGTGTTTTATCTTTTAGTTACCTGTGAATCGTTCCACAGATGCGTCTAAATTTTGTTAGCATACTATCCTAATCGATATCAGTTCCATATAAGCTATTATATGAGGTAATTAAAATGACTAACCTGATCCAAAATCTGATTATTTACGACAATCTTAGCTCTTATAGGATACCTGCCCTGAAATGCCATTATTTTAGATTTTGTAGCAGAGGTATGTAGCCCATAGTCTTGCATGATGCTATTGAACGTAAATATCACCACCGTTTTCTGTATCATTACCTTGTCAGTTTCTGTGTTTATGTCAATTGAAATTATGAATCATCGTAAATAAATGTTGTCGGTTTGGAGTTGATTCATTGCTGCTTAATACGGCGTTTTATCTAGGCAAAGTGAGACAAATATTTTACTTTGAAGTCAGCATACAATCGGTTCGTCACCTTTACCATTGAACGTCCAAATCAATGTGTCACGGGTGGACCTCAGTCTTAGAAAGGTCGGAGAAGTGTACAGGTATAACAGATGAGTTATGGGAATTATACTCAATTGTCTTTATTTTTACAACTTTTAGAGTTAAATAACATTCACAAATGCTTTAAATCATACCAGTGAACGTCCGAATCAATGTTTCACGGGTGGGCCTCAGTCTTCGGAAGGTCGGCGAAGGGTACAGGTATAATAGATGGATTATGGGAAGTCTACTCAGTTGTCTTTTTTTTCCGTATCGGCAATCTAACGACCACATGCCAATTTCAATTCTTTGCTCTTTGTTCTTTCCTTTTCTTCAAATACTCTTTCATCTTCTCACTGTGTCTTTTCTTCCTGTCTCTTCAGTCCACTTTGAACCTGGGTTTTTCTCTCTCCTACCCTGGACTCCCTCCATTTTTAACACTTTTGCCAGAAAAACTTCCCCTTCAATTGCTTCTTCTGCGTGTATATTATTATTTTTTAAATCCTTTTGGACTTCTTTAAACCAACTTGATGTAGACTTCTTCCCCCACAGATATTTCAAGATTTTATTATTTGTCAACCTATTGTCGTCCATTCTATATAAATGTTCAAAAAATAATAGTCTTTTTTCTCATTGTTTCTGTTATACTTTCTATACTTTGATATATTTCATCATTACTTCTTAATTTCCAACCTTGCGAAGATTTTCGTGAGCCTAATATTTTCCTAATAATTCGTCTTTCCAAAATTTCTAATTTGTCTAAATTATAATTCAATGCTAGACATTCACTTGCATATAGGCATTCTGGCTTCACTACTGTACTGTAATGCCTTATTTTCGCATTTTTAGATATGCACTTTTTATTTTTTACTCAGTTATCTTAATTTTTCGAATTTTTAGAGTTAAGTAACATTCATAAATGCTTTAAATCAGACCCAATATTGTATACACTAGTGTTTGCAGGAGCGTATTTACGGGGGGGGGGGGGCAACAGGACCGGACCCTCCTCTAGAGTATCCAATAAGTTGACGAATTTTATTAATCTCTTAATTATTATTAAGCTGTTTTTATTATTTTTTTTCAGCTGTGCACGCTAAAGTAGTGGTAACTCTTTTTTTAAATTTGCAAACGCTTTTATTACATAGTATTAGCGTTTACGTCTTAAATATGGAATACAGGAAAATCAATTTAGTTAAATAAGTAGCTTGTAAACAATGTTTCAATAACCTGTACTTTGTTGTGTTATTACCAGTTACTTTAATGGGACTTATATCAGCCACTTTAAACGTGTTAATGCTGATTAGTCTTAACATATTTTTTCTTTTTATATGAAGCCGACCCAATCCCGGAACCCTCAAGGCAAAATTCTATATACGCAACTGACTTTTTGAAAGACGTTTGTTTTTAATAAAAAACAATAGCGAAATTGACTGTATATAAGAATTCGTATTCAGGGTGTTTGGCAGTGGTCGATTGCATTGTTCACTCATTGCTTTAAACGTTTCGGCCATCTGCCAGAGGCCTTTATCAGTAGAAAATGTTAAAAGTATTTGACAAAGGGAGGAGAGCCGAACGTACTGCTAATAGAGGTGAAGGCAAATTAACTCGAGATTAGGGGAGAAGGATGGTTTCTCCTTCGGTTAGGGGTACGTTCGGCTTTCCACCTTTGTCGAACACTTTTAACTTTTTTCAACTGAAGAAGGAATCCGATGGGTCGCCGAAACGTTTAGACAATGACAGAACAAAGCACTCGACCACGGCCAAACTGCCCGGATATAAATTCTTGGCTCCGCCCGTGATAGCATACGTAATAAATTTACTGTAATTTACTATCGAAGCGAATGGAAGACAATCAGCCTCTAAGTCACACAATAATTAATGCTGAAAGCATAGATTTTATTTCTTTTATTATATTTTTTAAGACACCACTATGGCGCGTCCCATTTTGACGAATTGAATTCCGGAAGCACCAAGGGCACGTTTTTATATAGCCGTTTACGAGATTATAACCATATAATTAGATCTAGAATCAGTGGCGTTTCTAGAATTTCGCTTGGGGCAAGTCCGGTCGAGTGGGCTTCATAAAAAAAAGAAAAAATACATTATCAGACAATGTGGTCGTGCTCTGAAACATCCCATTTCTGAACATAATAAAGGGGTTTTAACCAATACAGCCAATACAGGTTTTGCAGATCATTGCTTACAACACAATCGCTTCACAGATACAAAAAACATGACACCACTTTACAACATACAAAAAGGTAAAATATGGATTTATTAGAAATTCTAGAAATTAGAAAACCAAAAGTAACAAAAAATTAACAAATGGTCAAACAGAATTCTGTGTACCTCCATTATTAAACGATGTTATTTAGTTTAGTTAATTTTTATATTTTGTATTCAGAGTATATTTAGTTTTTACAAACACTTGACCTTTATTTAGCTTCTTCAACCCACCGTCCCTATCATCACACCCCACACGTGTCTGGTTACACGCCCTAAACAATATATTCACCACCCTAACATCGTTTGGTTAGTTGATCACTGATCTCTTTGGCAATAGCTTGATAAGCTGAAACAGCTGTCAGAGTTAAATAAAAACTGTGAAACATACCAAGTGTCTATATAGTTTTAAAAACTTTTGTATTAATATATTTCACTAAATGCCCGCCGAGTCATCAATTAATATCGTCAAACCCATTCAATTAAATGGTAGTGACACAGTAACCAAATTGCATTATTGAATTATTGTTTACAAGATACTTAAGCATATTCACTAAACTGATTTACTATATTTCATATTTTAACGTAGGCCTGTACTCAAATGCTGTGTAATAAACTAGTTTGTATATTTAAAAAAGAGTTACTACTATATTAGCGTAAAAAGCTGAAAAAATTAAGCGTTCACAGCCTAAAAATTCAGAGATGAAATTAATTTTTCAACTTTTCTCACACTCTGGGAGGGGGGGTCGTTACCGTTCGTTCCCCCCTCACTAAACAGGCTCCTGTTTAGACGCGGCCGTAACATAGTCAAACCTGTACTGCATGATACTGTCTACCGATTTGTAATTCCTCATCAACATATCAGTCTCGTAAATTCGCTTACTATTGACGAATGTTATTTGTGATAATAATGTTTCCCATTTCTTGCTCAAGCATAAATAATTCATTCTGTTTGAACAATTAACATGCGTGTGTACGCTAATATAATTTTATTAAATTCAGTATTGCAGAACTTTAATGGGTTACTCACTGTTTTATATTACTGAATACCTAAGACGTCATTTATTTTCCCTTTGAGTTTTGCCAGTAACGGTTGTTAAGGTTTTATGTTCGAGGCGTCGTCCTTTAACACATGACTCAATGTTATGTTATTTTATTTCATAATCACTAGGACGAGATCACAGTCGGATTAATAGACGCCAATGAGTAAAACGACTGACGGGACCGTTACTCCAAGTTCTGCTTTTTGTTGTACATTTTCATCGCTCTATTAGTTTTTTGTTCTATTTTATAGTATGCTTCTCATGTATCTCATGTACTTACCTTATATGGATAACGCGTTAGCAATGAGTATAGGCTGTGTACTTTAATTCTCAATCTACTTTTATTTTCGTACTCATGTTGAATCTGGTATAAAAGTCACTTATTCGAATTAATAAATTAATTTACTTTTCAATAATCAGCCGTGTGACTTCTTATAGAACTCTTCTATAGCGCGTTTCCATCTTCAGACAGTGAAATCAAATGAAACTTTGTCACTCTTACGAGATCATTAATTAATAAAATGTCAATGTGCATAAGAACTGTACACGATGTTGGGTGCGCACCCGTTCGTGTTCAATCTGCCACTCAAACTATTCTACTACTCTCTACTACTCAAACTGCTCTCTTAACTACTCTGCTACTCAAAGTAGAACAATAGGATGTACGCGTATAAACCAATTCGAAGTACAAACCCATGTGTTGGATAATATATAGTTTCTGACGGTGCAATTTGTCTGCCAAACCTACGCAGCGATTTTGCGGAAAATATCCCATTCAGTTACGTATGAATAATGTAAAATTATTATTGCAAGAAAGTTATTGTTAAAAGGACAATTTTGTTTTGTATTATACGAAATAATTGTATTGCAACAAAACAAATTTAAGATCCATAGATGTGAATTAGAACTAACAATATATAACAGAATCTCTTATCTGGAGATATCAGTTTATTAAACTAAAACAAACTTAAATCTTGTCTGTAAATTCTTTACATACATTATTTATTAGTTGTGTATTGTCTTTAAACTCGATTGAATGTTTATTTGAACAATCGTCTATGTTACTTGATTGAAGAATTCCTTCTTGGTGTCCGGTTGAAAAACCGCTACGTTAACGTCGAACCTGGTCTCGCGGCTGCTGTCACACGCCATTCACACACGCACGCCGTTTATCTGCCTGATATGGTTTTCATGTTTACAATCTCAGGTTCGATAAGTGGGTTAGTGAGTTATTATTAACTGCGTTGTATTTAGCTTACACCTTCCGGCAATCTTGATGTGTCCACGCGTTCATATAATTGTACTCCGAGTGAGTACAATTGCCCTAAGAGGAAAATATTGACTCACGCCAAGTTAAAGTAATAGATCTTCAAATAATTTGCTCTACGTTCTAATAACCTTCGATTTAGCTTACGGGTAACTCGTAGCTAAAATCTACGACGGTCGTCACTTATATAACAAACGAGTTCTGTCGCGAAAACTCGCACAGAGAATAGGTCTTATTAGCACGAATTGTAAACGAAAACTGTACGAAATTTCCTCCACCAGCGCACATCGCAAACAAAAATTGAACTCTTGATTGGTTAAAATTTAGAACACGTAATAGATTTCTACCTTGATAGCAAGAAATCGTGAATGACTATGTCTGAGTCTGCAAAATCTTGTATAGATTTTATCTAAAGGTTTTATGACCTTTCTGCAGATAAGACTTCTATAAAGAAGTGAATTCATTTAAAAAAAAGATAGTATAATTAAATGTTTTGAGTTAATGACATACGAAAAATACAGCGCAATTTATGACGCATACGCTGTCCAAGTTTCATTCGGATACGTTACGGTGATTATTATAGGAGTTATTTAGGAAAACACGAATAACACGTGCACACGCGCACTCGTGTACTAAATGTTTACTTGACATGACAAAGAATAAATTTATGAGTATTTTGACATATAACACATAATTACCCATCTCTTATTTCAAAACTTGTAGCTATTATACAAAAATTTAAAGAAAATCAACTTAAAACATATCTATAATGTCATAAAATGTGTAATAGGGTCTTCGCACATTTAAAATGACTCTTGCTGCATTGTGTTATTGCAATAGATAACATTTCTTACTATAGGCTTACTCTTTTTCTTGATATGTATATTATTTAATATTTCAATCACTTTATGCGACAGTCCGTTTCTTGATGTATATAATACATTTAATATTTATAATTAAATTTACCTCAAGATGTTATTTTTCTATTTGGTACATGTTTCGAGAGTTCCTGTTCTCTCATCTTCAGTGACATCTTTCATCTGACGATCGCGAAGGCTGAAGATGAGAGAACAGGAACTCTCGAAACATGTACCAAATAGAAAAATAACATCTTGAGGTAAATTTAATTATAAATATTAAATATTTAATATTTAAAACTAATTTCCGTTGAAGACGTATTGTTTTTCTTACTTGGAACATGTTTCGATGTAAGATATTATGCCCATCGTCAGCCATCTTAATTTTCAATCTTGTAGGTTATTTGTGTCCAGGTTGGTTGTTGCTATGGCTTCCTGTTGCCTTTTGGTGGTTTAAATAGGTATTTTTGCCTGTTTGTGTGGTATATACTTTTGTATTTTTTAGTATACACAATGTAAAGTATTTCGGTAATTGTATCATGTTTTACGTTTTATATCAAACTAATTGGTCAGGTATAATATTGCCTTGTATTTTATGTTTATGCCCTATATTTGCAAATTTTCCCTTATTTTTCCAGTTTCCTCATTCTGATAACAGCCGCTGCCACACTGGAAATTTTATAATAGTCATGTAGAGTCAGTTTACCAGTTGCTTGTACGCGTTTTAAGAATTTATCATATTCATGTAAATTGTATTCAATATATGTTACTTAGAAATTGTATTTACTATATAGATTTGAAAAGGAAATTGGTTTGAAAAAAAAATAGGTCAGAAGAAAATTTCAAAATATATCTCAAATTTTATAAAATAAATTATCTTATATATTCACAGCTACACACTTACTATTATTATTAATAAAAAATAGGACATTTAATACAAAAATAGATTCTATATTTTTTTAATATTTTACAGTGTTTGGATAGTTTGAACTATTTTTATCAGAATATTACAATAAATGTATAAAATATTCTTTAAAAAAGTGTTACATTTAATAATAAATTATAGGCCTAAGTATATAAGTGACTAAGGAATGTCAATTAATGCAAAGGTTTTGTTTTTAAAAATATAAAACATTGGTACGTTTCACCGTTTTTATTTAACTCTGACAGCTGTTTCAACTTAATAAGCTATTGTAAATGAGATTAGTGAACAACTAAATTAAACAAAGGATGTACACGTGTTTTGGGCGTGTATCCGGACATGTGTTGGGTGTCTATGTGGGAGGGGGTGGAGAAGCATGGGAAGGTCAAGTGTCTGTAAAAACTAAGTATAATCGAAGGCAAAATATAAAAATTAACTAAACTAAATAACAACTTTTAATAAATGGCATACACAGAATTCAGTTTGTTCGTTTGTTAAATTTTTGTTACTTTTGATTGCTTTTTCTAAAAAAACGTACCAAGTGTTTATTTATTTTTTTAAAACCTTTGTATTAATATGTTTCACCAAGTGACCAATGAGTCACTTAACTTTTCGATTCATTTGTGTGTTACTTGCAATAAAGTGATTAATTGGCTCATACTACTGGTACATTGAGCAAAACTTGTAACGTGTACGCATACATTTTGAAAACCATTATCAGCTTTACTTTGTCTTGTATTGCCAAAATATCCATCACGCATTATTTCACTACTCGACAGTTGTGTAAACAACGAAAGGCGCCTATGACGGGATGTTATTGTTTTCAATTTCGCACTCATCGTACCCCGGCCTTCGTTTAGCTAAACACTTATGGAAATATAAAAGACCAAATACAGTTTGCTAGTAGCGTTATGTGCAGAACGTTTCTTAAAGAATGACCATGGAACACTGTCCTTTAATTTCATTTCTTGCATATTTAAAACTCACCAACTTTCTGTCTTTACAATAATCTTCAACAGGGACGCTGTCCGTTAATATTGTTTCCGCATTGCATTGGTATTCTCGATGCTTTGTTCATTTCAAAATTGACTAATCCTTATTCTTCATTAGTCTAGCTACTAGGCATTTGCTGGCTACGGTTCGTCCAATTACCTTTATAAATTTGTGATAAGGCACTAACAAAATTACAGATCAAGCATTCCTAACTAAAAATATCGGTATGGAGAAGCCATACATGACTTCCATGTTCTAAGATTTATATTTAAAATCATTTTCGAAATGAAATATTTCCATAGATTCCTACTTCTTTCTTCAGCCTTAACCACAGTACTGTGGTCACTAACGTATACCACCTCACGTTGGTGCACTCGTTTTTCACTGATGATGGCTGTCGATGGCACTTCCGAAACGTCTGGTTTTCATAAAACATTGGATCACGGCCAAACAGTCCGGGGAGGAATTTTAACAACAAACTACTTCTTTGTTGCCGATAAGGTGGTACACGTAAAAAATTATCCCCTCCCCCTTCAACTATCTATTTAGTTTATAGAATATTACCCCCTCCCCTTCAACTACCCTTTTTATTTAAAATAATTTCATCTACCTTTCTACAGTGGCTTATTTTGACCTTCTGTACAGGATATTTTATTTATCAAAATTTAGTACTTTACTCTTGTTAAAACATAAAACGTTGCTGGTAAACTACCCCTTCCCCTCAACCGATCTTCACCAAAATCAATAGGCCTTGAGATCTCGACACCACAGGTATATTTGCAAAAACTTATTAGATTCTGCTTGAACTTGAGGCAGTTATTGTTCCTCATAAAAAGATTTCTACACATACACACATAGACACAGACACTTTTCGAAAAATAATTTTTCTTCATGTTTTGAAGGTAGTACAATCAGAATCAGTCGTTATGTCGAACACAATTTTTTCGCCATCACCATACTTCCATTTCCTTATGGAACATGAAAGTAAAAAATGACTGTTTTACATAATTTACAGATCCGGTAATGATGATGATGACGACGAGAACGATAACGACGACGACAATGATAATGACAACAATAACTTAAACACATCTGCATAATTTTAACCGTTTTAGGCTTAAGCAGCCTGTTCCTATTTCACAGTCCACATTTTCATAGGTCTACCATCTTTTCTTCTGCCTCTAGAGTTGTAATTTTTCGATATTTTCGGTATTCTACTTTCTTCCATTCTATCTACTTGTTGAATCCATTTTCTTCTGTATTCCTTAATCCTCTCATTAACTGAACAAATATCTAAATCACTTCTTATCTCCTCATCTCGTTTATTACACCTTTTAACTGATTTCAGAAATTTCATTTCTGCTGTTTGTATCTTCTGTTCAATTATTTTCTTTATGACCCGAATTTCAGAATCATACAGTAGTACAGTAGCTATTACCATTGTTTTTAAAATTTTATTTGAGTTTCTTTTCTACACTTATTTTCCAGTGTTCTCCAAATCGTTCCACACATTCTTGTGAAGTTCGTCAATTTATTTTCTGTCTCTATCTTGATCATAAGTAACTTAAATACGCATTATTTAATAAAATAAGAACCCAACGGCGAGGAACAAAATTAGTAGACCTATCTAGCTATCTAGTAGGTTATCTGGCTGTCTAGGTATCTAGTAGGTCATCTGGCTATCTAGCTATCATCAGATAAACTAAGTTGATAACTCTACATCTCATTAATTGTTCCAGGCTAGAAACATAAGGAATAAACCTATCTTAAAACGCAAAATGTACATTTTCCAGCCACTGAAATTATTAGCAGGGAAAACGTGTTATCAAATATGTACTATATTGACATTCGTGGCATATTGTTCATAAGTAATTTTATAAAGACATAATTAACTATTTAAGACCAAAAATTAATTTTACTAACATGAGTATGCCTTTTGAGGCAAATGAGTAATTCATTTCAATTACTGGTATTGTTTAAATAATGCTGGCATATTAAAGAAAAGTCCAGTTTCTACAGAACCTCAAGTTTCGAGTTTTATTTTTATGAATTTTCTTACATGTCACTTTCTCCACGAACCATTCGACGAACAAATGATGTAGCCTATTGGAGACAGTTACTGTAATATGAACATACCATTGGCCGTATTTGCCTTTAAAAGAGCAGTATAATGCTGTTTTTCCTTTCCAGGAAGGCTCTGTAGTTACTTCACTTTCCTCATCACGGTAAATTTAGTTATGTAAATATAAAATGCTTTTCACACACACAGAAAAATAGAACAAAAATTTGGAACGGACGACGGCTCATCGATTTTTCCGCATTCAACAATTTTAGATAACAAATGTGTTCTTGCCGCATAAAGATATACACAAATATACTTGTTGCGCTAGGATATCTCAGTCAATAATTATGTTGTAGTAAATAAAACACTGTGGAATTTAGTAGAGGATAAAAGGTGTTTTAGAGGATGCTACGTTGAATCCGACCATTTTCAACAAAGATTACTACTATTCCTGGTATTTGGTTGAAAGTCCGGCCCATAGAGCGCCAGTGACCCCACAGACTTTTAAATTACATCGCCACCAAGATTTGTAAATTTAATGCATTCAAAACAACGAATTTCCTTAGGTTATTTCGGTTTTGATCCGGATGGACTTATCAACCTTGGAATAGTGACTTTCCTAATTCTGGCATTCAGATCTTCCCCAAGTGTAATAACATAATCAAGATTTACTTTTGTTATCTGTTTTTGCAACAGCTGTTTAAAATAAAATTTAATTTTTAGACATATTTTTGTACATAGGATATAAATATACACGGTTAGACGTATCTACGTTTACTTTAAATGAATTTTTCTTTTTTTCCGCACACTTTACGAAACTGAACTTTGGAGAATATTATATTCAACATATATCTCCTGAATGATTTGGATGGGCTCTGTAACAAAGCAGTACGCCTATACAATGTTTTCTTCTGGTATTACAGTTTTCTGCAGTTTACTTTTTAGTCCGTTTTACAGCAATTTACTTTCTTCGAATTTTAACAAATAAAAAAATATTACTTTTTTATAGCACGTTTTAAATTACCTCTCCTTTCAACACAACAACAGTTACACTAACCTTATAGAAGGTTTCCAAAATAGATATCGGTTATCTTGTAATTTCATTCACATACGTACAGGTCACACAGTACGAAACAAATGATAACAAAATGACAAGATAACAGACTACTGCCCACATAACGAGTTATATCTTTCAACTATAATTGCCAACATTAAAAACTAAAATTTTTGCACAAAGTAACTAATATTTTTTTATAGTTAAATAACATATGCAACATTTCGTATAATTCTGGTATCATAAACTTTCTGAGCCAATAAAAACAAAAGTAATGATTAGTGATCGAATTTTGGAACAGGAGAGCCACTTAATTACTTGGGAAATAATATTGGTTAAGATAGAAATGATGATATTGATGTATGTTAGGTAAGTTGCAGACGACGGACGACCTGTACTCAACTAAAACACGAGCTAATTACAAATTGTCAATTGTGAGTAATTAAAGCTGGTAATTTGTGACTTCATTGGTGTCTGTGTTTTGTTTCCACTGTACCATACGACAATCAGTGAGACCGGCGTAACAGTACACACACATATATAAACATAAGAACATATATACAGAACATATATACAGAACATATAAATATTAATATACATGCAAACATAATCATGTAAACGTATTTTAGCATGCATGTTTGCAACGGTATCCAATTATACAGTGCACAATGTTATTGGATTTTTAACTAATGACGATCTCCTACGAGAGATATTTTACGATCTGATGATAATGCATATGCTATGAAACGCGTCATCTATATATAAAAGAGAAGTCACAAGGCAAATTGAAGAAGGTTAGTTTGTCAATGTAAATGTATGTTCTTCTCCTTCTTCATCATCTTCTTCTTTACCGCAGAGTGTACGGTTACAGACTGTTTGTCTTCAGTCCTACAAATTAACAACGATGGATTAACAAATTGAATCTGACTGAGTATCTTATTGTTTCCGTCTCAAGCCATAACATTGTTTCCTACCAATTGTATAGCCTAGTCATTTTTATTCCTACCATAACAGACCTTTCCCTGCTTTCCTGTAACCCGCACAGTTTTAGTACCATTATATATTAATGCTGTTTGTCTTACTTTTTGCTTTATTAGTGACTGCAGGAATTAAGTAGCAAAACTTGTTTTTAAACACGCTGGGAGTTCGTAACACTCCACTCTATTCCGTATTTACATATCAGTTCTTTCTTCTTCTTCTTCTTCTTCTTCTTCTTCTTCTTCTTCTTCTTCTTCTTCTTCTTCTTCTTCTTCTTCTTCTTCTTCTTCTTCTTCTTCTTTTTCTTCTTTCTCTCAGGGTCTACGGTTATAGCCTGCCAGTCTTCAGTTCTGCCATCATCCTTTGCGCCTATCTACATCTCTTCTTTCTTGGAGTCTATAATTGATCACCTGTATTATTAGTGAGCCATCGCTGACCCTCGCAGTATTCCCTTTACAGTTTGCTATAGTTCTTACTGTATCGTTCATGATCCCCAACTCAGCCCTTATGTCTTCATTCCTAATTGGATCGCGGAGGGAACTACCTTTCACTTATCTCAAGAACTTCGTTATAGCGGCTTGTATACGCTGAGTATCATGTTTCCGCAACGACCATATCTCACACGCATAGCTTAGCATAGGTGCTCCCATTACCCTATTTACTGTCTCTTTATATTCCCATTTCAACTGTCTCTTTTTACTTCCACGTTCCGCAAGGAAATGGAAGTATGGTGATCACGAAAAAATCGAGTTCGAGATAAGGGCAGATTCTGATTATACTACCCTCAAAGCATGCAGAAAAGTCATTTTTCCGAAAAGTGTGTGTGTGTGTGTGTGTGTGTGTGTGTGTGTGTGTGTGGTGTGTGTGTGCCTGTGTGTCTGTGTGTAGAATTATTTCTAAGGCGAACGATAACTGCTGCAAATTCAAAAAGAATCAAATAATGTTTTACATATGTGCCTGAGTTGTAGGGGACTCAATGTATATTGTTTTTGGTGGAGATCGATTAAGTGGGGGGGGGTTGTTTACCTGCAACGTTTTACGTTTTAACAAAAGTAAAGTACTTCAAAATTCATTTAAATTTTTTCAAACAATGGTAATTGTTAAAAATAAAATAATTTTGTTGCCAGACTACCAGGTTTTTCGGTTAGTAGGGAAGGGTAGTTTACATGCATTGTTTTGTGTTTCAAAAAGAGTAAAATACTTAATTTTAATAAATAAGAGCCCCGAAAATAAAGTCATATTAATCCACAGTAAAATAGTAAATAATTATAAATGTAGTGGGTAGTTGCAGGAAGAGGGGGTGATTTTTTGAAAATTGCTGTGCAGAAATCAAGTAAAGTACGAACATTTAATTATTAAGAATAAGATATCTTAGAAGTTACATATGATAACACTATTACATTATGAAAGTGTAAATATCATTAATGATGGGGATTTAGGAGGAGGGATGATTATCTCCGTAGTTTAGTTTCTTTATAAGGATAAAGTACTAATTTTTGTAGATAAAGTGGCTCGAAAATAACATTATATTAAACGACTATTCCCATAATAACAGAAATATGTACCTATAAATAGTGAAAACAGTTTGAAGGTGGACGATATTTTTTTTTAGAAATTATCGAACCGAATTCAAGAAAATTATTTTAAATAAAGGCATCTTAGAACATGGAAGTAATGAATGGTTCTCTATAACGATATTTTGCTAAATTAGAAGAATAAATCTGTGTTACTATGGTCGGGTTAAACGCTACATAGGCAGGGCTTCGTTGGTTTGAATCCAATCTCAGTTTGGGTCACTTAACCGTGACGTCCAACTGGACTTTGTGTAAATGTTACTATTACTTGGTCTCCTTATTTCCAGCAGTTAAAGACTCAACTGAAATTGTGCTAACTTCATTGCTTAATTCTCTAACTACTTCTAAAATAACATTTCTGATCTAACTTTGTTTTAAAATCTATATTCTATACAGAAAGAAGATAAAGTATTTCCACGTACTGATACGTAACGATACGAGATGTGTTCGGACAGTAACCAACAACAGCTTTCCTAGCACAACGGAGCCTTGTAATCAGTTTAACAGAATGTTTTCTGATTAATATTCTGGACGTATACTATATGAATTTTGCCACGTGTCCGAATATTACACGCCGCTGAGCAAAAATTAAAGCATATTTTGTATACAACAACGCATGTTAAATATTAATTTTATATATTTGAAAATACTTAAAATATTTGTTTGTACACACGAACGTACACAAACAGACGACACACACACACACGCGCGGATATGACAACTCAATTATATCATCATTCACCGTTTTGCATATTCATGTGCGCTTATATTTGTAGAAATAATTTTGTATATAGGATCATAAAATATATTGTAGAAAAATGTTGCTGACACTATCCTTTATGTCGGCCAATGGCACTTGACAGAAAATTTGGGTGTGTCGTGAAACATGGAAGTCACGTGTGGTTCTCCATACCGAGATTTTTGTTTTATTAGGTAGTGTACGGTGTATAATGCCACGCATCAGTTGGTATTTATAAAGGTTATTGTTGATGGCAATCTCGGTCTGGCAACTGACATCACAACCTAGAAAAGTATAATGTGACACCTGTTTTGAATTTTCTACATTGGCCACTATCTTCGAACGCACTGCCCACTTTCCTTTGAAAGCTATGACATATGGTTACATTAAATATTGTTAAATTATAATCCTTACATATCAGTTTCAAGCTGTGCAGAGCAAATTGAAGGTCTCCGTGCCTAAAACTGTCGAGTCATCCGCAAACTCGTTTATATCTAAGGTTTGTAAATTTATGGGTTGGGATTAATCTAACTCCCTAATTCCGATACTAACAGCATTCTTCCATTAAAGTACAACGTTCTCTCTCTCACTCACTCTCTCTTTCTCTCTCTAAACATATATATACATACATTCTCTCGCGCGGGCGAGCGTATGTGTCTGTGTTTGTAATAAGGTAGGTAGGTGAGCTAAACCCATCTCATATTGTTCTGTTGATGATAATTGATCTTCTTCTGTCACTCCTGGTAGTAACAACTATTTTTATATTTTCGTATAACCTCTGTATCACTTATATCTGATGTACTGCGGATAAACTCGCTTCTCCAAGAAACCCCATAAAATACTCCTACTAAACAGAGCAAGTTGAAATTCTTTGTTATAAACAAACGTATACACGCATATAATACATACGGAATATATATGATATATCATATATTACATATATGAAATGTGTAAGTATAAATGTCAATATAAATGAAAACATAGACATGTAAATGTATCTTCTTCTTCGTCGTAGTCGTCGTAGTCGTCGTCGTCGTCGTCGTCGTCGTCGTCGTCGTCGTCGTCGTCGTCGTCGTCGTCATCATCATCATCATCATCATCATCATCATCATCATCATCATCATCATCATCATCTTCTTCTTCTTCTTCTTCTTCTTCTTTTTCTTCTTCTTCGTCGTTGTCGTCGTCAAAATGAATTATTTCAATTGTTGATGATATCAAGGAAGCCAAACCTCATGAAAGAACAGACAAGAATGCGGTGGAATATTTTGAATGGGAGTCAAACGTAAGTAAAATCTACTCGCAATAATGTACATTAGTATTCGAAAGTTTCCACTGGGATCTGGAGAGATGTATAAATATGAATACAGCCGCAATTTTCTTTTATTCAACTCAGCTGACTGCACAATAATTTACGTTTTGCATTATATTACATACATTTTTTTCTATTTCATGTTCAGCTTTACCGTGTTGTAATCGACGTACATTTGTGTCTGTCATTTTCTAACGTTTAAAATGCCGAAATATTAGAAAATTACTAATAGTATACTTATAAGTAATTAAAAAAAAATGACAAGCAGAAATGTTAAGAGGAAACATGTTAAGATAGATAGATAGATAGATGATGGATAGATTGAGAGAAGAACAGCGAGACAAAGAGGGGCAGACAAAGAGGGAGAGGGAGAGAGAGAGAGAGAGAGAGAGAGAGAGAGAGAGAGAGAGAGAGAGAGAGAGAGAGAGAGAGAGTGAGTGAGTGAGTGAGTGGGAGGGAGATCAACGCTCTTCCACGAACAAGAGTCCACAAAGAGAAGGGTGTCAAGCGGTTGCCTTACTTCCAACTTGACTGGTCTCGGTACATCTCATTTCCTGATTAGCTACGACAGAGCAGCGTTTTTTGCAGTTATAGTTAATTTGTAACGGGGGTGCGCGTTTACTCGCGTAGGGGTGCTTATTAACCAGCTAGAAAGCACTACACCACTGAAGAGGACTCAATTCATTCATGCCTTTCTGTGTATCTAAATTTCCTGAAGAATTCTATTACATTTACAAGGCTAACGCATGTGTGTATTGCACACACGCGCGCGTGCGTGTGTGGTTATCTTATTCGTGAAACTCATAAGAGTAATGTTTTTTTATTTAACTTCATTCGAACTAGTTACAAAATGTCTAACAATTTTATTCTTATACATAAGTTAACAGTGTGTGGAATAAACTCCCACTGGAGCATTCCTCAGTACAGTTATACTTTGTTCATGTGATGACAATTACTATACATATTTAGTTCCTAGTTCAAATGGTTTCTGTCTCTTGCATCGCCCAACGAGTCATTTTCAGGTCTCAATGGATGTTATCATTTCTTGCGTACCATGGTGCATCAACAGCACTGCGAACAACCTTATTTTGAAAAGTCTGAATCATAATTAATATTAGATTTCTTAGTGCAACCCCAAAGCTGTCTACCGTACACCCAAATTGGACTTGTTTCAATTGTCCGCCAATTCACCTTACACCAGTGATGAGGTAGAGGCTACGCTGTCTTGACCCTCAAATATTCAAGAAAAGAACATTGCTTCCGAAGTGTCTCGTTTATTATTTTAATGTTGTTTCCAACAGAGGGCAGAAGAGTGAACAGAGGACAGGGCACCCTATTTTGCTAGGAGTGAGAAATCACTTCTGAAGGCGGAGGAACGGAAATACGTCAAGATTGCAGAAGGCAAGGGAAACCCACTGCATTAAAGATCTGTTTAAGATACCTATCAGCAGCTCTATAGTGACAAGAAAAGACTCCAAGCATTTGAGACCTGGTGCCGCAGAAGAATATTCAAGATAAGCTGGAGGGAGAACATAACGAATGAGGACGTCTTTAGAAGAGCTCAGGAGGAGAAGAGCTTTCTACGAAATTTAAAAGGCAGAAGAGCTAAGTTTATAGGGCATATACTACGACATAATGGGTTGGTGAAGAGAATAATAGAAGGAACAATTGAAAGGAAGAATCACAGAGGGGGACCCCGTTTAGACTACATGAAACAGCTTATCTTCGATATGAACTGCACATCATATTGTGAGTTGAAAAGAAAAGCAGAGAAGCGTGAAGAATGGCGAGCTGCTGCCAACCAACCTATGAGCTGCTAACCTAGAAGAAGAGTTTCCAACAGGGATTGGATACAGTAGTATGTTGTCTCTACTTCATCACTGAGGTGAACTGGCAGACACAGTGCCAATTGTTTCCGACACCAGAAATGGCTTCCGTTGCTGGAACCGAAATGTCTGTCCACACAAACAACATACACGACCTAACTCCCCGGCACATAATGTCTTGCAACTATGAACTTTAAGGTATTTTACAATTCTTCGGGTAAATGTTTGGGCTTCCTTACCCTATGTATGCGAAGAACAGACACTTTCTCTGATGGTGCTACAACATATTACATTAATCGCCATAGTGTACGAGGGCCAGCAGTTGAAAAGTTCACGGAGCGACATCTATAGCTCAGTGGTAGAACTAAAATCTTTCGTGTGCTGCAAGACGTATATTTCGCGTGAACACCTGTTAATTTCCATATATATCTGTCAATTTGTTCACTCTTTACCAGCTGTTTGAAATTTTCCAGTCACGCGTGTTTTAGAAACGCACAAAATCAAAAATCGTGTTGCGATGAATTCTCTGTTAAAAACGTTTTAGCGCCAATGGAAAATCAAAACGAAATTGTAAGTGTGTTAGGGGATGCTGCGCCTTCAGAAACAACGGTAAGTGGGACACACTCGAGTTTAAACGTGGTCGTACAAGCACTGAGACGATCCCAGCTGTGAACGTCCAAAACAGTGCAACAAGAATTTCCATTTTGAAAAAATGTAATAGAGTGTTAGAAGACCGCAGTTTGAGGCGTGGATGAGGTTGCTGAAATCATAGGCATCTCATATGAGCGTGTGCATCATACTTTAACACAAGAACCTGTTGTGAAAAAAGCGTTGTGTAAGATCTCTGCCGCATCTGGAGTTGTTGCATTTTTGGGCGTCCAGTGCGGGGGGGGGATCATCTTCAGTCCTCGTACGACCACGTTTAAATTCAAGTGCCTACTTACAAACGTTGGTTTTGAAGTCGCAGCATCTCCTGACACATTTACAATTTCGTTCAGAAATTCCGTTGACGCTAAATAATTTCTAACATAGAATCACACCACGATGTTTGATTTTGTCCGTTCTTCAAAATACACATGGCATGTCAGTTTTAAACAGCTTCTAAACAATGAATAAACTGGTAGATAGAGTTGAAAATTAACAGGAGTTTACATAAAATACGAATCTTGCAGCACACGAAAAATTTTAGTTTTACCGCTAGGCTACAGATGATGTCACTCGTAAGCTTTTTCAATTGACCCTCGTATGTAACAGAATACGAGCATTATTCTTACGGCTTAATCCTGTGTTTCTTGTCTTTTGAACCGCCTAATCGCCTATTATTAATAATAATCGATTAAAGCTTTGTAAAACGTTAGTGATCGAGTTACATAATGAATTGCTACGTAATCTTAAAACCTTGCCAATTTTTTTATGACTTCCAACGTCACCTGGCTTTAGCAGAACATTCAAATGTAGGGTGGTGGGCATTCAGTTCGGTTGTCAATGTCCACCTTATGTCGCGTTATTACATACAACAAGAAAAAGGCAGTAACTTCCTATATTGAAAGTCCAATAGCAAAATGAGTCTCATATTTAAGGAAACGATATGCTAGTATATGCGGTAAAAGCTATACATCAAAGGGGACGTAACACTTCTGAATAGGAGTGAATGTAACAAGAATATATAACTGTGGCGTATTCTGAAATATGGTTATGCATGGAAATTATGAGTTGACGCGTTTATTCGTATCTTTATATATTGTTACGTGATGCTGAAAAAATGTTACAACATTACAGAACAACTACGTGTTTCTCGGCTATTCCAGTGGAATCCGGCTATAGTGTGTGTGTGTGTGTGCGCGCGCGCGCGCGCGTACATGTTGCTGCTACTTTGAGATGAATACGTGACACTTGTCACGCGTCCGCAACGAGACTTTTCATATCGGTCCGTGCGCGCTGTGTTCAAAGCCACAATGAATTATGATTTAGTGTTTTCTAGTTGGCCCCTATTGGGGAATGTTCTGGAACCTCAGCGGGGTATAAATACAAGTACTCAGCGACGCTCAGTTCAGTTTGAGTTGCGATCTATTCGAGTGCGGTTTGTAGTATTGTGGCGAAGTGTTATGTGTTTCATAATTGTGCGGAACAATTGTAATACAACTGTGTTTTAGACTAATTGACATTATTATTGCGTGTGAACAATTTTTATTTGATTTGTTGTAAGAGACTAACAACGAACTGTTTGTTGATTGCAAACTCTTTAATTAAAGCTAGTGATTAGTGACTTAATTGGTGTCTTGTAGTCTTGTATTTCGTTTTCTACTGTACCATACGACGATCAGTAATCGTCGTAACAATATAAATAACAAATAAACGTTCATCATCATCATGTTCACAATACGGCATAGGCAAAATTGCTGCCCGTTCCGCCTTAGAAGATCATCCAACCATCTTCCCCTACGTCTACCCACACACCTGTGTCCTACAGGTTTGTATTTCCACGCTTGTTTGACCAGTCTGGAATCTTTCAAATCGTTTTTTCTGCAACCTTTTAATTGTTCATTCAAGGTAAAAACTTGTAACTCTTCTCTTACTACTTTATACGATCAAGTTTATATCACGTTTTAACAATTCTTAACTTCTTAAGAACACCATTTCCGAGGCTTGTATTTTACTGTATTGTTTCTCGGTTGTTGGCCATAATTCACACCCATAGGATAGTGCAGGTCACACACTTGTAAATGTTTAATTTATTATCTCTACGTAACTTGTTTCTAAAATTACATTTGATTATCCCACAGATCGTCTAGAACTTAACATCAATATCATAATTCCTACATAGCCAATATCACTTCTTAAATATTTAAAATTCCATCGTCTAGAACCTAACTTAATATCAATATCATTATTCTTATCATTGCCAATATCATTTCCTAAATAATTAAAATGGCTCACCTGTTTTAGAATTCAATCATTATCATTATTTTTCTTCTTATTGGTTTCTTGGCTCGAAATGCCATTACCTTTCATTTATAATAAAGATTGTCATATTTCATTCTTTCCAAACCCAATAAAGTATTGAAACAGATTTTGCAAATAAATCAGATTCTGTATTTTTGAGTGCAAGCAAGTTGTCAGTAAACAATATTGTATTCAAATATCTGTCTCGTGACAATTTACCAGTTTCCACTAAATGTTTCCATTTCCTTACCAGATCGTCAATATAAATGTTAAAGTAACAGACATAAAATTTTAATTAAATATAAATGTTAAAATTAAATGTGAATTTATAATTTTCTTAGTATATTTATTTAACAGTGCAATAAATTCGTAACTGTATTTAGTGTATTACTTGTTACACGGCATTGAGAGGGTTTTTAATGATCACTTATCGCATGCACACATTACAGTAGGGGGTGAAACCACTAACAAGTTCCGAGTGTCACTAGACCAACTGACATTTCCTCCAAAATGTCTCGTTTATAATTTCAATATTTTTTTGGACAGAGTTTCAACACAGAAATACAACGAGAGTACATTAAATACAAGATAACTTTTAAGTTTAATATAAAAGTTATTAATTATGGTAACACCAATGTTGAGTAACTTACTAGTACATAAATATCGGCGTCAATAATAGAGCACCGTGTGTGCACACATTTTCTCCCACAATATCGTGTAATGAAATTTATTCAATAAACCCTTTTAAAATTTTAAAATAAATTTGAATAAAATAAGTTTTCACGTCGCTTTTAGCATACAGAACAGTATCTATGTCTATACGGTTAAGATGTTTTTGTAGATTTATTTGTATGAATTCATATAATGACAAACGTGTAAAAGTAATTTAAATTTTTTTCTGTTTACTAAATTTTAGTTTTTCTGATAATCGTTCCAGTACTTAGGCTGTATACACCCACACATTTGTAAAACAATTTAACTAAAATGACGATTAAATACAAATATCTGCCAAGCGTTATATTAATAGTGTACTATTATTATTTCGGCTGTACAATGTTTACACGTTTTCCGGAAACAAATATAACAGAAGTGATTGAATTCTCATCTTCCACTGCTGCTTGTCCATCCAAAGATCTTTTTCAATTTCTCTTTCCCTCAATACAGACTGAGTTTTTCTAGCCAAGTGATAGGTAGTCTTCCTCTTTCCCTTCTTCCTTGGTGGGGTTCATTACATAACTCTTCTTGGCAATCTTTCTTTCGTGTATCCATACCATTGTAATTTTTTGTTTGCATAAAAAATCAAATTAAATTTTTCACATGTATTTGTCTTTAATGACTTTTCTAATTTTTTCACGTCTGGATACTCTTGCCGAACGTCTCCAAATGTCCATCTCTGCTGTCATTAATTTTTTGTTCTTGTGTGTTTATTAGTAGTCCAAACTTCTGAGCCGTAATTCAGGATACTTAATTGTGTATTAATGGAAAAATTCCTCCTCCTCCTCCTCCTCCTCCTCCTATGGCGCTACAGCAGAAGTCGGGCCCTGGCCTCCACCAATCTCCGTCTCCAATCCACTCTATCCACTGCAACCCTCCTCCAGTTTCTTATCCCCATGTCCCTCGGGTCCTCTGCAACGCCATCCTCCCACCTCTTCCTCGGTCTGCCTCTAGGTCTCGTTCCCTCCCATGTACCCAGCAAAGCCCTCTTGGGGTTCCTGCCATCCTCCATTCTCATAACATGTCCGGCCCAACGCAATCTTTGTATTCTTATAAATTTTGAGACTGGTATCTCTTTATATATTTGATACAGTTAATTGTTGTATCTCAGTCTCCATGAGCCATTTTCTTGTATTCGGCCTATAATGCGTCTGAGGATTTTCCTTGAAAAGGTGTCTACTATGTCGGCTGTTTTCTGTGTGATTGTCCATGCCTCACACCCGTAGCATAGCACCGGTCTGATGAAAGTCCTATCTATTTTCATTTTTGTTTCCCTGTGCACATCCCCAGACCTAAATGATGGCAGCAATGGAAAGTATGCCTTGTTAACCATGGCGGTGCGTCTTTGGATCTCTGGCTGCTCTGATCCAGTCTTTGCTAGGTTCACTCCAAGATATGTGAAATTGTCCACCACCTCAGCTGTGTCCTCCATAATGGAAAAATTATGGTATACAAAATTTAAGGACGACTTTATCAGGAAGAAAGATTTTTAATTTTTATGTATGTATGTAATTATTCATGTTGAATTCAATATAATTTTTACGTGTATTAATAATTTTTTTATAAGAATATATACACTTGAATTAATTTAATAGGTATTGCAATAACTTTAGTACATTGCAAGTTCTCAAATTTACATGGCCGACGCCAACATTTTTAAAATTACTAATACTAGTCGGTGTGTTAGGCCGTGGTCAGCCCGACAAGTAGTAGTAATTTTAGCAATTATTTACGTATGTTTGTGCTAGCTTCATTTGAATGGAAAAACCTGTACTCATTTGAATTTCATATAATTCAATGCTATAATGTTTCATGCCATTTGCTACGAGCTAATTGAATACTCATAAAGTAAACTAAATTTTATTTCAAAATAGAAATTAAAATATATTATTATGTCATGTAGGCCTACTATATATGCGCGTCTCTATACTCTTAACAATAAGTGTACTCTGTAAGCTGTTCGGTTAAAACGTTTTGAAAATACAAGCTTGCTTAAAGGAAGCGCCATACACTTTAGTACGAGGACTAACATCAGGGAAACTAGAACCTGAAACGCTGTATTTATCCAGCCAAAGGCGTGTGTAATTTATTCTCAAGCCGCGCGGGTAATACGATGAGCCAATGTAAACAAAAGAGTGGGCTAATGTAATTACGGAGGAGACACACGCGGAGAGACCGGGTTGCAGGATCTAAGCAGGAAATAACGTGTTCCTGCACATGAGGAGGGGGGAAACTAAGTCTGAGTAGTAACTCGAAACCAACAAATACAACACCACAACTTCTACAGAGGTTACCAGTGTTTTACCTGCAGTACACTATTTACCACAGATTCCTAAACGCTCTCTGCTTAGTTCCATTTTGTCAACCTTTACTCATACGTTTTAAATCTGGTAGACTTACATTTTTCAATTTTTATTTCGAAATATAAAAAAGGGACACTTTCAACATTCTGTGGTTTCACTGACGAATATCTTGCCAGCTGTATTCAAAACCGTTATCACTGAAGATGGCCTCAGAGGTGAGGCCGAAACCTTTTATAATAGCATACTTCTTCTTCTCCTCCTCCTCCTCCTCCTCCTTCTCCTTCTTCTTCTTCTTCTTCTTCTTCTTCTTCTTCTTCTTCTTCTTCTTCTTCTTCTTCTTCTTCTTCTTCTTCTTCAAGGATTAGGTTATATAAACCAGTCCCGGCACCCATCTCATCCTCGAACGACCCACGTATCTTCTACCAATGGCTTTATATTTCAGTGCTGTATACGACAATCGATCCTCTGCCATCCTTTGCAGGCGATCCCACCGTTGTCTTTTGTAAGCTGAAATAATTTCACTAATGTTCTCTGCTTCGTGTTCTACTCTGATATCCTCATTCCTAATTATACCTTGCGATGTATAATTTAAAGTACTTGGAAGATATTTAGCATTTCAGCACTCTAAATCTTGTTGCATTCCTTTTTTGTCATGACCCACGCCTCACTCGGATATGTAAATGTGGGTATTAGAATTATCTCATACAATTTAATCCGTTTTCTGTGACTCGTTTTATTTTTAAAATTTCTGTGAATCGTACCACAAATATTCCTAATAATAACGTCCGTCAGCACGGTAATTATAGTACAGGCACGGCCTTACAGTTCGGATATTATAGTACAGCACGGCCTTACAGCTCGGATATTATAGTACAGCACTGCCTTACAGCTCGGATATTATAGTACAGCACTGCCTTACAGCCCGGATATTACAGTACAGCATGGCCTTACAGCTCGGATATTAACTTCAATAATTATGACTTCTACCTTGGAAGCCTTAGAAATAGATAAAAACTACAACTGATTTACTAGCATGAAATATTGTTAATAAAAATAGAGAACAGTTATAATCCGAAGTTTTAAATGCAATATCACATGCATTTATTTATAACCAATAATTAGAATTAAATGCAATATGAATTGTGCAATAGATCAACTCGAATGAGAAGTTACATTGCTTTGCTCTTAGTTTTTAATACTAGAAGAAACGACTACAAGAAATCGATGAAAATTAATTTAAAAAATTGGAGAAGACAGTGAGCAAGTGAGTTAAAGCAAGACTATATATCTAGAAGCCTACTGGGATCATCAGAATTCAGAGTCATTTTTAAAATTTAATAGGCTTAGCTTACGTGAATAAACGTATAGTCTAACAACTGAAATAATAATAATTACAGAATGTACTGGAGGGACTAAGATGATAGTGTACTCAAGTACATAATGTACCATAAGCCTTGAAAATCTTGAATAGTTGGACTTACTGAATGAAAATAAAGAGTTTTTTTAAAGTGAAATTATTTGCCTCGCTGTGTGTGCGAATGTTTCTTGCAGCAGTCGTAAACAAACGAAACTATACCACTGGGATCCCAGGGAACGGAGGAGACTCTCCGCGACGTAGCGCTGTGATGAAATTATAAGATGGCGTTAACTAATTCGCGCGTGTACGTATGTCGCCCAAGAGAATAATTCTATCTACTTATACGCATTAATATATAGGCATACTAAATTTAATTAAAATAAATAACTTTAGTCATCATTATCATCCTCAAGGTTTAAACCAAGAATGGTTTTTTCCAGTCTCAAATAGGCAAATATTACAGCTGGTCACTCCAGCGCTTCCTCGCACGTCCCACACCCCCCCCCCCGTCCCCTCGACGTATAGTTCGATAGTTGTTTGGGGATGCGGGAGTCATCGATTCTGCAAAGATGTTCCCACCTCAGTCGATACTAGGCGATCCTGTCGAGTATACTCATAGTATTCAATTCATGTCGTATATCTGTGTTTCTTCTATGATCATGGAGAGTATACCCTGCCACGTGCCAGAGAAATCTCATTTCAGCCGCTTTGATGCGACTGACCTGGCCTTTCGTTTAAGTCTAAATCTCAGACCCATAAAGAAGTGTGGGAAGAGCCATCACCTTGTAGAATTTTAGGCGTGTTCCTTCCACCACATTAGGCGTGCGAGAAACCACCACATTAAAGATCCTTAAGGATATCTCAACAGGGAAAACTGGTCTCTTTAGTTTGGTAAGACAGCCAGTTTATGGGAGAACACCCAGACAGAAAATCGGGCTGGACGTTAAGCCTGAAGTTGGCAGCCCCAACATGCGTCTTACCCTGCGATATGCTGGTAACGTATCCAGGGAACATATTCACTACTAAATTGCCTCAACTAAGGTATAGCCGGACGGATCAAAAGTTGCTGACCACAGCTGTCAACAAAAGGAAAATTAGTAACTTTAATCTTATATTTTACTGATCTATTTGTGTTGATAATCAACTAAAAGTTTTATGTTTCTCAACATCATCATCCGTTTTAAGTGATAGTGACAGCTACGTGTTGGTGATAGTTGCACGTTGTAAGCGAGTGATTCTTAAGGGTAGCATCAAGATTATTATCACCAGTAATAAAAATGTTCCTAGCTAATTTACCTTTTACCTTCAGTACAGTAAAAACCTGAGCCCAATGTAACAAAACATGTTTTCTTTAATTAAGCTAATACATTAATGTAATTTATTAGCACCGTAGCTTAAAGGACACACCGACCTGCAACCACATAAACAAAACTTCATTTAAGTGTATGACATCCGAATAATGGTGAGACAAATTACCAGAATAAATAAAAGGCCTGTTTGTCTTAGTATAGCTTTTTTAATTTGTTTATAATTAATAATAATGGCTCCCATGTGTACCACCGAAATAGCTTAGGAATAGGCATGTTAGGCTGCCATATGCGAGCCGTACGCCATACAAGGGAGGCGGTGTGGCCAGCACTACGCTTCAGCCGCCCATTATTATCCCCAAGATGTTTTCCCAGGTACTCATTTTCAACAGGCTGAGTCGACCTGGGGGCTGGAAAACGCACCTTGATTTTATGGTGCGGGCCCGGGAATCGAACCCGGGACAACTAGATTAGTAGCCAAGTGCCATACCCACTGCATTAAAATATAATATTTATAATGCTTGATAGTATTTTACGATAGTTAATTCATTGATTACAAAAATGTTTCAAGTTACTTAGTATAGGCGATCGATTCCTCCATAAGACCAATGTATTTCCCTATGTCAACTCATGTCAATGTTGATGAAGTAACAGAATACAGTATTTACCAGCAAACACTAAATACATACCCTATCAAGTGTATGTATTACAAAAATAATGACTTTAATTTTACTGAAAGATTATTTTTATATCCACGTTATTAATAAAACAATATTTTCCTTTCGTGTATATTGGCAGTTCGTGAAACCTCCATTAAAACTTAACGATATTATGTAATTAGACAAACTATATGTATATTCAAACAATTTTTTCTACAGTCTATTTTTTGACGCATATATAATATATTTAGTGTTTATAATTTAATCTTTACAAAAACAAAAAGAACAACTGAACAAACGTTATTTTAACGTCTAAACCCACACAAAAAACCGGAAATATATAAATTAAATGTAAAATAAACACAGGACATGAATTCCCAAACATAACCAACATGACACTAATAAAACACGTACCACACAAAGGCACCATAATGAACAGATGAGAAAATTTACAAATATACAAACACAGAACAAACTAATTCCTTAACAAATACAAATCAATACAAAACGTGACACAATTTTCAAAACACTCTGCATCGAAAGACACAAAAAGCTAATATATACACCACAATCGCACACAAAAATATTCGTTTAAAATATCAAAAACTAACATGAAACCATAAAAAAAACCAACAAAAAACAAGTACTCAAGAAGATACAAAATAAAAGTGGCTGAGGATGGGAATAATAGAATTCCCGAAACATGTACCATAGAAGGAAAAAACATCTTAAATTATAAACATTAACTATATAAAGATATATAAAGATTAAATTATAAAGGTTATATGTGTGTGTGTGTGTGTGTGTGTGTGTGTGTGTGTGTGTGTGTGTGTGTGTGTGTGTAACTCCCCTCGTATGTACTAAAAAATACTGTATACACTACCCAGTAAACGACAGAATGCTCAGTACCTTCCGTTTTAACGTCTGAAACAACTGAATAAAGTTAAAGAATTCACTGTTTCTCTTGTTGTATAGAGAGTAACAGAATACAGAATTAGAACAGTTAAATAAACGGTTTGTACAAATTGAAGGTCTGTAATAAATAATTTAACTAGAAGTGGTCGTGCTGTGGAGGTTGGAGCGTTCAGTTGCAGCTCAAGCCAAGGCTACTCTGTCCCCTTTCCACTGCATGCAAAAATAATCCGCTTTCTGTTCGGTCACTCTATCCTCGTAATTCAATTACAAATCAAGTGTACCCTTGCGCACGACCCTCTACTTAATCAGCGGGAGCCGGCGTTAACCTGCAAATTCAATACACCTGCCAGAAAATCTGTGCTGGCGTATCGTTTATGTGTGAAATGAAGTTCCAGTCAAGTACGTTCTTGCGTGAGAAAAGTATTAACCTTAATCAGTCACTATATGAGGTGAGTTTAGTTTACACACTAGTTTAAAGAAGATATTAAAAGTTACAACAGGCAGCAACTGTAATGAATTACAAAAATCCAAAGTATTGTCTATACGTTTTAGCTAGTTATATAGTGTGAATGAAGTAAAGACTATAATAATGAGTTCTCAACTTTAAGAATTTCGAACCGATAATTTCGTGTTGTGTGGGAACGAGTATTCAGCATTGATGAGGATTTCTGCGGGTGTTCATCAAGGCAGTATGCTGGGACTCATCTTGTATCTATTGTACACGAGGGATTTGCCTAATAGTGAGGAAGTTACCGTGGCAACATTTGCTGACGATACTACGATCCTAACAGTGGGCGACGAGGTTGAAGCAGCAGGAAACAAGCTCCAGAGCTCTATCGCAGAAGTATGTGCATGGACCAAGCGGTGGAGAATCAAACGTAATGAAAACAAATTACGTAGTTTATATCAACTTCACCAACAGAAAAGTAGATCCAATAAGGGATCTATATTAATGGGCTGGACGTGCCATGTGCTAACACAGCAAAGTATCTAGGTATGACGCTTAAATGGAAAAAAGTGAAGGAGGGCTCACCATAAAATACAGAAAAATGTACTGGTTGTTAGGGAGAAACTCGCAACTAACAGTTGAAAACAAACTGCTGTTGTACAAACAAGTACTGAAGCCTGTGTGTACTTACGGAAGTAAGCTGTGGGGATGTACAAAGAAAACAAACTTAGAAAATATACAAACCTTTGAAAACAAATTACCCAGAAGCATAGTGAATGCCCCTTGGTATATAAGGAACGACAACCTACATAGAGACCTTAATGTAGAATATGTAAGCGAAATAATAACAAAATATGCAGACAAACATAATCAGTGGATTCAGATCCACGATACCCCAATAATGCGACACATGTTGGAAGAAGCTCCACACGTCCTGAGGCGACTGAAAAGACAGAAGCCACATGATCTGGTATCGCAATAGAAAGCAATTAATTAATATGTATAATTCATAAAACTCTACGTAAGAGAAAGACAGAATAATCTTGGGATTAGCCTCCCGTGAAGTAAACATGAAGGATAAGCCGCTGGTTGAGCTCAGTTTTAGCATTAAGGGAGGTGTTTTAGTGGGTTAGAGTCCCACACTACTATTAACTACGGGGTTCCTAGTGTCTATTGAGATTTTCATCTACCCTCGTAAAGAAAAAAACTTTTAAGACAACATTTATAATGATTATACATAAGTTGACAGATACGTAAACTCTAATATAAAATAAATTTATGAATGCAGTGAAGTGAAGGCTGGGAAAATAATTGCGAAACTAAATCGATTTATAAATTGTTATTGAAAGTGAATATCACAAAGATTTTTCTCACGATAATGTTTTTTTTAACAATAGCTTTAAAGCAATATTATTAAACTTGAGATAATTGTATTCTGAAAGTAAGCGCTTACTTATGAAAACAATAAATAAAAAAGCACTTATGTTAGCACTGGAAGGATATTCCTATAACACTGTCTCCAGGCGGTTTTGTCTGCCAAGAAGAATGGCTATCGGGACTTCAACGTACTTAATTCAAGAGGCTGATGCATTGATGTATTACTGGAATCGTTCTCACAGGTTTCGTAAACACTAAATTATTTGTCATTCTGTCTTCTGTCTTAGTTTCGGTGAACTATAAGTTAAAGAATCCTCACAAAACACACTCAGAATTCTCCATCTGGCTTCCTTGAATACATTCAGGGACAATAGTCATTTGTTTTGTGCGATATCTTTGTTATTTCTGAAATATAAGTAAACAATTTTCCGGATTCAGCTTTATTAGAAAAAGTGTTCCTTACTTTCATTGCTATCCTGCACAATCTACTGTTTTGGAAATTTATATACAATTATTTATATTTTTAGAGGACTGTGATAGAATTTGAAGCCTGGTTACTGTTAATTTTTTACGTCAATTTCTGGCGTTGTCAATAGAATAACTTACTGAAAGTAAGAGAAATGGCGCTCACACTTTTTGTCAATACGTGTGTAGAAGAATTCTGTATTAGACGTAGCCATATTTATCAATTCTTAAGTAACATTTTCGTAAGAAAGGTGTCGGGGGAAAACTACGAGGACGACCAAAAGCAGCGTTCTTCAAAGACATGGGAAAGGAGATGACCTTCCTATCGTACCGCGATTTAAAGAGGTC
The DNA here is from genome assembly GCA_034769895.1 of Magicicada septendecula. Taxonomy (NCBI): domain Eukaryota; kingdom Metazoa; phylum Arthropoda; class Insecta; order Hemiptera; family Cicadidae; genus Magicicada; species Magicicada septendecula. The sequence goes on from CM068373.1 coordinate 37,081,002, forward strand.
AATGACGGAGAGAGAGACGTGGCTAACTCGACAAGGCATGATGATGATAACGTCTACAACAATGATGCTTGTATTACAATACAACTTCCGTTTTGGTGACATAACTACTGGAAAGTATTCACAACAGAATTGGGCACGCACGGACATTGTATTTTTCACCCCAAAATCGTGTGCTGTAAAACGCAATCTAGAACCTTCTACGTACGATTGAGTTAATCTGAAAACAATATAGAATTACTAATTTTGGCTAGATTATACTAGACATGTCTGAGGAACACAGTATAATGCGTCTAATTGAAGATGCACCGCCTTGTGACAAGCTTCCAAAAGGCTAAACGTGCTATTTTTGTCTCATTCATTTTCAGTACAAATGTCACCCCATTACAAAACATTGTACATGTTTCTCGGCTATCCCAGAGGAGTCCGGCTGTTTTGTGTGTGTGCGTACATATTGTTGCTACTTTGAGACGAAGTACAATTACGTGACACTTGTCACGCGTCCGTAGCCGAGACTTTTCCAGACTTCACCGGTCCGGGCGCACTGTGTTCAAGGCCGCAAGTAATCACGCTCTAGTGTTTTCTACTAGCGTTGATGCGTAGTATGGATTATTTTAGAATCTCAGCGTTCTATAAATGTAAGTATTCAGCGACGCTTAGTTCCAGCTGAAGTGGCGATTTATTCAAGTGAGGTTTGAGTTTACTTCGGGCGATTACACAGTGCGTTTCAAGTAGTGTATTAAAAAAAAAGTGATTATAATGCGGAAGTGATATTAGAATTAAAGAGATAATAGTGACATTATTAGTTGTGTGGACAGATTAACTTGAATTGTTGTACAAGAATAGGCCTGTTCAATAACTTGATGATTACTAACTGTTAATTGTGATAATTGAAGTTGGTAATTAGTGATATCATTGATGCCTTTGGTTTTCCACTGTACCATACGACGATTGGTTAGATTCCCGTTAACATTATATTGCATCAAAGTTAGTAATTAAAGTGTACATTTTAAGTATTGGAATATAAAGTATAAAAACAAAAAGTTCCTTTTCCTGTTGTGAAAAACGACTGGCATGGTGCCTGAAGCAGTGTCACAAACAAATGTCTTTTGAGGATTATAACAGTGTAATCACCGTGGAGCGTTGCAATTAATTGCGAGTCTTTTATTAGGAGTCATTATTGCAAGAGATCTCTCCTCCCAGCCTGCAGGCGTGAGGCGTACAGATGACAAAATGCTACTTTAATTTCAACGAGTGTCTTTAATTATACCTTATTGCTTCGCGCAACCTAATTCATGATTACATGCTGAATACAATGCCCGAGATTAATGTACAATGTTTTCGCGTTGTTTTAAGAACGCTTTCATGACGAACTTTGCTGCTGTATTATAGTTGTTTTATTCAACGTAAACATAATAATTTATTATTGTTAATATTTCTCTTCTACCAACGGGTTTAGTTTTTCGGGTGCTCAGTAACGGAATTTTTGTTAAATCTGAAAGCGTATGACTAAAAAACAGTATTAATACGGATTATTGTTTCAAATTTTATTTCGTTATGATAAAAACCTATTCGTTGGAAAACAATACGACACCGATGATAGTGTCTAACAGTTCGCACATGTTTTAAATTTGTTGCAATATCCAACCATTTGTTTCTGTGAAATAATTTGGTTTCCGATTTTAAAGTGGGCAATGATTCCAGGTGGTTACGTAGTAATTTCAATAACTAATCCCTTTGAAACATGTTCGCGCTGTGTTAGGAAGACTAACTTTACTGTTACATAGACGCCACTGCACAACTATTTCACTTTAAACTAGGTTATTCCAAGTTTATATTTTAGCTATTCAATTACTCTAACTTTTGATCTTCAGAACAATAAAAAAAAGCGAAAAACTTTGAAGCCTTTGTTTATTTAATTTAATAAACGTAAACGTACCGACATAGAAACACTACCGCGCCGCCTTTATTAAAAATATTTCTCTTAAGTTCTGCGTCGCGTTGGTTAACAACAACTTTCTTTGAAGCGCACTTCATGGTTACGTACAAAGGTTGATTCTCTTGATGTTTTAATTGACTTACTTTCAAGACTTAGTTTGCACGATAGTTCGTAAACACTGTACTGTAATAACTGAGCAGAGTTTTCTGATTTTTTGTGTTTTAGTAGTTTCATAGAAAAAGTTTTCTTAATTTCATTTATCTCAGTGTAATAACAAAATTGCTTCTAGAGTTTTATGAAATAATTTTTAGTTTCTCGTTTCTCTGACTGTAATGCTTGCTGTATACATGCTCAAGTAAGCGACATATTTCGTCCACACTGTGTTTTCAAAACGGCAGTATAAATCTGTGTTTGATGTCAAAACAATCCATTCACTGTCCATTGGGTTACAAGGAATGGGTGTATTAAACAATTATACTAAGAACACCTGCGAACTAAGAAAATCTTACATACTAAAAATATAAGTATTTATGTTTTTGTAAATAGTAACCATTTTATTAGTTCGTGTTGTTCATTTTCATTCTAAAGAACATAATAACAGTTTGGCGATGAAATAATTTTATGTAACAGAAAACCACATTCAGCACCGTCCAAATCAATCAGAAAATTGCCCTGTGTCTTTCTCTTTACTTCAGGCTAATTTTATTGATTGGAGATTAGTTTAGCCTAAATGGTCTTTTACATGAATATTACCAAATATGTTCTTACTATTCCGTTTGTCGAGACTTGATCACAAAATTCAGCCTCATTATGATATTAAAATTATTTTTGTTGATAATAATAAATCATTAGAGGGGGCGGATAATAATTTTTCTATCCAGAATAATGAATTCACCCTACAGAAATTCTTATATTTCCTACAAAAATATGCATTGATTGTATTGTTACGAATAGAACCACCTAGAATAGTCGACAAAGTCCTCGCTCCGTCCTCCCGCCTTGTGTGGCAGGTGTTGCCTCAGTCAAGCCCGCTTACAAGTAGGTTCTAGTGTGTTCAAGAACACTTGTGATACGCATTAAGCCGGCGTGCAGTAAGGAGGAAAAGCTGTGCTGGGGCTTTGCGCGACCTATACAAGTAGGAGTGTCAAGTCAGTTATGTGAGCGATTTTCCTTAGCGCTGATCGAGTTTTTGTCGAAGTATTGTGACAAACTCTGTTATTTGACGCTATTCTTGCATGTAGACAAATCTAAGTGGAATTATTGCGCGAGCTGATTACGAATTATTAATTGTGATAATTAAAGCTGGTTATTAATCTTTTCATTGGTGTATTGTATTTTTTTTCCACTGTACCATACGGCGAACAGTGAGACCGTCGTAAAACTACGATGAATACGATCAAATTAACCGCAGAAAAAATGAAAGAGTTATGGCTTTTCAGGGATTCAATTCGATGAACGGCTGTGTTACAACGAGAAACGTTGCAACAAACTTTACATTGTACTTATAAAGGCACTGGCATTGCCTGTAACATAGGTGGAGTAATAACCTACGGAAATTCCTGTAAATTTTTGTTACTATAGTCGTCACACTCAAGAATAAGGCTAGTTAGAAATGGAATTTTTCAAATTAATGGCAACAACCGTATTGACAACTATACGGAAGCATAAAGTGGACAACTATTTTTAGAGAAGTGGTCAGTTTTTTGAGAAGGGTAAAAATGATGGTCACAACTAATCAAGCTGAAATACTTAATAAATACAGGCCTGTTAGGTCGTGTTCGGTTGTCATGAATTCTGGATATCTCGTCGGCAACGTTTCGATTCTCCCTCGGGGATCTTCTTCAGGTCGCAAAAAAAGCGACGGAGTGTAGAGAAATAGTAGCGGCAGATCTTCGCCGACCGATACCCAACGCTTGTTTTGGGTAAAGGATAAAACAAAAAATTTACAGGCATTGCACATAGAAGGCCATTGAAAATGCTTCAATAAATCTAAAAAATATATATATTTATGTTCATTCGCCAATCAATGAATTCATTCTTCATTCACCAATGTACAGATTAATTAATTGTAGTCGCATTCATAAGCGAAGTTTTATATGTGTACTACGTTATTGACAACAAAGAAGTAGTTTCTATGGAAACTCACCGGTTCCCATTTTCGATCACGCACCAGCGATCACGCGCAAATGTTCGACACGTCCTTATAAACATTTTCAATGTTAAAACAAGACAAAAATTAATCAAGCTGATATAGGAACCCTTAATGCACTAGCTGGACCAACTCAAGTGGTGTGAATTTCTGTTGAGAGTAATTATTTCGGAAAGGCAGACGAGATAATACAACATTCCATAGAACATACTAACAATATAACGAGATTTGAAATGTTATTGTGGCTAAGAAGGAAATCACAGAAGGAGTGAAGCTAGATATGCATACGACAATTTTTTACTTACACTACTACATGAACAGAAAAACTCATTCCGATAGAGGCACGCCAAATTAGATGGCAAGTCAGTGAAACAAATTAGTGTGGAACTCTTAATAGTTGACATTATTATTGCGTGCGGTCAATTTGTGATTAACTAAAGCTGGTACTTAAGAATTCATTGGCGTCAAGTATTTTGTTTCCACTGTACCATACGACGATCCGTGAGACCGTCGGAACAATATGTTTCCTAGAACGAATAATAACGATCTTCCATTCGCTATTATTTGGCATTCTTTGAGTAATCCTGTCTGTCCATTTTATCTCTAACACATTGTCTCGTTAGATTTTAAGGTTTCTTGTTCATCTGCTTCCAACGTCTCTATTTACAGTCCACCTCGTTTCCGAAGTATAATCACTATGCAATCATCTTAGAAAGGAAGTCAAAATAATGCAATCACATCGTCTAAACTAAATCACTACTTTAGTTTAAACACACATTAACAGTGTTTAATTATATTATCTCAGTATTGTTTTCTAAATATAATTATTCCAAAGTCATGCTAAATGTTTTAGTGGAAATTAACATAACGTAAGTGACAAACAGTATATTAATGATCTCCTGGCTGTGACCACGCAGTATACTGTACAAGCAATGCAACAAATGTTTCAGTTAAAGCAATAATGAATTTATCAAACCATATAACTTACTACGAGAAGAGGAATGCTCACCAAGGGCGTGTCCATTCTTCACGACAATGCTCGCCCTGATGTCGCCCGCGCAACCGCCGACCTTCTGAACCAATTTGTATGGGACATAATCACCCACCCCCCCTATAGTCCGGACTTGGCACCTTGTGACTATCATTTGTTTACACATTTGAAAGAACATTTCGGTGGAATGCGATTCGACTACGATGACGAAGTGAAAGACGAGGTCAAACGCTATCTCAATGATATGGCGGCGAGTTTCTATGACACTGGCATACTAAAACTGCCACAGCGGCTCGAAAAATGCATTGAACGTAACGGCGATTATGTTAAAAAATAGTGCGTCCTTATGCTTCACAACCATGTAAAAAGTTTTGATAATAAATTTTTTTTCTATTTTTAAAAAATATGGAGACCTTATTTTTGGGTTACCCCTCGTAATTAATAAAAGGTAGTTTTACGCGACATTGTTAGTAACCAACATGTCTTACAGATGTAAATATTACGACTGTTTGATAGAAATAAGTATACAGTACTTGAAAACTTTTAGCATTAATAAAAAAAATAATATATGGAATGTCAAAAAGAAAATTGTTTTACTTCAGAACACGGTATCTGCAAGATGCTGCCTGTTCCGCCTTCAAAGACCCTCCAGCTATTTCTTCCTGGGTCTACCCACACACCAGTGTCCAGTGGTTTTGTATTTCCAGACCCGTTTTGCTAGGTCATTCTTTTTAAATGTTCGTTGCACCGTTGTTTGTAATCTTTTAATTTTTCACTCAAGTTAAAACTTGTAACTATTTTCTTATGTTCTCTTGTGGTATCTTACGACCGTATATAATGTTATGACTAAATGCCTAAGAAACCAAAATATATGTTTAAAAAAAAACATTGCTTTAATTTAAAACGGCAAAATTATGCGTCAAGAATTTTATACATACGCCTTACCAGTTTTGCAGATTACAAACATTACTGTTCAATTAAAAAAGCTTGTATATTTTTATCTAACTTTTCACAAAAATAAAAATTATCATCAACTGTTTTTATTAGCGATAATATTTTGCAATATTAATATGCTCTGTTAGGGTATTAAATTTATTAACAAAATTAACACTGTTGCACACCACTATAATGCAACAACAGATTTCCGATCTGATGATGAGCTGCGAAGCTTGAAAACGCTAATCGGAATAATTTGTCTGTAGTAGCGTGCAACAGTGATAATTCTCTTTGTGATTATAACCACTAACACAATTTTATTAATTAAATTTCTTGATGAAATTTCAGAGTTAATTGTAAGCTAAGTCGCTTAGTTTTTGTTTAAAGGTTTATTGTAGGAAGGTTTCTTGTTGCTTTGAAAACAAGGTAAATATCTGACATTTGCTTCGAACGGTGCGTGCTATGCGCCGTCACGAGAATACTAAGAAACTACTGATTGAGAAGTAGACAAGCACGAAAAAATAAAAACTTCAAATTTATTGGAGAAAGAAAACGTTGGTAAGAAAACACAGTTCTCGTGAAAGAAGAAGAAACGACTTAAATATAAATTTAGTACTACGTAAACGAAAGATAAAGTTCCACTAATGATTTACGTTCGCTGTTCGATGTCTTGTGCAGCGAAGAAAGAACGTTTCTTTGTGTACCGACTTATGTTCATTCACTACATTGTAGTCGCGTAAGTTTAATTTTTATCAATAACTAAATTTACCTTATTTTGTCCGCCTTGTGACTTCTTATAATTTTTCTGCTACGCGTTTCAGAGCATATGCTCCATCATCAGATATATATTAAAATAAAACTATCACTCTTACCGAGGTTGTCACATGATATAAAATATCAAAAATTTTGCATACAAACAGCGCGCAAAAAACAGAAAATTCTAAACAACGGCGGATAATGAAATAACGGGGGTACAATTCTCCGCCGTTGTTTCATTTACCCCCTCCTCAATAAATTTATCATCAGTTGAGAGTAATTCAATGCCTTCCATATCTGTGTCTGAACTTATTTCATTGCTTGAGTCAGCGTTATTATTGATAAGTTTGTTCATTGTCCACAACGCCATCGGCAATGTGGGCCAGTTGCCATAGGTTATCAGCTTCCTTCATTATATGCTGCATATAATGATTCCAATTCTCCCCCGTTGTTTCATTTACCGCCTTCTCAATAAATTGGTTTACATCAAGCAGCTAATGTTGTGTTGTGACGGGAAACATATCCTTTCAACTGGCTCCATATTAATTCAATAAGAAACAGAATACAGTGATAAGTTGGAAGTCTTAAAACGACGTGCCCCGATAAGTGGCAAAATAATTCTCACATGACTATACAGACATTCTGCACATGCGCGTAATACATTACTGTGTGAACAGTGTCAACGCCCCTGACCAATAGCGTTCCAGATTTGCCACGTGGGTTTTTTTACATCAGGACTGAACTAACATCGAAAACAGTACACACATAGCTGTAATTCAAATTGCTCAGCTTGAACTCTACGCATAACGGGCGTACATTAAATCAGAAAAAGGAATACGTTTACACTTAGGATTTTTTTACCTATATACTTAATAAATGATGTACATAAGAGATTTTAATGCTCTCAAAGTGATGCAAATTAGTATAGAACGTAGGTATTTATAGCCTTTGACACTTCAAATATTGCCGACACAGCTAGTATGTAGTTACACAAAAAAAACAGAAAATTGTTGTTTTGTTACAAATCGAGATTTAGCCAAGAAGACGTCTGAAGCGTTATCAGGCACAATATTAGTTTTATAAAACATACAAATCATAACAAACATTTGCAATGGTCACTGCTTAGTAAAGTTAAAGTAGTGGCTGATGAAGACTATAATATAAAGCCTACTTTTAATGCCAGAAAGCAACAGGTTTAACAAACGGATAACAGGTTGCAACAAAGTAGAATTAACAAGTGACTCCAATTTGTGTAAAGAGAGTGCAAAACTCAATTAACAATCGTTAAAAGGCACCGGAAAGGATATGAAAGAAAAGTAATTTTCATGCTGAAAAATTGACAATACTACTTTATTCTGTCGCGTCTTACAAGAGGCAGCGGCACAGTGGTTGGGCGGGACGGGATTGCTTTGTAGAGAGGATAATTTGCATTTTGGCATTCCAGCTCCAATTTATTCTACTCCGATTGCGCGCTACTTCATATTCATGTCGTTCCTTTCTCTGATTATTTTTCAACACTTTTGAATGTATAAATAAATTAGTTGCTTACTTTTACTCATACAACCCTCTTCGATTCGATCATTTCAGTTGCCGTACATATCTACTGACAAGTAAAAACTGATTATCTAACACTTGTTTTCCTTCAGTGCTTTGTGCACAAAATTTTTGTATATTCTTTCTAATGCTTTTCCGAATTTAAACGTTATTTGTGTACATGAAACTGTGAATAAGGTTTGTATGCATGTTTACTTCCATTCCGTAAGGAAATGGATGTATGGTGATGGAAAAAAATCGTGTTCGAGATAAGGGCTGATTCTGATTGTACTACCCTCAAAACATGAAGAAAAGTAATTTCTCGAAAAATGTGTGTGTGTGTGTGTGTGTGTGTGTGTGTGTGTGTGTGTGTGTGTGTGTGTGTGTGTGTGTGTGTGTGTGTGTGTGTGTGTGTGTGTGTGTGTGTGTGTGTGTGTGTGTGTGTGTGTGTGTGTGTGTGTAATTTTTTCTATGGCAAACGATAACAGCCGCAAATTCGAACAGAATCAAATAATGTTTTGCATGCAGTCCTATATTGTAGAGTACTCAAGGCCTGTTGTTTTTGGTGAAGATCGGTTAAGGGAAAGGGGTAGTTTACCTGCAACGTTTTATGTTTTAACAAGGGTAATTTTTTCTATGATGAACGATAACTGCCGCATATTCAAACAGAATCAAATAATTTTTTGCGTACATCCTTATATTGTAGAAAACTCAAGACCTTTCGATTTTGGTAAAGATTGATTGAGGGAAAGCGGTAGTTTACCTGCAAACTTTTACGTTTTAACAAGAGTAAAGTACTTGAAAATTCATTTAAACTTTTTCAAACAATGGTAATTGTTAAAAATAAAAAAATTTTGTTGCCAGGCAATAATTTATGTTGCCAAGCATATCTCAATTATGTAATGTTTACGTTTCCATTTTATTATTATGATTACCGCAATAAAAAGGCAGGCAAGACACACACAGACAAACACACACACACACACAATTCGCGTTATTTCTGGCCTCACTCATGTTTATTTTCTTACACTTGCAAGGTTTTTAAATGGGAAGTGCCGAAACCCACATAAACACAACGCGTGCAAGCCGAAAGTGTCCAGCGTGGATAGCGATTTGCTTCCTGTGGATCGCTGGGCAGTGTAACTGCACGTGTTTACAGAGGAACGGTTCATAGACAGACTTTTCGTCTTTAGGAATGACCCCTCTGCAAGATGCTCAGGGTCAATGAGTGACTTCGGAGCGCTCCTTCCTTTCTGCGTGTTTGTTTTGTGAAACGTACACTGTAGATTCCCAGCTTTACTCTGAGCAACGCTCAAATAGGGAATGCTGAAAAATTTGTCCACGGTGTACCCTCATATACACTAAACCTGCTCTGATGTTTTAATTACGGTTATCATAATATTAAAACTTTGGAAACTTGAGCACTACTTAATGGAGATCAAACATTAACTTGTACAAGCCATTCATTTTATGCATATTTTTATATGTGTACTACATTATTGGCAACAAAGAAGTAGTTTGTTGTTAAAATTCCTTCCCGGGCTGTTTGGCCAAGGTCCAATGTTTTATTTTCCAATGTTTTATTTATCACGAAACATTTTCTTTTTCTTCTTTCACACATTATTGTCATCAAGGAAATTAGAACAACCTTATGCTATACTAAAATCTTACACAGACAAAAAGAAACTTCTACTAGAGCAGAAAAAACAAAACTGATGAAACTAACAGCTAAAAAACTGCGTTGTCGTATAATGCGTTCTAAAAAAAATTGATAATAGGCGAGCTAAATGGACTAAACGATAAGGTTTCTTATCTTGTGTTATTTCCGTTCTTATCTACGAAGAGCTTTTGTGTGTGTGCGACACAAGCGAGACAATAAGTGGTAGCAAAAAATATAGCTTATAAGGTAAAGTGCTCAGAACGGTTTAGTGCGCCTTTGGCTGTGACACACGGAACAAGTAATCTCAGTAAGTGGCAGTATAATTGTTGTTGTAGCTCGATTTGTAAACGGTAGTGTTCCGCGCGTGTATACACGCCGCTGCTGAAAGTGTGGCGCATAGGCAAAGGATAACCGTTCACACGTGTTGCGCAGCAAAACGGTTAACCAGGTAAAATAACCAAATTAGACAGTTACACTTTACAGTTACAAATTAAGCATATTACACTTTTTTATTTATGTTCTTTTAGATTCATGCTAATCGTTATCAGAGTCATGCCTGTGAACAATTTAAAATTTACATTTACTAGTTTATCCATCCTGTGTGTAAATTACATCGCTTTTCGAAGTAGGCCTATATGCCCCATCACTCCATGAAGTTCGTCAGAACACTAAAAATAAGACAATACGAAGTACAGCATAATTGACGTGCATATACAACACTCATAAAAACACACGCGGAATGTGTACGGAGTTACATATAATGAAACTATTACTCAAAAAGTATAAATATCAAAAATAGGGTTGTTTGGTTGAGGTGGAGAGGAATTGTTAAAACACCTTCAAAGTTTTGTGTTTTAACAATAACAAATTACTTAATTTTGATAAATTAGGTAGACTGAAAATAGAATTATATTAAACCACTATTCCATGGTAAATGAACTGTTTAAACATCGGTCGGGTATTTTTAGGGGAGGCGTGATTTTCCTTAAAATTAATTTTTCGATGTCACGTCAAGTATTTCATTTTGAAGAATAACATGCCTTAGCAATTACATATAATGAAACTATTACTAAAAAAAGTGTTAATATCAAAAATTGAGTGAATCAGTTGATGGGGAGGGGCGTTATTTTCCTTGCAATATTTTACGTTTAGTGAAGAGTAAAGTTCTTAATTTTGATAAATAAAATGCCCTAAAGATAAAGTCATAATAATCCACTGTAAAAAAGCAGATAAAATGTCTAGAGATGAGAAGGGTAGTTGAAGGGGTAGGAGGTAGTTTTTTGAAAATTTTATGTCAAATAAAGTATTTCATTTTGAAGGATGAGATACCTTAGCAATTAGATATAATGAAACTACTACTCAACAAATGTAAATAATTATATATTGTACTGTCGTTTTTATGGATCAGGGTCCGTTAGTATAAAATTTACTTTGTTTTTTTATTGCAAAGCATGAATTAATGACTTATAATATTAAATTCACTTTGTTTTTTTAATTTTATAACATGAATTACTGACCCTTATATCTCAGGGCTGCAGTACATAAAAATAAAAAAATAAAGAATATATTTTATATATAATTTGGAACCAAGTTATTTATTAACCAAAGTATTGTTTTTATTTTTTATACAAATTATAAAATATCCCCTCTACTTATAATATATGTTCATAATCATAAATTATTCTTTATAATATTTTCATAATTTATACTTGATAATCTATTCTAAATGTATTTATAATTTCTCGATAAATTATTAGTTTCTAAGTTTTACAATCAGGGCGCAAGATTGGCTTCTGTAACTCTGACAAAATATAGGTTAATTCTTTGCTTACTCGCTGAGCAAAGGCGTGCTAGCCGTAAACTAACGGGGTGCTCGCCGTGCTAGTTTCCTTTATAACAGGATGATGAGGTAAGTAATATGCATTTTGTGGTTCACACGTTTCTCATACTAGTTCCATTTCATCATTTTCAAGATACTCATTTAAAAAATCAGTATAGTCTTGTTTTAGTTTTATGTCTTGAGACAACTTGTTTGTATTGATGTTATAAATTTATCCAACCGAAAACTTAAAAATTCAATAAAATATTAACAATTGATATTGTTCCATGCTATGTAACCACGGATAAGTAAACAAAATAATTTTTCGTTTTCAGAAAGTCACAGAAAACAAACGCTGAGAAATATTCGCTTTTTTCGCATTGTTTAAATAAAAGATAATTGAATCAAATAAATTATATATTTTTAAAATATTAACAACTAAGTACAATTCGTATTTTGATTATCTTTGTCTGTGTCTTTACCAAAAGGATGCTGATATAATTGGTTTCGTTCTGAGTTTTGTTACATATTAAAAAAAATTTGATAATTAATTAAAACATGGAAGTCATGTATGGTTCTCCAAATCGATTTTTTTTCTATGGCGTACGATAACTGCCACAAATTCAAACAGAATCAAATAATTTTTTGCATATGTCACTGAGTTGTAGAGGACTCACGGCCTGTTAATTTTGGTGAAGATCGCTTAAGGGGGAAGGGGTAGTTTATCTGCAAAGTCTTGCGTTTTAACAAGAGTAAAGTACCTAATTTTGATAAATACTGTATCACAAAAGCATGTCGTAATAATCAACTGTAGAAAGGTAGATGAAATTTCTATAAAAGAAAAGGATAGTTTAAAAGGGGGGTAATTTTCTATAAATGAAAATGATAGTTGAAGGGGGAAGGGATAATTTTTTATATGTGTACTACGTTATCGAAAACGTTGTTGCTAAAATTGCTTCCCCAGCTGTTTGGTCGTGGTCCAGTGTGTTCCGCAAAACCAGACGTTTCGGCAGTGCCATCGACTGCGATCATCTGTAAAAATCGAGTGCGCTAACGTGAGGTGATATACGTTAGTGACCACAGTGCTGTGGTTAAGGCTGAAGAAAGAAGTAGAAAGACATAGTTTCTATGGAAATATTTCATTTCGAAAATGATTTTATTCTAACATGAAAGTCATGTATGGTTCTCGATACTGATATTTGTATTTAGAATAACATGAGATTTTGTGTGTATAATAGAGAACGAGGGAGATAGGGAAATAGAAACATAGATAGATAGATAGGTAGATATATATATAGATAGATAGATAGATTGATTGATGGATAGATACATAGATAGTTAGATACATAACTGGAGAGAGAGAGAGAGAGAGAGAGAGAGAGAGAGAGAGAGAGAGAGAGAGAGAGAGAGAGAGAGAGAGAGAGAGAGAGAGAGAGAGAGAGAGAAAAGAGACAGATTGACAGAGTGAGGGGGGAAGGACAAGATGTATAGAGATAATACTCAGGTGACGTACATAGGCCGTCGAGACCTGTCATTCAATATTTAGGCATCGGTGCCTATTACTAACTTTACATTATCATTTTCTTAACGGTTTTAGACTTTACCGGCCTGTTCCTATTCCACAGTCTACCTTTTCTCAGATATACCAACCTTCCTTCTGCCTCTAGGGTTGTAATCTTTCGCCATCTTCGGTATTCCACTTTCTTCCATTCTATTGATGTGTTGAACCCAATTTTAATTGTATTATTTAATCCTTTCATTACCTGCAAAAATATCTAAATCACTTTTTATCTCTTCATTTCTTACACCATGTCGTCTGTTACACATTTTAACCGATCTCAGAAATTACTAACTTTACCAAAACTTAGGCTAATTGATGTCGTAAGCTCACAGGGCCGTTGTCAACGTTATTAAACTGATATTGAACCTAGCTGTAAGGCCGTCGTCGGTTGCTATTCACTAGCGACATCTTCGGCTACGCTTTAGTCCCACCCTAGGGGATCCCACTAAATTGCTTGTTCACCACGATGCCCGGCGGTCGCTCTTTCCGAGAAAAAGGTTGTCGGGTATCCTTCGACCAAGATCAAGGGATAGTAAGCTAACAAAATTTAGACGGATCTGTGGAACGATTCATAAATATCTGAAAAATAAAACACGGAAGGATACCCGAATGAAATTTTATAAAACTCTGGCTGTCCCCACATTCCTGTATGCTAGTGAGACATGGACTCTTGGTAAAAGGGAGGTGTAGAGGATTCAGGCAGCCGAAATTAAATTTCTAAGAGGGACGCAAGGTTGTTCTCTCTTGGATCGAAGAAAAAACGAGGATAATAGACGCGATTTAAATATCGTATCACTGCACCAGAAGTTTAACGACGACAGAAGGTAATGGTGTGAACACTTGAATCGCATGGCTGATATCCGTCTACCTGTGGCTGCCTTGGGTTATCACCCTACTGGGAAGAGAGATGTCGGTAGACCGATGATGAGATGGAGTAGAGGGAAAATAAGGGTTCTAACCAACAAAGGATGCCGCCGTTCCCACGGTCTAGATCAAAGAGATGCCGCCGTTCCCACGGTCCAAGATTTTTTCCCACGCTCTCCCCACCACCGCTGGACCACAGCATCCCAAAGGACCGCGAATTTCCGCGAATAAATTTTTTTATTTTTTTTTAATTTGATATTTTTATTTTTTTAATTAAATTGATTTGCATATCCGCGAATATATGCAGCCTTTCGCGAGCCTAAATCACTTTCACTTTCTAATTTCCGCGAATATAATTTTTTATATGCCGTCTTTCGCGAGCCTAAATCACTTTCACTTTCTACTGGACCGCGAATTTCCGCGAATAAATTTTTTTAATTTGATATTTTTATTTTTTTAATTAAATTGATTTGTATATCCGCGAATATATGCCGCCTTTCGCGAGCCTAGATCACTTTCACTTTCAATCAGCTGGACCTGCAGCATCCGCGAATTTCCACCAATAAAATTTCGCGCGCCAAGTTCAAATATATGCAGCCTTTCGCGAGCCTAGATCAAAGAGATGCCGCCGTTCCCAATTTTTTTATTTTTTTTATTTGATATTTTTATTTTTTTAATTAAATTGATTTGCATATCCGTGAATATATGCCGCCTTTCGCGAGCCTAGATCACTTTCACTTTCTACTGGACCACAGCATCCGCGACTTTTTCGCTGATCTGTGTCAAGATCCGCGACTTTTTCGCGTATCTGGACCACAGCATCCGCAATGTATATTAAATCTATATGATCAGGTTTACCAACCTATGTATGGGTTCAAACTTGATATGTGTGTGTATTATAGTGTATATTAAAATATATGATCAGGGTTACCAATCCTGCATTATTGTGTGTATAGAACAGATCTATCAACATTTTTCTTCGGTGGGAAATTCAAACTATATTATAGTAAATTGTTGACGACGACTTCGATATCAACTCTCTCCCCCCTCCTCTCTCTTTGTCTCTAGACACAGTTGTCATCAGTTTTACATAAGCGTCGTGCTACTTATGGATTATTGTAATTAGCGATACTAAAATGTAATCACCAGGAAATATATATTTATCACCTACCTCGTGGCGTCCTTTTTTGACACATGACAGTCATTGACTACGATTTAGAAATTAATATACTGCCAAGTCTGTGTGTGTGTGTGGTAAAGTGTTACGCATAAAAAAATCTCCTTGAAATAAGGTATTTTCAAAAGTTTTGTGTACACACACATTGTATAATAATTTTCGTAATTGTAAGATACAACCTGCAAATTATTAAAATGTCTCTCTCACACATTTCTGATTACTATACAAATAATTGGATGCATATTCGAAGATTTCCCTTATTCAAACGATTTGTATGTGTGTACACGAACTTAAATACAGACGATTGTAATTTTAAAAATTCATTTTTTGCATTAAATATATATCGTAAACAATGAAATAATAATATTTCGTCATTGTAAGATTTTAATAAAACAATTATCAGTTTAAATAATAATTTTCATGATTGTAAGATACAACCTACAAATTATTAAAATGTCTCTCTCACACACATTTCTGATTACTATACAAATAATTGCATGCATATTCGAAGGTTTATAACGAAATAAATTAAAATAAACCATAATTTGTTTTAAATAATTAAATATATTTACAACACTGTACACAAACATAAAATATATAGTTTACAAACCGCTATAATACAATTATTGATTAAATATATATATCACAAACATTGTTATATATATAAAATATTAATAATAATATTGTTTTAACTGATTAAATATATATTTACAGCACTGTACACAAACTTAAAATATAGTTTACAAACCGTTATAATACAATTATTCAAAATACATTTTACATTGATTAAATATACATATATCACAAACAAACATTGTTATATAAAATAAATATTAATAATAATTTTTTGACATTGTAAGATTTTAAAATAATAATTTCACGGCTGTAGATACAGTTCACAAGGAAGTTTATCTGTAACATAACAATACAGTCGATATTAGAATCACTGATACGATAATATTCAATTATCACACACACACACACACACACACACAGTTAGTGGAAAGAATCAAATGCGTTAAGTAAGTAAACTTTTTCAAGTATATGTCATTTTTCATAAGTTAATGTACTTTCAAATAATTTCTAATCAAACCAAACCAAATATTATTTACTGGAAATTTGTAAATACTACTTAGAATCAATGATACATTTATCGCATAAAGGTAATGTACTTTCAAATAATTTCTAATCGAAGCAACTATTATTCAACGAAACTTGTAGAATCAATGATACATTTATCATGTACATACAAATTCAATTATTAAAGTGTTAAGTACAGAGAGTTGAAACTACACACACGCACACACATCAATAAATTGTTTGTTAACACGATTGCTACTTACGACGTTAGGACTCAATCTCTACTTGTGTTGTTTGATTTCTCGTCCCTCGATACACTAAATGTAGTTCTTTAGGTTTGATATGTCTGAGCTCCTCATTCGTGAAGACACCTGCATACCTCTTGGGAAGATAGACACGATACTGACGGTCGCCATCCTCCAACGTAGCAAGCACAGAGTTCCCATATTTTGTGTCCACATTTGTTAAGACCATGATGGGATATTTTTTATTCACTATCAATTCTGAACATCGTTTGTACTCGATAGCACTTACAGCATTAAACTTTACAAGAAACGACATTATTAGAAGACACTAGTGAACACGTCTGTATCAAACCAGAGAGAACCAAACAATGAAAGAATATTCGTCACAAAAGGACAGTAGAATGTGATAGTGGTGGTGGTGGTGGTAACGTCGGTGTCCCACTTTGCATGTATGAACATGTCCCACAGACGAAATTAGAGACACCAAAAATATAACAATGTCATTAGGAAAGTCCATTTTCATAAGAAAATAGTCACTGCTTACAGCTATGCATGTATGTACATGTCCACAACAGAATGAGAGAGAGATATAAATGTCATCATTCGCGGTGACCTACTTTCTAAATTTGTTACATTAAAAATGTTTGTGTAAAGCAAAAATCATGAATCATCCATTCCCGAATAGCATGCACCTTATAGTTGGCACAACGGTCAGAATAATTGAAATGTCTAAGACATTCTGTTCCATGAATTATATACGGTATGTTTTTAGGACAACCAAAGTCATCGAGATTGATGATATTATTGTGTATTATCTTTGATTGCAAAAAACGTTTTTTCTCAAAACCCTTCACAAACACATATTTATATATACGTGTATGTGATGTTAACAATGAAACAAGATTGTCGTATGGTGTCTCTCCTTCGCTCCATCTAAGTCTGTGATAATTTGACGTTAACCAGTGGTTTGTCCTAACGTATTTGGGATTCGTAACGGATGTAGCAGGCGGTGTCAAAATCCAATGTCTACCAGCAAATCTCAGAACGTCCATGATTGACAGTTCCTTCACAATATATTTTCCGTTGTCGTCGAAAAAGCACTGGAAGTCGATTATAACCGCAGTGTTATCCATAATACTGTAAGACAAAGAAACCACACACATTACAAACTCTATATATGTATATATATATATATATTATGTTTAAACATACAAATATCGTTGTGATATTAATATGTGAACTTACGTTTTCAGACGTCTGGACTGAAGCACCGAGAGACGTCAACTGACGAAAGAAACAAGTGTTGAGGGGGGTTACTATACATGGAGACAAATTTTTTTAGTAGGTGGGGAGGTGTCGTCGTCGTCGTTCTCCATGTTGATGCGTTGTCGTATCCGATAATGACCGTATGCAAGTGTATCATGACCATTGTCTAATATATAACGCTTATCATCATACGGTGACAACGCTTGCTTATTTACACGCATCGTGTACAGCGTATGATGATCGCTACGTAAACAAAGCGCACTGGTAGAAAACTGACAAAGATCAGTGAGACACTTGCGATAAATATCGTGTCGCAGACTCCTCTTAATTGCAACTCGAGGCACACCTTTACATACACGTTTTTGACACTCTTGGGTGGGATCTTCGTGGGCCACAAGGAACGAATAACATTTCGCTCGGAGACCCACGAATTCTCTAATAGGACGACCACACGTTTCATCCTTGAACAGGCCGACAACCTTTTTGTTCTTAAGGCTATAACAAGGATGAGACGTAGGGTAATCCGATGTGTCAAAAACGTGTAGGTCCTTCTTCATGTCTGCATACAAGTCTGATGTTTGAATGCTATACATCAGACTGTCTGTATCTGTCATTAATAATTTAACGTTGCGGCCGTACTTGGCGACAGCATAACGATAATGAAAGTCGTACATTATCGTTTTGCTAACGTCAAGCACCGTGAAGCCGACATACACGGGACGGGAAAGAACAATGGATTTTTTACGGAGTGAGAGCCCCACCAGATCGTTCGTATAACGAATCATACGTTTTAGCCTAGGTGTGGAAACTAGTTTTTGAAGCCGTCGTTCATTCGAGACTAGTTCAAAGTCTATATGTTTCCGTACGTTCTCCAGCGACTTACCGTATACGGCGTTGTTCATCAGTTTGAAAAAGGTCTTTTTCAAAGCTGTTGACCGCTGTTTGCCTCTTGCGGGTGTTGAAATCGATAAACGGTTTCAACCAAGCGCTTTGCTTAAAACACAACACCCTATGAGTCGCTTTCAGTTCTAAGCCAAGACTTAAATACAATTTCAAATTTCGATAATGGAGAACGTAATTTTGTTTGTCCTCCAAAGTTGTTAACAACTTCTCTACGGATGACCCTGATTCGTTATACGATGATCTGTATATACTCTCGTGTAAACGTTTGGAAAAGGGAGAAAGGATATCGGGTGTTACGTGCTGGCGCACAGGTGCAAGTGGGTAGTCGGAATGCAGGTCGTGTAAGGTATCGGGATAGTGTAGGTCGACTTCGAGGATGTACCCGATGTCGGAATCATCACTCACATTACGTACGTCCAAGGACTCGATTTCGTTACGATCGAGCCATCGGAAGTCTGCGTAAGGGAGTGGTTGCGACATGGCTGCACCGTATAAATTATTACAGTCTGTATACAGAATGAAGGAGGTCGGTTTCGATACATCGTACTGATCTGGAATCAGAGGATTGTTAGCGACTGCGTGACGGTTGGATATCATCGCGCAGCCTCCGCGGACCCCAGACTCAAGGAACAGATGCAGATTTATCTTTGTTAACAGCTCTAATTCGACCCCTGTCATTTTTAGCATCGCGTTCCAAGCGAGTCCGGGAAGCGAGTAAAAATGACACGGGTCCAAGCAGTAATCGCGTAAGGCCATGTCTCGGAAACTTTCAAAGACATCGGCCAGCAGCATTACGTCTGTCAACAAATACAAATCGTGGTAATCTCCAAACGTATGCAGATTGAATGCACTCCACACGTTTTGTGCGTGCTCGTAATCTGCGTCCGAAATAGCCGATTCCAACAACCGGTTATCAAAGTGTTCACGAGCAGGTAGACTTGATTCGTTGAACCGATCAATGCTGTCAACGTACTCGTAAGGGTATACTCCCTTGCGTACGAGCAGATTGGTCTGTTCGTCGAAACCCCGTCTAAGCATTTCCTCTCTGAGCAAAGGAAATTGGCTCCCGGACGTGGACAGATTGGTAACGAGTGTGTCCAGAGAGCGATTAAGAAATTGAAAAGAGTCTACGAAACGCAAGGGACCCAGGGAGAACGACACGTAACGCTCACTGGATGTTGCAATGCAGGATACGTGTTGGTCCTTATATTTTCCTAAACCCAGCATTAAATGGTGACAGTCGTAGCCACGAAGGTTGTGAAAGAAGACGGGGATATGACGAGGCATCTTGTAGCTTAGATTACAGCTATTGTGGGCTGCTCCCAAGAATTTCCCCGTAAGATGACAATGATTGCGTACCTTGTCATCGTCTGTCAAAGGGCGCTCACACAAATGACAAACGGTGGCGTTAGTGAACGCAACATTGTCATCATCGGACATAATTATTTGCACGTTATGTCGTACTACCTTCATCATATCCTCGGCGTCTTTCATCAACCACGAGAAGAAAGTGTCTACGACGTTTTCACCTCGATAAACTTTAGCCTCTCTCCAGAGTCTGTGTGTATGATCGACGATAGCATAGGAGAAACCTGACGGAATATGCATCGCTTCGTATGATGTGGACGATACAGGAGAAGTTATTTTCTGACGGGCACCGTTGCTATCAACTGAGTAGAATTCACCTAACTCGTGCACTGTCGTCGGGACGTTGTTACCAGGTGAACACGATTGAAGCGGAGTGATGAGGGACTCGAAGTCGGCGTAGACAGTAAAGGGAACTTTGAGACAGTGCGCGTAATTTTTAAATGACATAAACTTCTCCTCCTCTGTGGGCATTTTGGTTTTCTGCTCGCCGTAAGGTGTGCAGTAGGGGAGATGATCGGACAGACCATGTTCTGTGGTGAAACGATGCAGGCAGTAGTCGCAGTAAAATGATTTATTGCTACATTTTGTAAGGGATGATAACAATCTATTAATGCTACTGATAAGACAGTAGTGTTTTCGGCTATTTGTATCGGACAGAAGTAAAAGATTAACGTGATGTAATCTGTCCTTATTGGGGGTAATTCTTAACGGATAAACCTCATTTTTTGATTCGTTTCTGATATTGTCTTCTATATCATAGCCGAAAACGTTTATAGAAATGTTGGGATTCTGTGTTTAAAATTTAGAAAGTGAGTTTATAGAAACAGGGTACTCGATACCGGACATATTTATTGTGTTTTTGAATAAGATGTAGTTTGAAACAAATTCTTTATGCTTTTGTTGAGGGTGTATGTGAGCTAGAACAGACCATAGAAAACACATTTCATCTTGGGAGTTCTTGATGTTGACTACTGCCCTGGTGACTGCAAGTTTTCGCGGGGTTGGAAGGTAGGAGGATGCTGCTAGAGGTCGGTACCGTCCAACAACTAGTTCCAGCTTCAGTACAGCATCCACCGACCATCCGCTCCCGTCACGGGTAAAATTGGATATGCTATTCATGATTTTATCGTAGGATTCATCGAGTAGACAGTTCAACTCGTCGTTGTCGTCCGTGAGCAACGTACGACAACGTCCGTGGAAGACGGCGTCTTTGGTTACCTCTTTTTCTTCGCCGCTGTCACCATCTAACACAGTTTTAGTGAAACGTATCCTGCACGCAATATGCCATTTGATACTACGTAAACGTGCTTGTTCTGCCAGAATATCCTTGTACAATAAAGGTCGCACCTCGGTCATTATCGGTACTATATCTTGATCTTCTTCTTCTGTGTACACGGGCAGGTAATTAAAAGTTGTGAGACATCCTCTAATACTACTGTTTCGCACAATATAAAATCGTGTCATATCTGAAACAATAGAAACACATGTATTAGCTAATAGGAATGATGAATAACACACACAAATTCATGTTTGTGGTAAATAAATAGATAGTACACGTTAGTAATACGTTAGTTTATTGCAAACTGTGAAGATGGCAGCTACTCCTGATTTTAGCATTGAAAGTGAAAGAAGAAAATCGTTCAAGTATTGGGAAGTGACTTTTGTCAGCCCCGATGAGTTAGCGTTTGCTGGGTTTTACTACTATCCGCTAAATTATGATGTTTGTGGACATAGTATGTCATTCATAGACGATAGAGTTAAATGCTTTTGTTGCGGAATTGAATTAGTTCATTGGAGAGAAGGTGACATACCTATGCTGGAACATGAAAAATTTTCTCCGTCATGTCAATTTCTAAACGATGTCAAGAGACAATACATTGGGGAGAAGGTGACAAACCTATGTCAGAACATAAAAAATTTTCTCCGTCATATCAATTTCTAAACAACGTCAAGAGACTATCTTGTACAGGTTAGACAGAGTTAATTCATATCAAACAAATTTGGTTTGTTGCATAATTATAGAGAGAGACAATTGGTATTTTAAAAAAAATTTTTTACCTTGTTGAGGATGTCCCTGTTCCTGCTGATGTTGTTCTGGATTCTGTTGAAGGTCAGCCATGGTGATATTCAGATGTGTGAATGAATACTGAAAAACAAAGAAACTGTTATAGATATATATAGTATTTTTAACGCCGGTATTATGTTAGTGTATCTTAAACCATGAACAACGCACGCAAGACTATAGCTCTAGAGCTACACAGAGCAGCGAGAAGGAATTTCGTTAGGCGCGCGGTTGAATTGAAGGGTCTACACGACTTGTACCAGGCAGATCTTGTGGAGATGATACCATACGCTCGAGTGAACAAAGGGTACAAGTACATGATGACAGTGATCAATGCGTTTAGCAAGTACGCGTACGCTGTACCATTGAAAACAAAGACAGGAAAAGAAGTAAAGCATGCACTAGAGCCTATACTAACTGCTAATCGAATGAAATATTTACAGACAGACAACGGGAAGGAGTATTACAACAGCACAGTACAAGCGTTACTAAAAAAGTATAATGTGAAACATTACTCAACCTACAGTGAGAAAAAAGCTTCCATAGTGGAACGTTTTAATCGCACACTGAAGACACACATGTATCGAGCTTTCAGTGAACAAGGACACTACCGCTGGTTGGATCTACTACCTACATTACTGAAATCGTACAACAATACAACACACAGAACCATTGGCATGAAACCGAGTGAAGTGAATGACGCCAACGAACATATAGTGTTGGAACGAATAAGGAAGAACACAGCGCCTAAAATCAGTCCAACGAAACCACCCAAATTTAAAGTCGGTGACCGTGTTCGTATAAGTAAGCACAAAATGACGTTCGCCAAAGGTTATACGCCGAATTGGACTAACGAAATATTCACTGTGGATAAAGTACAATCCACTACTATCCCCGTCACTTATCTGCTAAAAGATCATCTAAACAAAGTGTTGAAAGGTGGTTTTTACGAGCACGAGATTAGTAAGTCCAAAGTCGGCGACGTATACCTAGTGGAAAAGGTGTTACAACGCAAAGGTGACAGAGTGCGTGTTCGTTGGCTTGGTTTCGATGGTAAACACGATGCATGGATACATAAGAAAGATCTAATATAAAAAAGGTGACAGCACGTGCTGAAAACAGTATGCTTTCGGTATTCACAAAGATGAAGATTGTACAGCAAGCAAACAAATTACCAATAAAGGATATGGACTTTTTGGCTGGTGACGAAGGTAGTGCTAAGCGTAAACATGGCCCGCTATTACCGAACAGTATTCGCTGTATCGTTACAGGCCCAAGTTCCTGTGGGAAATCAAATGTGCTATTCAACCTACTGTTTGATGCCAACGGACTACGTTTCCGCAACGTATACGTGTTTTCAAAATCATTATTTCAACCAAAATACAGAATGCTAGAAACAGTGATGAAATCACTCGCTGATGAAGGTTTAGGTTATCATGCATACAGCGAGAACGAAGAAGTCCCGCTACCGAGTGAAATCACTGGTCTCGACTCTGTTATCGTATTCGATGACGTATCGTGTGAAAGACAAAACAATATTCGAAAGTATTTTGCTATGGGGAGACATAGCGGTGTGGACACATTCTATCTATGCCAGACATATAGCCAGATACCGAAACAATTGGTACGTGACAACGCTAACTTGTTGATATTGTTCAAACAAGACGATCTAAATTTACGACATGCATACAATGATCACGTTAACATAGATATGAAATATGATGCTTTCAAAGACGTCTGCATGGAAGCGTGGAAGGATCGTTATGGATTTCTAGTCATAGACAAAGACTCGTCAATAAATGAAGGTAGATATAGAATCGGCTTTGATCGATTCATAATTGTTTCCGACGAAGTATAAAAGTGGTTGCACTGTAGTAATGTAATCAGTCCTCTTGCTAACACACGATGGCAATGAATAAGGAGGAACAACTCGCGTAGGATATAGACACGATAAGCGACAACATAAGGAAAAAATATCATGCATTACAACACGGTATCAGAGAAAGCGACGAGGCGTTTAGAAAAAATTACAGACCGATTCTGGAACCGTAACAGTGGCGTCAAGTACCGACTAGTAATATCTAAATTGTTTGCACGAAAACGTACAGGGAGTGGCTATATGGAGATGAAACCGAACACTGCAATCGATTACGTGCATTGGGATGATCCTAACGAGTTGGTTAATAGATTGAGACTGTTAATGGCGTCTCAAAATAGCGGCCATACTGGTCATAGGAATGAAATCGTTTCGATATTGGAAGAATTACGTGAAACTGGCATTATCATATAAAAGCAGACGCACCGTTCTATAACCATCAGTTCTTCTTCATAAATATGAGTGTAGACAAGTTCGGTAGACACGACAGCGCTGTAAGAGTGCGAAAAGAAACTCATCGAAGTCTGCGTGAGGATATCGGTTTAGGAGTGACTAACGACGGTCACTTTGATGTGAAAAACAAAAAGATATGCAACTTGGGTGATCCTGAAGAGTTGCACGATGTTGTTTCTTTACAGTACGTAAAGGACACATGCTTACAGTACAAGAACGACGATAACGCTACCGTAGACGCAAAAGATCATCGAATAATAAGGCTAAACGATCCACTTAAATCAAGAGATGCAGCCACAAAACGATACGTAGACGAGAAGAGTTTGAAAAAAGATCGTGCAGGTAACGTAATCGTTAATGACTGTCGACTAACGCGTGTGCAAGCGCCTGTTGACTTCAAAGACGCAGTGAATTTGGAATTTTTACATGCACACACAATCAGTTTGCAAAACGATACTTTCTACGCTGCCGGAAGAAAAATTACGAATATAGCGAACGGTATCAATGACAAAGACGCAGTCACTGTACGACAAATGCACGAATTAAAATTACATATAAAGACCGAATTGTACAAGGTCACTCAGGTATTTCACGCTCATATAATCAATCTAATAAAGTTTGTCTATAAATATCAAGACAGCACGACACAGCGTTCAGTCCTGTCTGAATATATTGAAGAGGTGGGGCGTTTAATAGACGTTCTCGATACGGAAACGGAAATCAAGGATTGGAGATCTGTTTACAAGAATGCACGTACTTCGTAAGAAAAGAAGAATGGGGCGTGGTGTAATTGGAAAAATACTTAAAAACACTGTGCCCGCTATCGTTTCGTCAGTACCTACTTTGATTAATCGAGCGGTGGACGCATTACCAGTAGAATTACACCTACCGGGCTACCGATTCTGTGGACCTGGATATTTTGTAAATACTAGTTTTAAATATATATATTTTCATCATATTTGTAACATTATAATATTGGAGCTATGTGTGTGTATGTATTTTTAATTGTAAAACTAGTTTAGATATATTTTAATACTTGTAACAGTATAATCTTGGAACTGTGTATGTTTTTTTTTTTTTTAAATTGTAAATATTAGTTTAGATATATTTTCATACTTGTAACAATATAATCTTGGAGCTGTGTATGTATTTTTAATTGTAAAACTGTTTAATATAATCTTGGAGCTATGTGTATGTATTTTAATAAATGTATATATATATATATATATATTACACACACTTTATTATTATTTGTATAACCCACTCCATAATAATTTGATCATACACATACACGCGCACACACACATGTATTAAATTCAATAATGCGTTTGATAATGTTTTAATGCAAATAATTTTAGGAAAGTCTACATTCCGCATTCATAATGAGATAGTCACTGCTTACAGCTATGTATGTCCACAACAGAATTAGAGAGAGATATAAATGTCATCATACGCTGTGACCTACTTTCTAAATTTTTTACATTAAAAACGTTTGTTTAAAGCAATTTTCAGAAAATTTGTAACAGACATAATAATTTGATCATACACACACACACACACATGTATTAAATTCAATAACACGCTTGATAATGCAAATAATTTTTACGTTTAAATAAAAATCTGCACATACATTAAAATTAAATAAAATCTGTACAACTTACCAAAAAACTAGTATGTGCGTTGTCTACAGTCTAGAGTCTAGTTGTCTACAGGCGTACAAACAGTCTTTCAACTATTAAAAAAAAGATGTAGAGATTTCACGATGTATCAACACACGTTGGTGAGAAATTGCCACTATAAAAATACAGTAAGAATATATTTTCAGAAATTGTAATTTGATCATACACACACGCGTACACACACACACATGTATTAAATTCAATAAATAATGCACTTGATAATTTTTACGTTTAAATAAAATCTATACACTTACCAAAAGAAGATGTGTATACTGGAAGACAGTATCAGCCAAACTAGTATGTGCGTTGTCTACACTGAAGACGTACAAACAGTCTTTCAAAAGAAGATGTGTATACTGAAAGACATGTAATACGCGCAGTACAAGTCGACAAATAAGAAATTGCCGCTAACTTACTTAGCGTATATATAGTGTACTCTGTAGTGGGGAAAGCACGTGTGTGTGTGTGTGTGTGTCCGTTTTTAGAGTAATTACTGTAAGCGGTGTTAATGCTTGACAGGTGTCAAATTAGAAAGTAGAGTTGTCCGTTTTTAGAGTAAATACTTTATAATCCTAATTACTGCTAATGACTAGCAGGTGTGAAATTAGAATGTGGGACGTCGCACACAAGGTTAATGACCTCTGGTTTAATTTAGCGAATAATAACTATATCTAATTCAGTATCGTTGTGTGTATGTGTGTGTGTGTGTGTGTGCATAGACTTGTTTCACTGTCAACGTACTCCGAATATGCATGCAATTATTTGTATAGTAATCAGAAATGTGTGTGAGAGAGACATTTTAATAATTTGTAGGTTGTATCTTACAATCATGAAAATTATTATTTAAACTGATAATTGTTTTATTAAAATCTTACAATGACGAAATATTATTATTTCATTGTTTACGATATATATTTAATGCAAAAAATGAATTTTTAAAATTACAATCGTCTGTATTTAAGTTCGTGTACACACATACAAATCGTTTGAATAAGGGAAATCTTCGAATATGCATCCAATTATTTGTATAGTAATCAGAAATGTGTGAGAGAGACATTTTAATAATTTGCAGGTTGTATCTTACAATTACGAAAATTATTATACAATGTGTGTGTACACAAAACTTTTG
Organism: Magicicada septendecula; assembly: GCA_034769895.1. Classification (NCBI taxonomy): domain Eukaryota; kingdom Metazoa; phylum Arthropoda; class Insecta; order Hemiptera; family Cicadidae; genus Magicicada; species Magicicada septendecula. Next base: position 37,108,445 of record CM068373.1, read on the forward strand.
AAAATACCTTATTTCAAGGAGATTTTTTTATGCGTAACACTTTACCACACACACACACAGACTTGGCAGTATATTAATTTCTAAATCGTAGTCAATGACTGTCATGTGTCAAAAAAGGACGCCACGAGGTAGGTGATAAATATATATTTCCTGGTGATTACATTTTAGTATCGCTAATTACAATAATCCATAAGTAGCACGACGCTTATGTAAAACTGATGACAACTGTGTCTAGAGACAAAGAGAGAGGAGGGGGGAGAGAGTTGATATCGAAGTCGTCGTCAACAATTTACTATAATATAGTTTGAATTTCCCACCGAAGAAAAATGTTGATAGATCTGTTCTATACACACAATAATGCAGGATTGGTAACCCTGATCATATATTTTAATATACACTATAATACACACACATATCAAGTTTGAACCCATACATAGGTTGGTAAACCTGATCATATAGATTTAATATACATTGCGGATGCTGTGGTCCAGATACGCGAAAAAGTCGCGGATCTTGACACAGATCAGCGAAAAAGTCGCGGATGCTGTGGTCCAGTAGAAAGTGAAAGTGATCTAGGCTCGCGAAAGGCGGCATATATTCACGGATATGCAAATCAATTTAATTAAAAAAATAAAAATATCAAATAAAAAAAATAAAAAAATTGGGAACGGCGGCATCTCTTTGATCTAGGCTCGCGAAAGGCTGCATATATTTGAACTTGGCGCGCGAAATTTTATTGGTGGAAATTCGCGGATGCTGCAGGTCCAGCTGATTGAAAGTGAAAGTGATCTAGGCTCGCGAAAGGCGGCATATATTCGCGGATATACAAATCAATTTAATTAAAAAAATAAAAATATCAAATTAAAAAAATTTATTCGCGGAAATTCGCGGTCCAGTAGAAAGTGAAAGTGATTTAGGCTCGCGAAAGACGGCATATAAAAAATTATATTCGCGGAAATTAGAAAGTGAAAGTGATTTAGGCTCGCGAAAGGCTGCATATATTCGCGGATATGCAAATCAATTTAATTAAAAAAATAAAAATATCAAATTAAAAAAAAATAAAAAAATTTATTCGCGGAAATTCGCGGTCCTTTGGGATGCTGTGGTCCAGCGGTGGTGGGGAGAGCGTGGGAAAAAATCTTGGACCGTGGGAACGGCGGCATCTCTTTGATCTAGACCGTGGGAACGGCGGCATCCTTTGTTGGTTAGAACCCTTATTTTCCCTCTACTAGATGGGTTCTAGAACAGGACTAAGGTTTAGTCCTTGATGTGTTTGACAGACCAAGATTTGTTTGTTTCATAGTCTGTCACTTTGCGGCCTGAAGAAGGTCCCCGAGGATTAGATTGAAACGTTGATGGTGAGATGTTAGATTTAAACATTAGACTAGCCGGCGATGTTGTCAGTGAATACTAACCGATCAACACCTACCAGCCCGGTTTATTATTAATTTAATAATATTTGCCAACACTTATTCCATATTAATGACGAAAATGTTCTACCATTTTTTAAATAATTACCTTGTTGATTCATCCTCTTCGTTCACTTTATTAAATTTATTAATATATATAAACTTTCACGTATGAACTTACTATTCGTTGTCACTTCCCCAAACGTTTCGAGGTGATGTTCCACTTCCTCAGTGGGAGTAATACTGAATTTCTGTAATCGACATTCAGTATTACTCCCACTGAGGAAGAGGAACATCACCTCGAAACGTTTGGGGAAGTGACAACGAATAGTAAGTTCATACGTGAAAATTTATATATATTAATAAATTTTTTAAATATCTGTATTCTATCTAAAACCATCCATACAACATAATTTTTCCAGTCAATTTAGCAACGACGAGCTATGTTTTAAAATGCGTTTACTCAATTTTGGTGTTTACTTATTGTGATCTGTCAAACAAATGGTAATAAGTAATACCCGTAATGTCTTTTGGGAGAGTTGTATCCACTGACGTGCCTGTCGTTTCAGCGGGCATAACTGGCTAATATAATTGTACAGCTTAATATCGTAACACACTACACTTCACTGACATATATACATTGAATTGTCAAACGAGCGTCGGCGCGTTTTTTTCTACGTACGGTACAGCGCTTCAGTAAGTCTTTGGTCAATTTGTTTGATTTAATGAATCTTTTTTAAATTTACGATTAAATATTCTGTTACCTGACTTTACACTTTGATTAAAATTTGAAAGGTCTGGTGTAAGCCTACCTACTCTCTTAATTAAAATTTTGTCCTCACTAGAACCTACACTGAACGGCTTATGCGTTAATTTTTTCGACGTAATTCATTGCGTCCTACCAGTTAAATATAATAAATATTTTACACAATGACACCTTAATTCTTTATATGTAGGCCTACTATTATTTACATTTGACGATGAATTGTGTTGACACTAACAACGAACTTACAAATTCAAAAATACTCACGTATATGAACAGTATTAATCACAACATAAAATTTACTGTTGAAGTTGAGTACAACAATGAATTAAATTTTCTGGATCTAACTCTAATGAGGCGCATTAACAAACTCAGTTACAAGATATATAGAAAACCAACTTCCACTGATATGGTTATACACGCCAGCTCCTATCACCCATATATACAAAAAATAGCGGCATTTAATAGTCTTACACACAGACTGGCAACAATACCGATGGAACGGAACGATTATATAGAAGAACTTAACAACATTAAGCATATTGCCACTGCCAATGGATACCAACCAACTTTAATAGATAAATTGTTACACAAACATGCAACCAACCATAAAAAAAGCGGAGATACAAAAATGAAATACATATCAACATTTTATTCAAGAAGAACTGCCTTAGCTCTTGTAAACGAGTTCAAAAAACGAAATATCATAATATCATCCCGTACAAACAATAACATAGGGAACTTACTAAGAACTAAATCATGTCAACCTACTGCTGAAAAAACCGGAATATATAAAATAAATTGTAGCGATTGCGATAAATTCTATATCGGTCAGACAGGTCGGGGTTTTTTACAGAGATTTAAAGAACATCTACCCAAAAATAATATTTACACGAACCGCTCTCAATTCGCAAAGCATCTAATATCTGAAGGCCATAATTACAATAGTTTTGAATCGAACTTTAAGGCCATACATATATGTGATAAAGGACTATTCATGAATGCTGTTGAGGAGTTCGAGATTTATCAGGCATTCAAGTTTGAATCAGACAATGTTTTGAACGAGCAACTGGACTTTAGATCGCACTATCTATATGATACAATCTTGAATAAAACTAAGAGACACGGTGTAATTGATACCGGACAGTCTGGCATGTGACAGTGTTGGGTGCACCCGAACTATGTAATTTTATATATGTGACCATCGTATAAGTGTATACGTGTTTTAATATTATACATATGTTTTCAATGCAAAAAATTTTAATATTAACGTGACGAAGTATAGCAACGGATTTTCTGAGGATGGAGCATTGAAGAGCTCCGAAACGCGTCAGTAACAAACAACAAGAAAAAATAAGTCACAAGACGGAAATAAGGTAAATTTATAACAACAATTCCAACCTGGCGCACCACATGTTATTTACCAACAAATAGACTGGTGGCGCCGTGACGTACAAGCGGGGTTTGCAGTCCCTAATCACACCAAACAAGCCTATACCGCTGCAATAGGAACACCCGAGTCTAGCCAGCTACAGCACTACTCTGTTGTATTTCCCCATATACAAAGCTCGTCATAGTTGGTGCATACACCGCGGCAAGAGCGTGTACGGTTTTTAGTATTCCTTTGCGCTTTTCAATCGGCAAATCATTAATTACGTTGATTTAGCTCCAAAACACTATTATTAGTTATTGTTTTATTCATAAGTCTATAATTTAAAATACAATTAGGTTATTATTGGTGGTTGTACAACCGTGCAACTTAAGCACAGGCCGCCACTGTTAACCAATAATATAGTTCAGTGTTGTATTTGGATTATTAACGAATAAAGTTGTCTTAATTTCTATCTAAGTTAAGTCGAAGTTAACGTAATGCCTTTTCCGTCAACTGACAATATTTCCAGTAGGCTATGTCATCGTTGTCCCAACTGGTAATGTCCTCAATTCTCTTTCATCGTGTTAAAGAAATATGTTTGCTTCAACTCAATCAAATGTTCCTTCTCCTTCTGTGGTGATAATTTTTACTAACCTCGTAACCGATTACATGAAATAATGAATCGGTTTACTGTTACCCTCTATAAAATTTGAAACCATAAGAGAATACAATGAAATATTCTGGTATCTAAATTGGTAAAATTGATACAAAATTTAAAATACAGATATTAAATAAATAAATTCTATGATACACTATTGGAATTTAGAAGTACGTGGAATTACTGTGTACACTGTCTAGGCTATCCAGGTACGCTCTGGTCTGACTGGATCCCTATGTGTTCCTTATTTACAAAGCGTAAGGCTTATGTAACACAGCCTGATGTTATTTGTCCATAAGCGTTAAGAAGGACATAGAGATGCTAACTTCAATCTTAACTCGGTAGCTTAACTAAGACAGTGTATAAAAAAACCCGATGAAAACATATATTTATATATACACATGTCCACAGATGTGTTTGTACTATAAGTGGGTCATTCGTTAAGAAAAATACCAAAATGTATAATATATAAAACGCCATTTTAATATTATGTACGGTATTTTTTTAAATCGTAAATTGGCAACTCCGTAATTAGTTTTACACCGCGGATTTATACATATTTTTATGTAAAAATTCCCATAGGGGTGTCTGTTATCTAAATGTTATAAAACAGAAATAATTCCATTATACTTATTTTTGATTCAACAGGTTAAAAGGAAGCAGCAGCATTGTTAAAGAAACGTGAAAACACTGTGAAAACATTAAAATAGCATAAATACACTTCGCAGTAACGTTATTCTTTGCAGATGGCGAAAATACTAGCAAAACAACGGAGGACAAGAAGGAAAACAAGAACTGATACTAAAATCTATAATGTTCTATGAAGTAATGGCGATACATATGCTACATATGTATTCTTAAATATACTAATGGAACATCGACGATAACTGGGAAAGAAAAGAAGCATACACAACCCGCTGAAATGAATTTTTATGGCACGTGAGTGGTAATCGCCTAAAGTATCGAATGCGTAGCGAACATATAAGAGTCGATTTGGGTAAATGCTCCATCAACGATAAGACAGAAGACCGAAAGCAGCAGTGGATGGGTCACGTCTACAGAATAGACCACCAGAGGCTAGTAAAGCACGCTGTAGACTACAAACCAGTTGACAGAAGATCTGTGGATAGGCCCTGTAACAGATGGCTGCAGTGAAGACTGAACAAGCTATAACCTTACACCGTGAAATGACGACGGCGACGGCGTCGCCAATGGAGGATTAACCCAAATGCTCTCAATGGAGAACGAAGAACAGCGCTGAAAATTGTATTATATTAGCTCGCGTTTATGTTTGAAAATGGGCATCGTCCTAATTTATTTATGATATTGTATGAAGATATAATCATTTAGAAATTGAGCGATCTTCACAGACAACAGTGTATTTATAAATGTATATTAAACTAAATATTTCAGTCTTTAAATTTGTTCTACAATATTGTAATAGTATACGATATCTTTATTTAGAAATGTTTACTTTTTTATGGTTGGCAGAGTGAAGCATATACATTTTTTATTACAGAAAGACCGTTTACAATCAAGCAGAAGACTACCTTGCTACAATTAGCACCATCAGGTCTTCGTACATGTAAGTAGGCAATTGAATAATAAGTGTTGTCTCGGTTTAGTGACAAAAAACAGCTAGTGTTATCAATTCCATCCCTGGTTAAGCTATGTCAGATGTCCTAAATCATGGATTTTTAAATAAACCCGACAATATTGTTAGTTTTACTAAAAAAATAAGGAACCCCCAGTCCGTACCTTGATACCCCACTTTCCACCCCCTGGAGGGGAAAAAAGTGGGTTTATTTAAGTAGTTTTATCATGCGACTTTGAAAATTTTCTTTAACGTACCGGGCATAGACACCTTTTCTGGTGAAAATTTTCAAGGTCAAACAAGGTTATTAAGGTCTCTAAAAAATTCCCAAAACATAAAATTTAATTTTTTAATATGAGAAAAAAAAACATTTTCCTGCCATTTAATGCAGACCATTAAACAATACTTTCATGATTTTTTCAGAATTTTTAATTTAGTGCAACATCTTTAAAATTTAAAGACGGTTCACCTAAGCACAATTTTTTGCGATTTTAAGTAGAATGGACCATATATAAAAATAAAATCTTAACGCAATATTTTAAAACTTATTAAAAGACGCGTATTTTGGTTTTCGTTTGTATCAGTACGTCAAAATCTGACCGAGATATAAATTTTTAAAGTTCATATTTAGGGCATTTGACTTATCTTAACCAGGGATACACTTCGAACTTATGTATATTTAAAATAATTCCTTGATGTTATAATTTGTATCAGGAATTTGTCCGCAGATTTCAATGATTATGTTAGAGTATACTTACCAAAACATAATTGTAGTTATTCCAGAATCAATACGTTGAAATATATAAACAATAATGAACTTAGAACACGATTATTAGTACAAGTAACCAGTCTTAAAATGCTGTTTCCTCAAATCTCTTCTGAAGCACTGAAGCCACGGTTCATTGCACGTTTTAGTCGTAGTACAGTTCACACCAGACCACCCAACTGCGTGAGTCATACGCCCTGAAGCGGCAGCCCATCGTTTCGGACGACTCCTCTCCGTGCGGTCGGGCCTATCGACCACACCAGCGCGTCTCTAAGCTCCTGCGGGCGATGGCTTAAGGGGACCGCGGAGGCGCACTTCAGGCCTGGCAACTGGCTGGAGTATAATAATCTGATATGACCCCGCGTTCATACATGTATACTGTTTCCGTTCTTAGCTTAATCCTGATGTAAACAAACAGGCGTGGTGCATTTGAAACGCTATTTACTGCTTGAATTAGAGGCGTGTCACTCCGACAGAAGGAACACAGACAGGGTACATACAATATTGATACTGTATAAATATTCGTAAATTGTAATATTTTCTGATGACCAAAATAAAATTTGTGTGATAGCGTCAGACCGACAGTGAAACATTTTATAAGACCAGTTAATAGTTTGTTTTTTTAATTAATCGCAACAAACAAAAAAGTAAAATTTATTTAAAACGAAAATAGGAGCTGTGAAAATTACCAGTGTACTGAATAGGCTATCATTAGTTGAGAGTCATTCAATGCCTTCCATATCTGTGTCTGAACTTATATCATCACTTGAGTCAACGTTATTATTGATAAGATTGTTCATTGTCCACAACGCCGTCGCCAATGTGGGCCAGTTGCCATAGCTTATCAGCTTCCTTCATTATATGCTGCATACAGTGATTCCAATTCTCCGCCGTTGTTTCATTTACCGCTTTCTCAATAAATTGGTTTATATCAAGCAGCTAATGTTGTGTTTTGGCAGGCAACATATCCTTTCAACTGGCTCCATATTAATTCAATAAGAAACAGAATACAGTGATAAGTTGGAAGTCTTAAAACGACGTGCCCCGATAAGTGGCATAATAATTCTCATATGACTATACAGACATTCTGCACATGCGCGTAATACATTACTGTGTGAACAGTGTCAACGCCCCTGACCAATAGCTTTTCAGATTTGCCACGTGGGTTTGTTTACATCAGGATTGAACTAAGAACGGAAACAGTATATCTTAAAATATTCGTGGACCGCATCATAACACTGTGCCGAACAAACGATCGCGCTGCACTGTTTGAACCTGGCGTTCATCGGGCTCCGGCCTGGACAACGCAAGGCGCCCCATGCATATTCTGTGTCTCTTTCTACACCATCGGAATATAGAAACCAGTATAAGTTCAGCTAACTCTAATAACGAACCGCAATGTGGGGAGAGTTATTTTGTGTATGTTCACTCGTTAATGTTGTCTTTTACTGACCAGAACCCGCTTATTTCATGCAGACTGGCGTATTGCACTGGCAATTGGTAGACGAGATTCGACTCCCTCGATTTTGACGAGCTCACAGCACAACATGACCAATTGGACACTATCCAAAGCGGCCTCAAAACATATTTGTATTTAGAAAAGTTTTAAAAAATATATAAACCCTGATACGTTTTACAGTTTTTATTTAACTCCGACAACTGTTTCAGCTTATTAAGCTATTCTCAAAGACATCAGTGAACAACTACTAATCTAAACAAATGATGTTAGGGTGGTGGACATATGTTTAAGGCGTGTATCCGGACATGTGAGGGGTGTGATGCTGTTTCAGCTTATTAAGCCATTGCAAAGACATCAGTGAACAACTACTAAAGTAAAAAGAGGATATAAGGGTGGTGAACATATGTTTAGGGCGTGTATCCGGACATGTGTGAGGTGTGATGATGGAGGGGTGTTTGGGGAAGCTAAGGAAAGGTTAAGTGTCTGTAAAAACTACATATAACCTGAATGCAAAATATAAAAACTAACTAAACTAAATAACTTTTAATAAAGGGGATAACAATAGCTTAATAAGCTGAAACAGCTGTCAGAGTTAAATAAAAACTGTGAAATGTAACAAGTGTTTATATATTTTTAAAAATCTTTGTATTAATATGTTCTATCAAGTGCCCAAAGAGTCATCAGTTAATATTTGTATTTTGTATTTTCATACGAGTAGTACTTTCAAACAGAATAGGCAGAAAGTGTATTTGTAAGGGCGTAATATTTTCTGTAAAAGTTCTGACAAAGAATTATAATATAATCTTGCTATAATTTTTACAAAAATGAAAGAATTTATTGTATAAATCTTCTGACATTTACGCCATTTCAAAGAAAGTGTTTTCCAGGCCAACTACTGGAAGGGAGGATAATATTTCAGCCTTTTCCGTACGATCTGACAGAAATTAATTGAACTTCGAATTCGTCTCAAGAAAATATAAATCTGTTTCTTGTACGTGTTACCTGTCTCGCCCACTTGCGTTCGTGTACCTGTCACCTCGATCTTTCCCTTTTTGTTTGCAATCCATTCTTAACGGCCTACTTGTAAATTGTAACTGTTTGAGTCTTACTCAGTATCTATATTCTTGGTGTTTTTAAAACTTTGTCAGCAATTTGAATATTCTTAGACTTAAAACGATCTTTGTATTCAAATTTTTTGCGGAACATTTTTATCATTACTATTATTATTATTATTATTATTATTATTATTATTATTATTAGTATATTAATTGAATTAATCTGTATTTATTTGGTTTTACCTGGTTGATGGCGGATTTGGTTATTATCCATTTTAAAACTTTACATATTGGTGTTCAAAATTTATCTTTAATTCAAAGCTTGTTTTTGCTGGAAGTCTGACTTTGGGTTTAGAAAAAGAAAAAAATTATATAAAGTTCCCAAAAATACGCGTTTAAGAAAATAATCCGTCAGAATTTTGATTATGACGTACACTCAAAAGTGACTGGCATTGCGTCGTTCCTTCACATGCAAAATAAAAATATAGTTTAAAATATTTATAAACAAAATTAATTCTAATGGAAATTTTAGTTATACATTTTTTTCAGCTGATTCTTTGCAGATTTTAAAACTAGATTTTAATTAAAATATAGAGATTTGAAATATGCTCTTAAGATTTTGTTTTTCTGTTACATTCGAAGTAATGAGGTATACCAATATAAATATTTATTAACGTTTTCACATGTAATAAATGTTAGCATTTAATAAATAACAGAGCTACCAAGATTGTTTTAGTCAAGCAAAGAATGGCTAATCTAAAAAGAAAAAAATGTTTTGTGTTATAAAAATTATAATGGACTTTATAAAATATAATTTTTTTTTATTTGATTTTTTGTAGCAATATATTAGAGCAAATTTTTTCTGAAATAAGTTTCTCCGAAACACGTTAGCAGTAACTTGTACGTATTGCGTATAATGTTTTAGACTAGATAAAACCGTCCGGTTTTGCAAATAAAGGAACAGAAAACTGAAGGTTATTGTACAACTTTGGTATAAATAATATTATTAGACACATAGTTTGGCAAAATCAAAATTTTGTTGTGTATAAAAAACACAATTATTAGAAAACTTGGTGATCATAAAATGTATAATAATGGCATTTAGCAATTTGAGAGTACAATACCCATTAAAAAATAAATGGGCTATATGTATCAAATAACAAAAACACAAATGCAGAGAACATACTAAAACAAATCAATAACATACATCCAAAAATACAATTCACAGAAGAAAAAGAAAAACATAACAAAATCAACTATTTAGACATAACCATCACAACAAACTACAACCACATACTATATGCAATATACAGAAAACCAACTTCTACTAACATCATTATACCTAACCATTCTGACCACCCACCACAACATAAAATGGCAGCATTCTATTCGCTATTTAACAGAATGTACAAAATTCCCCTAAACAAACAAGAAAAAGAAAAAGAAAGAAATATAATATACCAAATTGCTTATGAAAATGGATACAATAAAAATACTGTAAACAAAATAGAAAATAAAATCAAATATAAAATAAAAACTGAACAATTAACAATTAATCAAAGTGAACAACACATAAATAATAACAACAACAAAAATGGGCCACATTCACTTACATAAATAATAAAATGACAAAGCTAACAAAACTATTTAAAAACATAGATGTAAAAATAGCATACAAAACTAATAAAAATAATTTACAAGAACTAAATAACCCACACAACAAAGATAATACAACAACTAACGGTATATACAAAATTGAATGCCAAGATTGCAATGAATGTTACATAGGACAAAAAAAAGCTGAAAAAACGTTCTTTGAACATCTAAATGCATACAAAAAACCAGTAACATATAAATCCAATTTGGCCACACATGCAATAAATACGGGACATGAATTCCTAGACATAACCAATGCGACACTAATAAAACACATACCACACAAAGGGACCATAATGAACATTTGGGAAAATGTACAAATATACAAACATAAAACACAAAACAAACAAATACTCGAACAAATACAAATCAATACAAAAGACGACACAATTTTCAAAGCACTCAACATCGAAAATACACAAAATACTAATACATACACCACAATCACACACAGTAATACCACTTTGAGGTACCAGAGTCCAACAAGAAACCACAATAACGACAAACCAACACACAGGTACTTCACCAGTCGCAGAATCGCGAAGGCTGAGGATGAGAGCACAATAGTTCTCGAAACATGTTCCAAATAAGGAGAAAGTAACATCTTGAGGTAAAGTAAATATAAATTTTTAATAAAAAATAAATGTATATTGATGAAGAGAACGTTTGTACTATTTGCGGTTCTTATATGTTTAATTGGGGAAAATATTTCTTTGTTTGTCGGTTCATACTAGTATGTGTATTCTCCTAAGGTAGCTGCAGGGAAACGTTTGCTGTAATGCATTACTTTGAATTACCAAAACATTTTCTTCATTAAAAAGGGTTTAGCCATAAAAGTTGTTTCCAACAGTCTGTGAAAAAAGTTTTTGTTTCCTAGCATAGCTCGATTTATAAAGTTCAAAATACTTTTATCAGAGAATGATCCACTTCTTTACTGACAAATATCAAATAAATTATACTCATGCAGAAGCCTTTCTTATATAAAATATCGGTATGGAGAACCACACATGACTTCCATGTTCTAAGATTTATATTTTAAATCATTTCGAAATGAAATATTTCCACAGAAACTACTTCTTTCTTCAGCCTTAACCACAGTAATGCGGTCACTAACGTATACCACCACACGTTATCGCACTCGATTTTCACTGATGATGGCAGTCGATGGCACGGCCGTAACGTCTGGTTTTGCAGAAAACATTGCACCACGGTCAAACAGCCCACACATATAAAAAATTATCCCCTCCCCCTTCAACTATCATTTTCATTTATAGAAAATTACCCCCCCCTTTCAACTACCCTTTTCATTTATAGATATTTCAACTACCTTTCTACAATGGATTATTATGACCTTTTTTCAGGATACCTTATTTGTCAAAATTAAGTACTTTACTCTTGTTAAAATATAAACCGTTGCAGGTAAACTACCTTTTCCCCTTAACCGATTTTCACCAAAATCAATAGACCTTGAGTCTTCTACAACTCAGGCACATATGTAAAAATTGTTTGATTCTGTTTAAATTTACGACAGTTATCGTTCGCCAAAGAAAAAATTACTCTTTGGTGCATGCAAACTACCCTCCCCCTTAACCGATCTTCACAAAAATCAATAGGCCTATACAACTCGGGCAGGTATGCAAAATATTATTTGATTGCATTTGAGTTTGCGGCAGTTATCTTTGCCATAGAAAAAATTCTACACGCAGACAAACACACAGACACTTTTCGGAAAATGATTTTCTTCATGTTTTGATGGTAGTACAATCAGAATGAGCCCTTATCTCGAACACGATTTTTTTCGCCATCACCGTACTTCCTTTCCTTATGGAACATGGAAGTAAAAAAAGGCTTCCGTTCTCTTTCTGGAGGTCAGATTTTTCCATTTTAAATCAATCTCAGGTTTCCTCTTGTGTCTTACACACCTCTATTTTTGATGTACCTTACTATTCAGTCTTCATACCTTACTGGTTCCTGGTATTTATTGTACTTATACTTTCTTTATTCGTGTTAGCAATCGTCAGGATAATATTTTGCAAATTTACTGTTTCTTATGTAATAACACGTTACCCTCAAGTAAACATGACATCCAAGGTTTAGATCACTCTTTCATAATTTCCAACTTCTGTGATAACAATTCGTATTTAGGATCTTATACTTTACTAGGAGTTTGTTATTAAAACTGGTTGCATTAACTTTATTATACATAAAGCAAATATTAGTAATAACGCAAAATGTTCACCTAAGTTACATAGTGACCAATAGTCCGTTGCTTGTAAGATCGATAATGCAGGTTAAAGATTCTACAGCCATAAATTCGAAATAAGAGTTAGATTGCGAAACAATTAATTGCTTCACTTGATTACAGCCAGTTTTTTCTTTCAAAATTCGCTTTCAATTCTTAATTACAAATTTCCGTTAGTCATACGTTTTTCGTTTATTTCAAATCTGCATAATGCTTATTAATTACCATCTATTTTTTACCCTGTTTTGAAAGCAATTGCCAGTATACTAATTTATTGCTATACATGGTTGGAGATTTAATTGCTATCGCACATTGTCATTAGCTATTCTACATGTTTGTCTTAATTCTTTCTTGTTTCTTTTTACTTCCATGTTCCGTAAGGAAATGGAAGTATGGTGATCGCGAAAAAATCATGTTCGAGATAAGGGCTGATTCTGATTGTACGGCTCTCAAAATATGAAGAAAAGTCATTTTCCGTAAAGTGTCTGTGTCAATGTGTAAAATTTTTTCTATGGCGAATGATAAATGTCGCAAACTCAATCAGAATCAAATAATATTTTATATATATGCCCGAGTTGTAGAGGTCTCAAGGCCTATTGATTTTGGTGAAGATCGGTTAAGGGGAAGGGATAGTTTACCTGCAACGTTTTACGTTTTAACAGGAGTAAAGTACTTAATTTTGATAACGTATCCTTAAGAAAAAGCCATAACAATCCACTGTAGAAACGTAGATGAAATATCTATAAATGAAAAGGGTAGATGAAAGAAAGGGGGTAATTTTATATAAACAGAAATGATAGTTGAAGGGGAAGGCTAAAGATAGTTGTGCGCATGTGTAATACGTTATCAGCACCAACAAAAGATAGTTTCTATGGAAATATTTCATTTACATTTGTCAAACATGAAACTCGATTTACAAGGAACACTCCTAACTTGTTAGAAATTATCGAACCGAATTCAAGTAAATGGTTTTAAATATAAATATTAGAACATGGAAGTCATGTATGGTTCTCCATACCGATATTTTAATTATGTCTTTCATCATTAATTTCTTCATCTATGGACTCACTCCCTTTCGTCCTTTGTTTTGGTCTCCAGAATTACTTTTTGCTTCATTATCACGTGTTTTTTTCTTAAGATGTGCATTCCACACAAGTCTCCAGTATAACCAAACACGTTTTTGTTCTATTGCTCCCGGTTCAACACATACTTTAGTGCTGATTTAATGATGTCTTTGTAATAATTTTTATTTTTGGTTTTAAATTACTCTACATTGTTATGTAGATTATTTGATAGTTATGTTGTTTTTTGGATTTTTAATACTCTAAAGTTTTGAATTCTAAACAAGTTTGTTTCCATTTACTGTTTCCTTTCTTTATTTAAACTTCTACGTGTCATCGAATCAGTTTTATTGCTCTTGTTTTTGTTTTCCTTTCACTGCAGAGACATGCATGGCATATGTTTTATTTGTCTCTCTAAAGCAGGATGTGTTATCAGCTATTATCATCTTCATGTAATCTGCACTATCGGCGATACATCATCAAAACAGAACACACTTCATTAATTTCGGACGGCTGAGTTTCTAAAATCTTTATAAAATCTTTTTCCACTTTCCTTGTAATGTTAGAAATTTGTGAAACCAAAAAATTCCGTCGTTTCCTAACATTATCAAATAGGATTAGCTTATTGGTTTCTGAGCAATAATGGTATTTATACATTTATAAGAAACATAAGTCTTTCAGTCGTTTGCTTTTAATTAAGGTATAATTTGGGTGATTGTTTCAAAGTCTACAAGCATAAAGAAGCTGTCCTCTTAATTATATGTGTTTCTTTAACTTTCCTTGAAACGTTTACTTCGTATTTTTAGAAACAAGGTACGTCGAGATACAAAAATAAAGTTCTACAAAGTTATGGCAGCCCCTGTACTGTCCTATGGCTGTCAATTATGGACAACGATCAAGAAACAAAACAGTAAAATACAGGCCTCGGAAGTGGCGTCCTTAAGTGGAGTTAAAAGGTGTTCTAAACTTGACCGTATAAAGGATGAACCAATAAGAGGTGAGCTACAAGTTTTTAACTTGAACGAAAACTAAAAAGATTTCAAACAACGATGTAAAGAACACTTGGGAAGAATATCAGATTGCAGACTGGCCAAACAAGTCTGGAAATAAAAACCTATAAGACACAGGTGTGTGGTTAGACCCAGGAAGGGATGGCTGGAAGATCTTTGAAGACGGAACAGACAGCATGTTGCCTTTGCCCTGTTGTGAAGACGATGATGATAATGGTGATTATAACGTTTATCGCGTTTTGCGATTTTGTTTACCTTCTACATTGCTTTATTTGGCGTTAAATATATTAATTACTTACTTCTATCTACTAGTCAATTAGATCTATTAATTAGTTACTAACAAAGAGAGTGATCACAGGTATAACTTACATTGAAAAATCATATTTTCCTTTTCAGTTTTTAAACGCTGGCTGCCATCAGAATTCAATATATTTACCAATTACAACGAATTAAAATATTATTATGTGTATTACAGTTATTATAGAAACTCTTAATCGATTTGTATTCTCTTTTCCAAAGCTGTATAATAAAATTATATCTTACCAAAAGTGAAACATTGAGTCGAAAGCACAGAATCCTCTGTAGTGGTATCGTAAAATCAATTGGCTGGAATCGCGGCCCATCGGAAGCTACACAACACTACACAATGCAGTGCAGTTGTAGGAACGTCAAACAGCGGTGTAGCGTGTCTCACGTAATCCGGCCGGCGCGGCGGTAGCTCCCCTCTGTCACCATAAATGCCAACGCACGATGCTTATAAGCCAATTTCTAAAGTCACTACTACACAATCACATCCGGTGCTGCTGCTGCTGCTACTACTACATGCATCGTTTATCATTTTCAAACATCTGTCGCGTCAGCCCAACCTGTCACTTTCACTGCTGCTCTACACAGACGCACTCTACTAATAAACAAAGCAGGCTGACAATTTTATTTTTATTTCTGCTGCTTGTGCGACCAACCTGCTTGTTCATGGCTTATCTTACGATATACAATATTGATGCCAGAAAGACAGGCCCTATTTGTATCGTAAGATAAGTTTGGCGTCCGATTTGACTCCTAGTTTTAGCCAACGTCAAAATTATTAGAAGTGGGTGTGAACAAACTATTTCAGTCATGCCATCATCAGTACTGAAAATGGATCCGGGCGTGTTGTATGCCGCTTTATCGGTGCGTTTTTATAAGCTTCGGAAGCGGGATCCCGTAGTGCTCCCCTGTTTTGGACTTCGTCAATGAGCCTTTCAATATTAATGTTTTCCTATTTATAAAATAAATTTATAAAATCACACTACGACGTGAATACCAGTGTTTACTGGCCTCGCCGACGCGAGGCAGGAAGGTTGGCACCATTGATGTATGAAAGTTATAACATAAAAAACCCGTTCCAGTGCATAAACGGAACAATTACGGTCCATGCAGATAGACAACTCGTCCGATTTTTTATCGGATGTGTTTCCTAGCACGTCATGATATTGTTACGACATTGCAGAACAATCTACGTGTTTATCGGATGTTCCAGTGGAATCCGGCTGTAATGTGTGCGTACGTAATCTCAACATTTGTTAGCGATACTTTTCTAGACTTCGCCGGCCGCGCACACTGTGTCAACGCCGCAAACAATTACGTTCTAGTGTAGCGCTGATACGTAGTATGGATGTTTCTGAAATTTCAGCGGGGTATAAATACAAGTCTTTAACGGTGCTTAGTTCAGTTTGAGTTGCCATTGATTTCAGTGCGGTTAGAAGTATTGTGGCCAAGTATTATGTGTTATAATATTATAATTGTGGGGGACAACTGTAATACAATTGTGTTTTATACTCGTTGGCATTATTATTGCGTGTGAACATTTTTTTTTTATTTGGTGTAAGAGACTATCTTGTTGATTACAAACTGTTTAATTGTGACAATTAAAGCTGGTAATTAGTGACTTAATTGGTCTCTTGTATTTTGTTTCCACTGTACCATACGACGATCACGAGATGGTCGTAACAATATGTTTTTGAGTTTGGAACCTAAATGTATTGTACGACAGTGTATGAAAAGGCCTATTTGTTTCTGTATTTCTACACGACGTACGAGTTTTTATCGTAGGTTATCGTACGACATAAATCGGATGTATAAATGGAGTCATAGTGGGAAAATTTTTAGTTGTAATAGGTTACTCTATTATTTTGCCATATGTGACAGGCGATGTTATGAGTTCGATTATTAAAAATACAAAAGTAGCAACTGTTGCAAATCAGTCAACTGTTATTGTAACCTATCGAGTGGCTGCTAGGCTACAACTATTCGTTGTTGTGGCTTCAGAGGTGAATTTAGATCATTGATATGTACCGTTCTTCTCCCTGAAATCAATTTATTGATGATTAGCATATACAACACTTTTTACAACTTTCTTTACAATACTACTTAAAATTTTCTTAATTCAATGAATTCAATTACTTTTACTCAACTCTAAGTACCTTCAGTGACTAGTATACTTATTCGCATAAAATATTGTAACTATTTTAGTAACTCTTTAAAAAATTGACAAAGAACAGAAGTATGACTGACTGTTCCTGACTAGAGAGTCTCTCTTAAAACAACTTCTAACTCAGATGAAATAAGTCAAAGTAAGACAGACGTAAACTCTCTAGGAACACTTACAATCAGATCGGTTGTCTGTAACATTTGCTTGAGTTTTATACTCATAAATGTGGTTGTAACCCTTATTTACAGTGATCGAATCGTTTCCTTCTCTTATTTCTGAAATATGAATTCTGATTGGTTAAATCTAGTTGAGTGAGGGTAGTTTCTTAACAATTTTTATAAGACTTCTTACTATTCTGCACCATAAAACTTCGTCAAAGACTGAACTACCTACCCTAAGTCAGGTTTTTGGTGGGATTTAACTATATTAGATAAAACTTCTAAAAGATCATTAAACAACTGTCTTCACACTTCTGACCCATTACTTAACTTACCCCAAAAGAATATCAACTTCATGTTGACATTATTATATATTCTGTCTAGACCCTGTCACCATTAATTCTTATTTTATGTGTCTCGTAAGACTTCCCATGTTTTCGTAAATCTGTCTTCTTTTATCCTAATAGATTAGCGTTTGATCTCTCCACATCTGCCTGATCAGGTAAGGGCTTCAGGAACTACAGTTTATGATTATTGTTTCCTTGACAGTCACCCTTCTCGTGAAAAAGGGTAGAACCTTTACCATATCCTGGGGAAATTCCTAAAACTTTTTTTATGTACAAAAACATCTGTTCGTCTCGTTTACAGTCTGACACCTGTGTCTATTCTCAAATGACAACAAAACACTGACAAGTTCTGTATCCTCACTTCTAAGTAACAATAATAATATAATAACATACCTATAGCAACACTGAATGCTAAAGGCACATGCGCAGAAACCAGTTTCTTCATGGACGAGTCCACTTTGAAATTGTGAATGGGGGGATGGTAACGGAGAATCAGCTGCTATCCAAGCGAAGCTGTTGCCAACATGCGAGTCACGTTTTTGTTTCTTTTGTTACTTACTGTCTTACGTACTACCTCGTTTGAGTAATAACAAAATGAAGTAGAATATCGAAATTAAAAATTGTCAATAAAAATTTTGATTATTGTATTTTGTAACTTTAACTTTTTGTTTATTTACAATAAAAGATTGTTTTGCCTACTGGTAAAACATAAATAATTTGTCGTTCATCTATTACTTTTACGACTTGTAACACTTGTGTGTTCTGATAGTTTCTTAATAGATATTATCTACCTAAAATACTGTATTAAAATAACCCTTTTAGCCACAGTTTCCTTTATCTAGGACACCATATTTTAAACAACAATGTGTCTGTCCTGGACTACAGAGTGAGATCTTTTCATACTGTACTATTTTTAGTGCCTTTCTCTACTCAGTAATAACATTGTGTAGTCTATCCTTGAGTTTATGAACTATTCAGAGAAATGTAAAGTACAGCTGTTCATTGGCTTTCGGTATGACACACACCCTGGCTCGTATAATGTTTATAATAACATGTCATACTTTTTCAGTGCGAATAAAAAATTTTTTAATAAAAAATAACCTTTAATGTATTGGATATCACCTCAAATATTGATGTAGATGTAATTTGTTAACAAAGAACGCTTTTTAAATCGTGTCCTAGATATAGGACACCGTGACTGAGACGGCCACCGTGATTTTGTACTACCAAAAAAGAATGTAATGGACCTGATTCATTTCCGGCAATATGTTGGGAATCTTTGATTATGTCAGGAAAATTTGTTCAGAAGAAGAGAGGTAGGCCATCAAATTGAGGAGAAATAAATTCACCTGTTCACACAAAAACACGCGTTCCGGCTATTAGCCCTGTTGTGAATGTGAGGCATGACGGTTTGGACCACTTACCGAAGAACAGCACCAAGAAAAGTAGAAGGCTGCAAGGGGAGAACATATACCTTCTACTCAAAGTACAAAGTACCTTTGTGTTTTTCAAAAGAGAGAAATTGTTTTTTGCTCTTTTATTTCAAGTAAAATATATCATTTTTTGTTTTGTAAACCGTAAAAAATCAAAATTTTTTATGTACTCCTGATTTTTCAAGTTTTTAAAATTTATATGTGCTTTACTCTTTTTTATCATAAGTATTTAATGCTGAAATGTAAAGTAAATATTAAAATTAAAAAAATGTTTTAATTTTTATTAAAAACTATCAAATTATCTGCATTCTCAGTCACGGTGTCCTATGTATAGGACACTCCATACCTTCGATATGGCACATCCAAATCCCCACATTTTTGCATGAAAAAATGTAAAAAATTTAGTTTAATAAATGTACTAACTCTCAGAATTTTCTGACAATAAATAAAAATTCGTGACTGAAAGGGATAACATGGTTTTTTCTTCTCCTTGAAACACATTTTTCTTGTCTAGGATTAAAAGATTTTCGCAAGTAAGCTAATACCGGTACAAAGAACTCGTCCCTTTATGATAAACTGCAGACATAGTTAAGTGTAATTAAAGTGCAGAAGTGCGTAAGTGCATAGACACTCCATTCCATTCCGATAAGAGCTGTTAGTAGTTCTTAACAGCCGACAATTGCAGGACGAAAAAACGAGATAGGTTTATATAATATTTTATATGTAACAGAGAGAGAAGAGTGATATATATACATATATATATATATATACATATATATCGAGAGAGAGAGAGAGAGAGAGAGAGAGAGAGAGATAGAGAGAGAGAGAGAGAGAGAGAGAGAGAGAGAGAGAGAGAGAGAGAGAGAGAGAGAGAGAGAGAGAGAGAGAGAGACATAGTAAACGAAGCACAAATTACTAAGAAACCTTGCACGCGAGTTTTGGTTACTATTCGAAATAATATTCATACGTTGGCTGCACTGACGCTCATAACAATTTTCATCTTGCATCTCAAAACGACTACCACCACATCACCATTCCCCTCTGACTATAAGCGTTTCCCATAAACAGCAACGCTAGGTAACTTTCAATTTTGCTATACAATTGCTAATTAAAACACCGTTTGCACTCAAAACGGGACTGCGTTTTATGGTTTCAGTTTTATTGTACTTTTGAACAGAGTGTTTTTTTACGACAGGCGTACATTATATTTCGAGGAAGTTTATTAATTTTTAACTACACTGCAGAGACTGATTGAAAAGGAACTTTGTATTGCTAATTTAGTATGATAATAAAGGCGCAGGTTGAAATGTGAAGAGGGTGCCTTTAACAGGTTGGATCAGTATAAGTCAGTCTTACTAGATTACAGTAAATAAGTAGACAGGTGAGCCATTTTAAATATTTAGGAAATAATATTTTTTGGCTATAATAGGAATTACGATACAGGTGTAAAGTCGGGTAAGTTCCACACGATCTGTGGGACACTGAACTGTAGTTTTATAAACATGGTACTTCGAGATACATAATGAAAGTTATGGCGGTTCCTGCATCCGTGGTTCCTGTCCTATGGGTGTGAATTAAGGACAGCGACCAAGAAACAGCACTAAAATACACGCTTCGTAAATGACGTTCTTAAGACGACTTAAAAAGTGTTCGAATCATGAATGAGGCCATAAGATAAGAATTACAAGTCTTTAACAAGAATGAAAAATTAAAAGATTTCAAACAACGGTGGAAGGAACACTTAGAAAGAATGTCAGATTATAGACTGGGCAAACAAGTCTGAAAAGACAAACCTATGGGATACAGTGTGTGTGGGCATACCCAAGAATAGATGGCTGGTGGATCTTCGAAGGCGGAACAGGCAGCACCTTGCCTATGCCGTGTTGTGAAGATGATGAATAAAAATGCCTTAAAGTGTTACGCGTAGGCCCAGGGCGGGCGTTAAAGCAAAAATAATTAAGCACATGACCAAGTTACTCGTTATCTGGCTTTACGAAAACGGTCACACCTGCTCTTGCATCAAGCTGTTTATAATACCACTAATATTATTTATTGAAGTTATACTTCTTTTGGCGCGTTTAGTAGAGGGTAAAATTGAGAGCTGCGCGCGCACCCTGTTACGGAAGTGCGACATGATTAACAGGATGAAGTTAGCCGTGGACAACGTGCCTGAGGCCTAAAAACCAAAACATTTCGGTCGCGGCCCCGATGGACCTGGTGGTGCTGATCGTGAATGGATATATAATTTAAAAGTAACAATTAATAACCCGATGATTTATTTCTTCAATTTTATTTAGTTATTTAATGCCATCAACGTCTTGCTCATTTATATATTAAAGAAAAAGAAAATTGCTGCGCAACAATTATACATAGGGCAAGAATCATACAAAAATTCTATTACCTAGCTGGTAGTTTACTCAATACAGTACAGTTGCGTTAAATATAAACACATGCTTGTATTCGTAAATATATTCGTAAATAACTCTAACTCACTATAGTAATTAACTTTTCTCTTAAAATAACTTTATATACATTGTCCTGTGAAATATTTTTCGGTGACAAAAATTGTGTAACCAAATTTTAATAAGTGTTTAAAAAACATTTCGGTCGCGGCCCCGATGGACCTGCTGGTGCTGATCGTAAATGGACATATAATTAAATAACTTTATATATAGTGTACATTGTGCTGTGAAATATTTTTCGGTGACAAAAATTGTGTAACCAAATTTTAATAAATGTTTAAAAATATTTGAGGTTAATTTTTCGTAAGTATTAATTTCAAAAGTCTTTTTTATATTAAATCAATAAAAGTTTCGATAAGTATTCTATCATTATGTTTGCTTTAATCCAATAATCTAATACATATTTCTATATTTTAAATTATAGATCACACTTAATTATTCAGAAGTCTATCGAAAAGTAAATCCATTACTGTAATACACTATTCGTAAGTATTTTGAGCTATTTGATGAAAAATTAATTTTTTCTCTACTAAAATATTATAATATTGAATTTAAATTAATTCAATTGAATTAAAATTTTATCTTTTAATGTATAATAGTAATATTATAAACACACAAACACACGTTTATATGCTATAAAAAAATAGTGGTAAATAAACCTCAGCAGTGTAGATTTGAAGCAACTTCTATGCCTTGCCGATCTACAACTATTATCACCTATGCGAAAAGATGAGCCTGAACTCAAAAATTATGCAAATTGTTATAAAGATATTAGGGTTAATCTAGAAAATAATGATTACTCTGATTTTGGTTCTGTTTATCAAAACAACAATATTTCCTCAGATGAAGATTATTGCAATATACTTCAAGCTGGAATTAAGAGACCAAGAGTTTTTCTCAAACGTCAACCATATGAAAAATGGCATAATTATAACGATAAACAAAAGGAACTTTTGCTACATGTCATCTCCAATCTATTAACTCCAAACCGCAATCCGTTCCAAATATTGTTCACGGGTCCAGCTGGATGCGGTATCTATAACCGATAATCGTATTTGCCATCTCCCTTCACTCCTCTTATCGTTCTACTTGTATGAATTTTTATCATGCATGTTAACCCTTAGTTTTTCAATCACGTCAAAGAAGTATAACTTCTAACGCGCGTACATAAGTACACGCACCCACAAATTTTTTATCAATTATTCTTGAAATTTTACATGGCTCAGGCTCAGTGAAGAAGAAGGACACTGTTAACCATTTAGATTGGATAGTTTGATTATAGATAATTCATGGCAAGGGGTACTTTTTGTGTGTCAGGACATCTCGCTTTGTCGTGGGCAAGAAAACTATATTTTTCGTAGCGAAATTATGGAGTGGAATTTCTTAATCAGGTACACTGAATGTGACGTGTTCATTATTTCACTATAACATCTGAGATGTAGCCTACATGAATAATGCTCTGAAACCCTATGGTTTGCCTTTTTTCATGAGATTATACTGTAAAAATAGAATAATCAGGGAGTGAAGAATTTTTTGTCTCGTGAAATAGAGTCAGAAAGCATTAACCTGATTGTAGTGTAACTGAATCTGGTATTAAAAGAAAAACTGTCTTTCAATGTTGACAACTTCTGCAGAACGTCCAGTTGCTTAAAGCTGTCTTGATACAAGGATGACGTGTCTGAAGGGGGTATCAGACAACATTAAGGATGATGCCAGGGAGATGCCAAGCTGTTCTCAGTTGAAGAAAAGGAGACTCGTAAAAAAAGTGACAAAGTGTAAGGAGTTTTCGGTGAATAATTTTATAGAACTATAAGTAAGCACAAATAAAATAGTAAAATCACAAGTGATGGACGTAGCAGTAAGGAAATTATAAGCAGAATTAACCAGGCTAAAATTGCTTTCAACAAACAAAAAAACCTCTTCACTTCAAACACTATCAGCCTAAAAACAAGGAAGAATCTAGTAAAGACATACGTGTGGAGTGTTGCCCTATACGGGAGTGAATCTTGGACAGTTGGAGAAAGTTCAAGAAAAGACTCCAGCATTTAAGAACTGGTGCTACAGAAGAATATTCAAGATAAGCTGGAGGGAGAAGATAACGAATGAAGAAGTCTTTAGAAGAGCTCAGGAGGAGAAGAGCTTTCTGCGAAATTGAAAAGGCAGAAGAGCTAAGTTTATAGGGAATATACTACGACACAATGGGTCGGTTAAGAGAGTAATAGAAGGAACAATTGAAGGAAAGGATCACAGAGATTGACCCCGTATAGACTACATGAAACAACTTATGCTCGAAATGATCTGCACATCATATGTTGAGTTGTAAAGAAAAGCAGAGAAGTATGAAGAAATGAAGAATGACGAGCTGCTGCCAACGAGCCTATGGGCTGCTAACCTAGAAGAGAGATAAGTAAGCAAATTAGAAGTAGTCATTGTAGTGCAAACATAAAAATTTCTGATTACATTATTAAATACCTCATGGGAAAAGTAATATTTTTCTCAAGTATCCGGTCGGCCTTCAACAGTTCCGCACCCATACAGTCGTGTGCAGTACACAGTAATGTGATTTTAACATTTAACGACCTTAATTGAGTGAATTAATCTGAAGATGGAACATGTGATCCGAAACGCGTTAAATATAAAACAAAGTCACACGACGGATCTAAGGTGATTTATTAATTTATAAACTGCACTATGCCTAAATATTCTCATTTCATATTAACCGCTCTATAAAGCTGCTAGGCTGCAAATCCCTGCATATGTACATCCAAATGGTAACTTTCTACTGTTAATAGTTTTCATATTAAACCTTTAAAATATTTTTAAACGTTTCCATGCATTAATGGGCGAATGTGTTTAAAAAATTGGAGGAGATAAATATTATACATACATTTCGGTGGAGGGAATTAAACATAGAACAAATTAACCTCAGTATCAAAGTTAAGGGTAAAAACATGTTCATAAAATGAACCAAGTTAATGTTGGATACTACAGATCGTGTTGTTTCGCAAAACCAATGTTGAACACCAATGAAAAAAATCATACGTATATATTTGAGCGGCCATTACATAGTGAAACAACCTCATGGAAACACTACATATTCTTACTATATCCAGAAAAAAAATAAAAAATTAATAATCCATGACAGCCGCATAATGAACAATGAAGGGTGAGTAAATGACTGTTTTTGAAGTAATGAGTGAAGTGAAGAAAGTGAGTGAAATACAGTACTCTGATGATGGAACATATGTTCAAAAACGCGTTATTTTAAATAAAAAACAAAGTCACACGACAGATCTAAGGTAGATTATTAATTTATAAATAACGAAGTGACTTGGATACCTACAACAATATGTATGTCTTAAATAATGCTTATGCTAACAAAAATAATTTTTGTTTTCATAAAATCTTCAATAGTTTTAATTTTAAAAACGTCTGAAATTTGGAAACCACTTTAATGGTTGAGAAGTTTTCTATTAAGTATATAATTCAAATAAGTTCTAACAATAGTTTCTGGTAGGTGTGCACAGTGTGATTTATTATATGCACGAACAGTAAATTGTTTACTTACGTAGTGACAGTGATAATGTTTCTGATGCTTTTTTGGCCCGTTACAATATTGTTTTGACAGTGTTGCTTTGGAATTTGGGACTAGCGTCGGTCACCTCAAGGGTTAGAAATTGTACCAGTTCCGTAAAAGACTATAACTCACCGCGCGCAACAACCCGAAACGATCCGAACATGGTAAGAGATCCAATAACATATTTCGCCCCAATGAATTTAATGTTGAATATATAAATGTGTGTGTGTTTGTGTTTGGGTTCAACAAGCGGTGAGGGCAAAGAGGGGAAATTGAAATGGGATATTTAATTATATAAAATGAAATAATATTATTACGACAGTTTAACTGATCATCGTAGGTACAGTGGAAAATAAAATACAAGACACTAATTGCGTCACTAATCACCAGCTTTAATTATCACAATTAAGCAGTTTGTAATTAACAAGATAGTCTCTTACAACAAATCAAATACAAATTGTTCACAAGCTACAAAAATGTCCACTAATAGAGTATCGCACGATTTCTTCACTAAGACAAACACTCGATCCACGCTAACAAAAATCGCTCACGTAACTCAAACGCATTGTGTATTCGCCCGACAATAAATGAACTATAATACTACGAACCGCATTCCAATAAATCGCAACTCAAAACTGACTGAGCGTCGCTGAGTACTTGTATTTATACACGACAAAAATCCAGAAACATCCATACACTACGCATCAGCTCTACACAAGGACGCAATTGACTGTGGCCTTGACACAGTGCGCGTGTCTGGCGACGTATAGAAAAGTCTCGCGAGCGCATGTTGAAATCACGTACACACACAACATTATAACCGGATTCCTCTGGAACATTCAATAAACACGTAGATTTTTCTTTAATGTCGTAACAATATATTATACTTATTGATATACTGTAGGCCTATTATAATTAGTCACGGGGTGACTCCACCACCAAACGAAGAAAAACGGACTGTAATTGTTCAGAAATAATACAATACTAGATTATACACACCACTTTACTTAATGATTACTTCTAATTCCGAGTACGCCAGAAACGGAGATGCTTGTTTTTCCATGTAACAGAAGAAACAATGACTTTGCTGATTTGAGCTTCCTGACACACACACCACAGAGCGCATCACTACTAAAGTTACTTATTTTTTGCGTACCGTATCACCTATTACATAATTATATAATTTTTTGCATCAAACTACTTGTTCGATACTGCCATCGGTTTGGATTAATCTTTGACCAGTCGCGTGACGATCGCGGTTGAGGGTGAACGCATGCGGGAGCTCCGGCCGTGGTTCGTATTGCATTTCACATGCGATTTGTAGTTTTATTTATTTTATTTAATTGACTTGACCAGTATCATGGTTGTGATTTTTATTATATTAATTTATTATATTTAAATAAATGTTATCTGAGGATAGGACTTAGTCCCGAAACGCGTCATAACTGACGAAACTTTGTATCACCAGAGTGGATAATAAGGTAATTATATAATTACTACTAAAGTGTCTAAATTTGATACGTCACAACACATCTCAAACGTAAATTTAAATAATAATACATATAATAATTAATATATAAATTTATGATACTTAAACAGGGATACAAGTTAATAAATATTTTCGTATAATAATATTTCGAAAATATGAACAGAGTGAGAAAGGGAGAGAGAGAGAGAGAGAGATTAAATATAATCCTTAAATTCGTAGTGACCGTCACTCAATTAATTTTTCAGTGGAGGTTAGTGAGGATCGGTCAAAAAGAACACAAATCATCCCTGATGATGACAATAAACATTGTCGAAACGTCGACTCAAACAAATTAAAAATTTTTGTTATTTTTGACTGATCCTCACTAACCTCCACTGAAAAATGAAATATAATATGTAAGCTATTTGTCATGTTATATGCTACTTCTGTAATTCTTCCAGGGCACAACCACAGCTATTGTAGATGACTATTTAAATTACAAAATAATTTAAAAACGTACTATAGTCAATGAACAATGGGACCACTCTCAAGAAATAAAGAGCAGAAGAGGAGAACACGCAAAAGCAGCGTATACTAGAATGAGCTGTTCATTCCAAAGTCACGATTTAACAACAAACACCAAGATGAGACTTTTACGCTGGTACGTATTGTCGGTTCTCCTCTACGGTTTAGAATCTTGGACTTTGACTGAAGCCACAACTAAATAATTGGAATCTTTCGAAATGTGACTGTATCGTAGAATACTGAGAATTTCTTGGAGAGCACATATAAGTAATATTGAAATTCTTAAAAAAATGAAGAAAGAAAGGGAAGTTATTAATACAGTGAAGATAAGAAGGCTTCAGTATCTGGGATATCTCATGAGAAATGAACAGAGATTTTACTTATTGCAGTCCATACTACAGGGAAAAGTAGTTTTAAAGAAAGGTGCTGGGCGACCGAGAATATCGTGGGTGATAAATTTAAGGACCTTTATTGGTATGAATACAACTGACTTACTCCGTGCAGCAGTACAGAAAGTTAAAATAATCTGTATGATATCCAACATCCTAAACGGATAAGAACTATCAGGAGAAGACATTACGAAGTATTATTGCAGTATTTTTGATAAAATTTTCGTGACGATAATCAAATAATGCAAAGTATGGTCGACATGTATTCTGTTCTGTAATCCATTTTATATTTGTTTATACACTCGACTCCCTTAATTAACTTTTATAAGTGTACATCAGTCAATAATTACTAATACGTTTATTATGTAAACAAAGTATTGTTGGCAGCAACCGAGTATTGTGACGGCGGTTTGGCGGCTGGTTGACGTGTCATATGTTTGTGTAGTAAAAGAAACAAATTTTAATTAATTAGTAATATGTTACAATATTTAGTCTAGTGAAGATAGCAATAAGCCATGAGGGGATGGCTGATCACACTACATAACTTATCTTCTTCTGATAATTCCTATCCGTTTCGGATGTTAGATATCATACAGGGTATTTTAACTTTCTGTACTGCTGTACGGAATAAGTCAGTTGTATTCACGTGAAACCAGGTCCCCCTTATATTTCTCAGCCATGGTATTCTCTTTCCAACGACTTTTCTCTGTAGTATGGACTGCAATAAGTAAAATCTCTCTTCTTTTCAAATGAGGTGTCCCAGATAATCAAGCTTTCTTATCTTTATTGTGTTAATAACGTCCGTATTTTTTTTCATCTTCCTAAGAATTTTAACATTAGTTATATGTGCTGTCCATAATAAGCTCAGTATTCTACGGTAAAGCCACATTTTAATAGGTTGCAATTTCTTAGTTGTGGCTTCAGTCAAAGTCCAAGATTCTACACCGTAGAATCAAGAGGACCTAGAATACGTAGCAGCGTAAAAGTCTTAACTTTGTGTTTATTGTTAAATCGTGAATTTCGAATAAACTGCCCATTCTAGTGTACACTGCTCGTGGCTTTTCAATTCTGATCATTATTTATTGAGAGTGGTTTCATTGTTCATTGACTATAGTATCAGATACGTAAATTTGCTTACACGTTAAACTGTGCTCTGGTATATATAAAGGGTGCAGTTTGTGAACATGTTCTTAGAAACAATCATTACCTTCGTTTTATTAACATTGTGTCTAGACCATATCTACTGCTTTCTGTCGCTTTCTGTCACTCTATTCATTAGTTGTTTCAGCCTCTCTAAGCTATCTGCGAATATGGACGGTATCATCCGAATAACGTATGTTATTTATTCTTTCACCGTCAGACGTATAGAATTTTATAGGCTTATACATAATTTACAGAAAATTAAATATGTAACCGTCATAAAAACCTAACAACCGTTTAATTACAGGTTTAATTATACAAATTTTTCTCTTTGTATCTTATGATTTTCTAATTTTTGTATCGGCCATCTAAGGACCACATGCTAATTTCAATTCTTTATTCTTTGTTCTTTTCTTTTTCTCTATAGTCTTTTACATTTTCACTGTGTCTGTTCTTTCCGACTTCAGTCCACTTTGAACCTACGTTTTCTCTCTCTTTCCCTGGACTCCTTCCATTTTTAACACTTTTCCCAAAAAAATTCTCTTTCAGTTGCTTCTTCTGCGTATATATTATATTTTTCCAAATCCTTTTAGACTTCTTTAATCCGACTTTATGTTGACTTCTTCCCCCACAGGTATTTGAAGATCTGCTTTGTTAACCTATTGTCGTCCATTCTATATAAACGCCCAAAAAATAATAGTCTTCTTTTTCTCATTGTTTCTCTTATATTTTCTATACTTTGATACATTTCATCATTACTTCTTAATTTCCAACCTTCTGAAGGGTTTTGCCGGCCTAATATTTTTCTAATAATTCGTCTTTCCAATAATTCTAGTTTTTATAAATTCATTGCTAGACATTCACTTGCATATAGGCATTCTGGCTTCAGTACTGTACTGTAATGCCTTATTTTCGCATTTTCAGATATGCACTTTTTATTGTAAATATATTTAGTTATACCATATGATTTAGTTATATTTAGTTATATGTATTATGATTTTATTATTTTAAAAGCAAAACACGGATTTAAGCAGAGCAATTTTGACTGCACACACTACTGGAAGGAGCATAATTTATAACGTATAAAGAAAATCTCATAAATGTCACATAATTGCATTTGCGGGCCAGTTTTGCAAACAGCAACACACGAGAAAAAGTGTTCAGCCGAGTGGCTGGGGTGGACTGCGTTGTTGAATACGTAATCTTACAAACTCATGTCTTTCATTCCGATTGCCGCTACTTCAGAGAGTAGAGGCCTTTGTTTTTTGTATGGAATTTTTGTTCCTTTTGTGGTAATTCGTCGTAACATTTTAGAACTTAATATTGAAATAATTAGTTACTAAGAGTTATTTCAATTTGTACATTAACATAAATGACTTATAGCGTGTCTGTGAATTGGTTTACTGTTAATTGTCTTCACATAATTCGTTACGCGCGCAACACTTATTCACTTTCACACTACACAGCACAGCTGGATTTTTTGTTTATTATTATAAGTACTACGTTAACATGCAGTACTTATTCTATTAACAAGATTGTCTTCTTACATTCACACCTCTTTGCAGAGGACACCAACTAAGCCTAATTGTAAATATGTTGATTGTTCTACTCATTTTAAGACTTATATACTTATTGGCTGTTATCCACGGCTTCGCACGCAAATATTTGACTTTTAGTAAATATTTTAATATAATTTTTATTGTCCGTGACTATTTGGCGTTCTGTCAGCTTGTATAACAATTTTGTACTCATTAGTCAAATTTTTTCCAAAGCTGTTTTCGACACTTGTACTATTTTAAGTTGTACTAAATTATTATTTTGGTGTAACAGCCTTTGGAGCTTAAAAGTACCCGTTTATAAAGCCTTTGGAGATATTTATAAACTACCTGTTAAATCAAAAACGCTAAATTCATTATTTTAAGTGTTACTGTGTTAGAAGCATTGCATAACACATTAAACTGTATGTTTTCCTCAACCATGGCTTTTATTTATTTCAAAAGTAAGCTAAAAACCAATAACCGTTGTCGTCTAACCTCACGAATAAAAACACGTATTTTCGCTTTGTATTAAGTAATAGAACAATTTACAATTAGTACACTTCATCTTTTCCACATCGTAATATATCGATACACTCGCATATTATTAGAGCATCGAAAATGTACTGCAGGAATGTATAAATATACAATTCCGATGCCGCTAAATAGCTTTTGTTTATTTACACTTTACTATGGTAATTCATTTTGGTCTCCACGGTGTTGTTGCCATCTTTAGTAGTAGTATTTAATATATTTCATTACTTAATCATTGCATCATCAGAAATACGTATACACATACATTTTATAATCGTTTATGATAATTACAAAATATATAGACGTATCTGTATACAAAATTATAAAATGTATCGATACGATTGCATACTAAAAACATTAAAAACTCCAGCAACGGATAAAGGTACAGTTCCGATTCCGCTAAATATCTTTGTTTATTTACTTGTTACTATGGTAATTAATTCCGGTCTCCGTGGTGTTGTTGACATCTTTATACGCGTCAACGAAAAGGCATAATTGAAAGGGCCTAAATCGTGCGAACGGTGCAAAATATCAAATTCCAAGTTAGACAGTGTTTTTTGCCTTGTGTCAAATTTTACCTGTGCAAAATGTGGTGGCAATCGGTGTAACGGTGTGGATTTGTATTCAGTATACATACATCTTCAGATTTTGAGTTATATATATTTAGATTGTACATAGTGTGAACGTGTGTCACATTGCAGTATATGCGTGTGTGAGCGCGCGCGCGTGTAGATATATATTTATGTGACTATTTTTATTAATTTGCAAGTGTATGAATTCTATCAAAATTCTTTGAAAAATAAGTCAAACTCACTGCTAAACTACAACCTGCAGTTTGTTTGCAAATCAGGCTGTGCTGTAAAAAAAAAATCGAGTATTACTTGAATTATTATATTACTTGAATTAGTCGTAATGATTACTGAGCTATGACGCGTTACATTTAGTTATATGATGGCATTATTTAGCTATTACACTTAGCTTACATTTAGCTATTATTTAGTAGCATTCATGTTCAAACATAAGTAGTTTTATATTCTTTGCACCTGTTTACGTTTGTCGTATAGCACAGGTTTAGAAATTTTAGAGTTAAAATAAACAGTCCACGTGAAAAAAAGTTAAACGAAACGAAGACAATAGTGATGTGGAACAACTATTCAGTAGTCGCACGGCGTCATGTAGCTGGGGGTGTTTCTCTAACAAAAACGTAAAGCAGAATACAAAAGCAGCAGCCATGTCAGCGATACCAGTGTACACTCCCTGCGGCTGCGAACACACATCTTGTGTCTGCACCACTGGCTGGGCTTATACAGCAATTTTTGTCATACGTACTGCGGTAACCAGCATCGTCAGTATCGTCCACTGACCGAGCTCTCTCAGTCAAATAAATATAAATACAACCCTCCCCCCCCAACACACGGGGGATGTAAACCTATATGTATTTAATGTAGCCTACGGCGGACGGAGTCAATGTTGTTAACATTCATTGGCCGTGGTCCATTTTTTTAACTAAAACAGACGTTTCGGCAGTATTACCAACTGCCATAATCAGTGTAAAATATATGCTTTACTAACTTAGGGTGGTATACGTTAGACCTATAGCCTATGTATTTAACGTACTTCGTAGGCTTACAAGGCCGGAGTCATTGTTGATAAAATTGATTCCCGGGCTGTTTGGCCGTGGTCCATTGTTTTCAACAAGACGTTTCGACAGTACCATCGACTGCCTTCATCAGTGTAAATTTCGAGATTTACTAACGTAGTGTGGTACACGTTAGGCCACCCTAACTACGGCAGTCTTAACCACAGCTCTGTGGTAGAAAATGTAAAAGAAACGATGAGAAAAAAAGACTATTGTTTTTTGGACATTTACATAGAATGGACGACAATGACAAGGTTAACAAAGCAGATATTCAAATATCTGTGGCGGAAGAAGTCAACATCAAGTTGGATTAAAGAAGTCTGAAAGGATTTAGACAAAAATAATATAAACGCAGAAGAAGCAATTGAAAGAGAAGTTGTTCGGGCAGAAGTGTTAAAAATGGAAGGAGTCAAGGGTAGGAGAGAGGAAAACGCAGGTTCAAAGTAGACTCAAGACAGGAAGAAGAGACACAGTGAAAACAATATTGGAGAAAAGAAAGAACAAAGAATAAAGAATTGAAGTTGCATGTGGTACTTAGATGGCCGATACAAAAAAAAATTAGTCTCATTCCAAAGCATCTATCTCGTCTACATATTCTATGGGACGAGGATTCTATGGTAGACCTACTATTCATCTCTCTATAGGCCTATATAAATAAACCCACACATACTAGCTCGAGCGTGCATACAAACACTCGCACACACATGCATGCAGTTGACAATAAACATTAATAAACTTGCATAAAATCTTCCCGTCGACGACGAGTTGGAAGAAACGTTATATGTTGTCGTTAGGGAATACACAAGCGAGTCGTTAGTCGCGAGAAAAAGTTCCTATTTCAATGGTTCCTATTTCTGTTTCGTCCGAGGCGTACGTTGCATCTCCTCAGTTAACTCCCTTTGTCTGTTCTCCAATTTTTTATTTCATACTATCCTTCTTCAGTATCATTTGAATTTGAGACAAACGTCAGCTGGTCATATGTATTTAATTGTAGTATTTGTAAACACTTGGTTTCACCGTCTTGTGACTTCTTTAAAACTTGCAATAACAACGCGTTCCAAGGATAAATCCTCATCATCATCGACTGGAGTCGATCGCATGTAGTGGTGCGCACCAGGTCGCGACGTGGTGTGAAGTGCTTTGGTAAAACTAAGGTTTCATCTTCAGAGGATAATCACTCTTCCGTCGTCAAACGTTAAAAATTAACGACACAATGACACGCATACACATAATTTACACTACAAACTCGAGCCTTTCCACATTGCACAGTGCGCACTGTATGGAGGTCCAGTTCATACCTGATATGATCTGAAGATGAAACCTTAGGTTTTGAAACGCGTCAGCACAAAATAAGAAGAAGTCGCAAGACGTTTAATAAGGTAATTTTTAATTATTAACATTTACGCGACTTGGATACCAAAAAACATGTTTACAAAATTTGGTAAAACGTTTTGATTTTTTGACGACTTCTCAAGGAGAATTGGTGTTTTATATAACCTGATGATGAGGATTTATCCTTGAAACGCGTTGTTATTGGAAGTTTTAAAGAAGTCACAAGACGGTGAGTAACCAAGCGTTTACAAATACACGTGACTTGGAGACTACAATGTAATGAATGGTTATATATGTGCGTAAATTGAAGCAGAAACTAATTAATTTCCGAGGCTACTGTTGGAATTGTGAGTTGTTGGATGAGACACTGTATAGGGCCACCAACCCTATGTCGGCTAGTTTTTTTTATCAACCATCTCTGGTATAGATCCGACGTGTTCTTTTATATGACCACCTTGAAAATTACGTGCCTTTTCACCACGCATTATGGTCTTGATTAGGTTGAGGGTATGGTCCAAACAGCTCTAAATTCCGCATATCCTACTCCTGGATGTGAAAACATCCTAACGTACCAAGATCATATAAAAAATAAAAAGGGAAGCAGTAGTGTTTTAGATACGTTTTCAGTTAATGAAATAATTAAAAACTATAGAAAAAATGCATTCAACACATTAATAAAATGGAAGAAAGTAGAATACCGAAAATGGCGAAAGATTACAACCCTGGAGGCAGAAGAAAAATTTTGTAGACCTAAGAAACGATGACTGTGGAATAGGAGCAGGCCGCTAAAGCCAAAAACAGTTACAACGATAATAATGATGATGATGGCTAATTAATTTGTGACATTTCTTGCAAAAACACACACACACACAAACATACAAAGTATAAAATTGATACATAATTATTTCCTTACACTGTGTTAACTTATACTTTATAAAAGTCATTTTATATGCGTATTGATTGCACAATAGATTAATTATTAAATATATAAATTTACCTATCTCTCACGATGTATGTGTATAATTGAATCTTATTGATGACTCTGACTATCTATGCTCATCAACACATACGTGATATCATTTAATAGATGGTAGTCATTGATTCATTTACTTAATTGAACACAAGAAACTCTTAAAATCTATTTGTATTCCTTCAAACTTTAGGTTAATATTTGGGTTGCATTGGTAATAATGAACGCATATTTCTGATCAACGAAAATACTAGTTTAATTATCACTCATAACATATTATAATAGTACATAGGTTACGTCGCTGTACCTGAAATACGTACATATTTTATAATAAACAAATACATGTCTCAATATATGCTGAAAACAAAGAAAACATACATACATATATAAATCAAATAATATTACAATTCAATATTCTACTTATTTAATGCGTTCATTAAATCCCAAATATGCTTTTGTTTATACGTTCATTAACTACTTTATTCAGATTTATTCATTACTTTTCTTAAT
Source organism: Magicicada septendecula (assembly GCA_034769895.1). NCBI lineage: Eukaryota > Metazoa > Arthropoda > Insecta > Hemiptera > Cicadidae > Magicicada > Magicicada septendecula. The sequence goes on from CM068373.1 coordinate 37,143,979, forward strand.
AATTTTCTCAGGTGTGAATTCTTTGAAAGAAACCAGGTCAGTAGAAGTTATTAATTAGCAATAATTAATAGTAATGGTTACTTGGTTATTGAATATCCATTAGTTGTTGACGAAGTCTCGTTCTGGTGATGAAAATGGCTCGTTGACACATTCCGTCGTAAGCTGCTTTATCACTATCACTTAATACTTATTCTTCGGATCACTCGCGTAGGTGTTTGCATATGTGAATAATTAGAGTTCAGTGTTCAATCAATGTTTCATCTTACTGTGTATGCTGTGAGTTCGTTTTAATGTCAATATACATGTCTAGTTTCATTTGTCGCTGCTTCATTAAACGTTCATATAATTTATTAGTTTGTTTAATGTTTCGTGTTCATTATGTTGTTGATACACAATATTAAGTTCAAATAATTTGTATATCGTTAAGTGATGCTGTCTGTTGGTGTAACGGTCTGATTGTTCACTTGGTGTAAATTTTACTAAGTCCGTTACTTCGCACACCGGTAAAGTACCACTGCCGCGATATGAATGTATTATTAAGTCTTTTAAGTTACTTGTTACCGATCTAACTTCCGAACTCGAGTTAGCATTCCGCCGTTTAATGTACTCTTCTGAACTTTGAATAATTACTAACTCCGAATGATTTGAGTAAACGATTGAAAGTTTATGATATACCGTCTCTCGCACTTGAAGTTAAACTACTTGATATTTTGAATGTAAACTGTCTGAAAATTCTGACTGTAAAACTTTAGTATAACTGTTTCAAAAATTGAGTGTAGACTGTCTAAAAATTGAGTATCACTGCTTGTCTCTGTCTTGGGCAGATAGTTTTTATTAATTCGTCCCTACTCAAAATTTTGTCTCTGGCGCGCTTCACGCCTACTTCGTTTCGAGATTGGTCAGTTTTTGATATTCTTGGAAAATACTGCCCTACCATGTCAAGATTCTACGTCATAGTTCTTCCGATAGGTTCTTCGTTTCAGTTGCTATGGAAACACCCCTCACCATCAAATTTCTCGCCGGCTGAAAGCCTCTGATAGGTCCTTAGGTCTCCCCGATTTCTGCCCTGACGATCGTTGACCCGCTTCGAAGAAACTACGGCTATTAAACACTTGTCTATCAGCCTATTGTCTGAGTAAACTCTGCGTTTCTATAGATTCCCATTATCTGTACTTACAGTCTCCCTGGCGTATTGTTGTATGCTCTAACCCCATTTTTCTGGCTATTACTAATTTCGAACATCTGCTGGTCGTTGAAGTCACCCCAACTTTCCCTTCGTAAATTCTTGTCTGTCAATTAGACGATACCTCCAGCTGCGTAACATGACTTTAGTCTTTGTCAGCCTATCTTCCAGTATTGTTTCTTAAGGTGCAGCGCATCCGTTTCATTGTAGTATGGAGTTTCACTCGTTTTTGTCGTTTATCGTCTACTGACGTAACATGGTCAACATCTGCTACAATTCTCGGTACGGGTGTGAATGTCCTTACTTACTTTGTTACAGCTGCGGAGAGCAATAATTCTGGACGAAACTTTCCCTGTCATCTTACGCCACTAAATTCTATAGTTGGATTGAACTTAATGTGTTTCTATTGTCAAGTCAGCGACGCTTCACTGACACCTTCTCATTACCCCTTATTTATTGCTCCACCATAAGTCGTTGACACTGCCTCGTGTGAACGTACTCTGCCGAGGTGAAAATTTAAAAATTTTTTTTAAATTTTTCTGCTCGTTACAGTGTCCTCAATTTTGATTTGACGATGTGACCTCTGGGAACAACTCAAATCTAAATTCTGCGCCCTGTACGTCGCCTCGCCGTGTCCATCTTCTTCAGGGGAAGGTATGCACAATAACCTACTTTCAAAAGCTTATATTACCAGTGGTACACCCCCTTTTGGTTTTAACCGGTTCTCTGAATTTATTGCTAGCTATTTGGGATAGCTGAACGCATTTCACATTGTCGAATTTACATATAAATACCTTATCTTTATAATTATAAGACAAATCATAAATTCCATAAGCAATTAAATAATTTCATCAATTGAATAAAATTTTACCTTCTAAAATATCATACTCACAAGATATTATCAAACAGTTAAGCGGTTCAATGTAACCTTTACATGATATCCAAGAAAATCTCCTATACATATACACCTTTGTACATTACTAATGATCTTACCAATAAAATCTTTTAAACTGTCATTTTACAATTAGATTGTTAATTGACCCAATCGCTACGTTAATTGTAATTATCTTAATAATTTACATACACGTATTACATTTAGTTTTAATGATTTACCTACTTCATGATAGCACCATTTACAATCCTAGCCTACTAATTACATACACTCACATTAATAAAGTTCATTCACTATCTAGTTCGTTGAATATTATCACTTATTTGATTTTAAGTGTCCATTTTTTTTCTTTGTCCTTGTAACTTATTACCATATAAATCAAATAATAGCAATTAAATGTCCTTTGCATTCGCTGCAATATTTTTATAAAACGTCACACTAAATGTTAATTTATCTTATTATCTAACATTTAATTAGTGCTTAATTAACTAAATACATTTTTATGTTATGTTTCAACAATTAAAGTACATAACTTTCTTGGTTAAGCCAGCTTGAATGATATCATCGCGTCAATTACCCTAACGCGGATGATTCATCAGCATCTGCTAACTTCTTAAGATATCTTCTTCAATTTCTTCCTCTTCCTTCATTTTCAATTCTCTGATTCATAGTATTTTTTCAATTGTCTGGCATTAAATTTTCCACGGAGTTTCTTGTCATCATCGCAATCGACGAGTAGATAAGTAGCTTCTCCGAGAATTTGATGCACTTTATATGGTCCGCAGTACAGTTCGCAAAATTTTTCAATTCTTTTCTGGATCGCGTCCGATTGATGATATGTTCTGATTAACACCTTCTCACCAATGTTGAATCTTGTAATGGTCTTAGTCTCATTACATAATTTTGCTTGTTTTTCTCTCTTCTCCTTCATTTTGGTAAATATTTGGTTATGATCTACCCCTTTAACTAGGAGTATATCCTTGTTTATGTATTTTTCCCACGCTCTGGGAGGTTTTTTCCCGAGCTGAGCTTCGTACGGTGTTACTTCTATCGTCTCGTGGTACGTTTCGTTAATACAACTCTCGACGATTGGTACGTAACGCGACCACTTTGTATGTTGATCACCAACAAAGATCCTAAATAAGTTCCCAAGCTGTCTGTTGACTCTTTCAGCCAGATTCGCACAAGGGTTCCTTATTGCGGTAAATCGTGGTTGGATATTTAGTTCAGTTAATCCATCTAACCATTTTGTAGATGAAAATTGCGTTCCGTTGTCTGTGATAATCACTCTAGGAGACCCCAGTTCCTCACAATACTGGTGTACTCTCCTCAGTGTAGCGACGGTCGTTGCCCTTCGAAGTGTGAAAAGTCGTACGTATTTGGTAAAGTTGTCAACCATAATAAACAGATATCTTACCCCGGCGGACGAAACAGGTAATGGTCCGTAATAATCCGCGCTTACAAGGTCACCCTTGCGTAACGGTATTATGGCTTTTGTTCCTCCGAACAAGTTTTTGTTGCCGGAATCTTTTTTTCGCTGACAAGTGTCGCAAGCCCGTACGTAATTTTTCACCCTCTTTAACATACCGTCTATGGTAAAGTACTCCTGCAATAATTTGATACATCTCTTCGCACCGGGATGTCCATACATACGGTGTATTTCAGCAATTATTTCACCAGACACACTGTTCGGTACGTATAGTTTCCACTCCCTTTTGCGTAATCTGTACAATTTTTCATCGACGAATCTATAAAATTTATTTAATTCCTTATCTATACAATTTTCCCTAATCTTATCAATAATATACTTAAGCTTATTATCTTGAGTTTGATACTTTCCAATGTCCGTTAGGATCTTGCTTACCTTCTTATCCATTTTGATTGTCATGTGGTTAATTAAGTATTCGGAAATATTGTCACTAATTACTTCTAGCGTGGCATCTTCTGGATTTCGGCTTAGGAGATCAGCGATAATATTGTCCTTACCTCTACAATGGACAATGTCGAATTTGTACTCCTGAATACTTAAGATCCAGCGTGTAATACGCGAGTTGTTTAAATGACATTTATTCATAAAAGTCAGTGCTTTATTATCAGTAATGATGGTTAACGGTTGTCCTAGTATGTATATACGGAACCGCTCAAGACATCTTACAATACACAAAAGCTCCTTCTCCGTAGTGTAATAATTTATTTCTGCACCCTTGAATGTCTTGCTGGTAAAAGCTATTACTCCAATTCTTCCTTCTTCGTCCAATTGATATAGTTGTCCGCCATATGCAAAGTTGCTGGCGTCACATTGCATATAATATCTTTGGTTTATTCGGGGAAACTTTAAGATGACTGTTTCTACGAATAACCTTTTAACCTGCTGAAAACATTCATTTAATTCCTGTGTCCAGGTATATTTCTGTCCTTTCCGTAACAACTCAAGTAATGGTTTAGTGGTTTCAGCGTATTTGTCTGTAAAACGATTGTAGAAATTTGTCAACCCCAGGAAACCTTTAATTGTTTTTGGTTCCGAGGTGCAGGGAACTTCATAATGGCATCTATCTTCTCGTCCGTTGCTCGTATTCCTTGCGTCGTTAGTCGATAACCGAGGTACGCGATTTCTTGTCTGAAGAATTGCGACTTCTCCAAATTGATGGTTAAATTTGCCCTTCTTAAATTAGATAATAATAAGTCTAAATGTAACAAATGCGTTTCTAAATCTTCTGAATAACACAGGCAATCGTCGACATAAATAATGGTATTTTCTTTTACTTCATCGTCCAGTACTGTGTCCAATCCCCTGGTCAGTGCAGCAGAACTGGTACTCAGGCCGAATGGTGTAACTGTAAAACGATAACACTTGCCGTCGTACATAAAAGCGGTGAAGTTCCGGCACTCCGGCTTCAGTGGTACTTGCCAGAAACTGCTAGTTAGGTCTACGGTAGATAAGTATTTCATCTCGCCACATCTCGCCAAAATGTCGTTTATTGGAGGGGCACCCTCGTAGTCTGGGATAGTCACACTGTTCACCTTCCTCGCATCCAAACACAATCGTACGCTACCGTCCTTCTTAATTACCGTAACCAGTGGTTTGATATATGCGCTGTTGCATCTCTCAATGACCCCATACCGCAACATTTTCCGAATCTCGTCATCTACCTTCCCTTTATATGCTAATGGGACAGGCCATCCTCTCTGGAAGTACGGTGTCTGGTCGGTGACTCGGAACTCGTGAACATACCCTTCGATTCTTCCGGGGCATTCTCTGAATAAACTACAATTCCTTACTAGAATCTCCCTTAATCTTTCCAACGTTCCTTTATCTCCGCATTCTATACTTTCTATCTTCTTGTTAATGTTTCTGATGATCTCTTCTTCTTCTTCTACGTCCACCACTTCTATATGCATCATAGGCACCGTGTACGTCGCTTCGTTATCCTCTCTTTTTAATTCGACGATTCTTCTTCCCATGTCGATGAGACACCCTGTTTCTTGAAGAAAATTGGTTCCTAATATGCAAGGTTTTATCAACTCTGGCATTATGAGAAAAACACATTCATATTTAATTTCTTCAATATAGATATCACATAATATTTGTTTTCTGATTAGCTTTGATTTATTACCAACTGCGCTAACTATTAATGTGTTAGACATCGGTAATATTTCATAAGGTGTAATGTTATGTTTGTTTTGGTAAAACCACGACTCAGATAATCCGGCTATAACGGACCCAGTATCGAGCAACGCTTGTACACTAACATTATTGTTGAACTTGATATTTATCTCTGGACACCTGATTATTCGTTGAGAAATTTCTTCATCATCATTACATAATAAATCGCTTCGTAAGTCCGGTAGGATTATATTCGTCTGGTAGTCATTTGTTTTGACGGCTATCTCCGTTAATGGGTGGAGGGATTTTTTTTTTCCTCTTCTTGTTGTTGACGATTCCTTTTGGGTTGAATGCCCGAGGTGCCGGCAGCCGCGTTGGTAAACTCTATTGTGTTGACAACGCGCCGGTCCGCGTTACGGTGCTGGTTATTTATGGCGGGTCTGTCACCCCACGTTTTCTTCTGTATACCGCCTCCTTTGTTCGGGCCTCTTTCACTTTCTTTATACGCATTTGTTCCCTCGTTTGCCGCCGCATAGTTCGACTCTCTATTAATTCTTGGTTGAATCTGTGTATACTCGATGATCAGAGATTCGAAGTTTGGTATCGTCACAATCCCTCTTGTGACCACCGCGAGCTGGATCTCACGCCCAAAGTGACGTGATATCTTACGTATCAATTGATAGTCAGACAGAGTAGGTGTTAACTGCCTACTTTCCAACAAAATACGTTCAATATATTGAATAGCAGTAACTGGTCCGCGCCAATCAAACCTGCCATACTCCAAATGGTCCCGGATACTGTCCTGTCGTTCCTGGCCCCAATATTTCAGAGAGAACGCTTCCTTGAATTCTTCGAAGTTTGATATTTGGTCACGTATCACTCGCCACCAAATTCCTGCGTCTAACTCGAGATGTTTGCCAATCCACTTGATATTGTCAGCGGGATAGTATAACTCTTGAATTTCGGACAATTCTTTGAGGAATTCCATAGGGAATCTGTCCGTGCCATTATATTTGAGATCATTGTGGTTAGGTCCGTTAATTCGATTTAATATTCCACACTCGCCTTCCATCAGCTGTCGCTGCAACCTTTCTTGGTTTTCTCTTACCTTAGTTAAATGTCCTTTTAATTCTTCGATCCTCGTTGTCTTCTCTTTCGTAGTCTCGTCCAACTTCTGTTCTGTTGAACTTTGTCTACCGTCAACTTCTTCTAACTTCTGTATAATATTATTATTCGTTCCTTCTTGCTCCTGTTGTTTCTGCAGTATGGTATCGTGTATCTCGGCCTTGAGTTCTTCGTGCTTCTTATTGTAATCCGTAACGTGAACATCGAACTTGTGCTTAATCTTTTTAACGGTCGTCTGGGTAATGTGTACCACTGCCATCCATTCTTGTCGATCGTTTTCTTGTTTTTCTTGTATTTCTACATACTTCTTGTTGGCTTCTTCTCTCAAGTCTCTCACGACATCATCTTGCTTCTTCTGTAGTTCGTCGACCTTTCTTTCCCAGGTCTGCTGGCAGTCACGTATCTCGGACCTTATTTGTGTCATCTCTTCCTTATGCTGGTCGAGTTTTTCACTAAGTAATTTGTTACTTTCTTCTTGTTTCTTGTATCGTTCTTCTTGTTTCTCTTCTTGTTTCTCTAGTCTTTCACTAAGTAATTTGATACTTCCTTCTTGTTTTCTGTTACTTTCTTCGCTAATTAATTTAATATTCTCTTTTTGTTTTTCGTTCTGTTGACGGATGAGCTCCATCAACATTTGTATAGTTCCATCCTCTAGTTTTGATGTTTGTCCTCGCGCCCTATCTTCTGGACTCTCTACCACACTACTTGGTTCACTAGGTATAGTATTGTCCTCTGTATTTACTGCGCCTAATTGGTTATTAATGTCAAATTCTATACTGTCTGAATTGTTCGCCATTTTTGCCCTACTACGCGTAATCATTCAAACTGACTTACACTAATAACACTTATCTTACTTCTACTTCTATGACACTACTTTCTCTACTACTTCTACTGCCTGTTCTTTACCTAAGCTGTACGTGTTAACAATCTTTGTTAATACGTATCATGCCGTGCGGATGGGCGCCATTTATAAATTAAATGAATGGGTTATTTATTAAATATGTAAATTTACTAATTTCTCAAATGTATCTAGCCCTTAAGTTGGACGCCATTTATAAATGTAAATTTATAACTTTTATTTGCATATTTGATTAGTGGTAAATTATAAATGTCAATTTATGCAAATGTGTAGTAAATGTAAAATCACACTTGTGGTAATTAATATTGTTATTGTGTTTGCTCTTAAATACAAAATTTATCGATCTCTTACATGTATGCGTATAATTGAATCTTATTGATGACTCTGACTATCTATGCTCATCAACACATACGTGATATCATTTAATAGATGGTAGTCATTGATTCATTTATTTAATTGAACACAAGAAACTCTTAAAATCTATTTGTATTCCTTCAAACTTTAGGTTAATATTTGGGTTGCATTGGTAATAATGAACGCATATTTCTGATCAACGAAAATACTAGTTTAATTATCACTCATAACAGATTATAATAGTACATAGGTTACGTCGCTGTACCTGAAATACGTACATATTTTATAATAAACAAATACATGTCTCAATATATGCTGAAAACAAAGAAAACATACATACATATATAAATCAAATAATATTACAATTCAATATTCTACTTATTTAATGCGTTCATTAAATCCCAAATATGCTTTTGTTTATACGTTCATTAACTACTTTATTCAGATTTATTCATTACTTTTCTTAATAATTTTCTCAGGTGTGAATTCTTTGAAAGAAACCAGGTCAGTAGAAGTTATTAATTAGCAATAATTAATAGTAATGGTTACTTGGTTATTGAATATCCATTAGTTGTTGACGAAGTCTCGTTCTGGTGATGAAAATGGCTCGTTGACACATTCCGTCGTAAGCTGCTTTATCACTATCACTTAATACTTATTCTTCGGATCACTCGCGTAGGTGTTTGCATATGTGAATAATTAGAGTTCAGTGTTCAATCAATGTTTCATCTTACTGTGTATGCTGTGAGTTCGTTTTAATGTCAATATACATGTCTAGTTTCATTTGTCGCTGCTTCATTAAACGTTCATATAATTTATTAGTTTGTTTAATGTTTCGTGTTCATTATGTTGTTGATACACAATATTAAGTTCAAATAATTTGTATATCGTTAAGTGATGCTGTCTGTTGGTGTAACGGTCTGATTGTTCACTTGGTGTAAATTTTACTAAGTCCGTTACTTCGCACACCGGTAAAGTACCACTACCGCGATATGAATGTATTATTAAGTCTTTTAAGTTACTTGTTACCGATCTAACTTCCGAACTCGAGTTAGCATTCCGCCGTTTAATGTACTCTTCTGAACTTTGAATAATTACTAACTCCGAATGATTTGAGTAAACGATTGAAAGTTTATGATATACCGTCTCTCGCACTTGAAGTTAAACTACTTGATATTTTGAATGTAAACTGTCTGAAAATTCTGACTGTAAAACTTTAGTATAACTGTTTCAAAAATTGAGTGTAGACTGTCTAAAAATTGAGTATCACTGCTTGTCTCTGTCTTGGGCAGATAGTTTTTAATAATTCGTCCCTACTCAAAATTTTGTCTCTGGCACGCTTCACGCCTACTTCGTTTCGAGATTGGTCAGTTTTTGATATTCTTGGAAAATACTGCCCTACCATGTCAAGATTCTACGTCATAGTTCTTCCGATAGGTTCTTCGTTTCAGTTGCTATGGAAACACCCCTCACCATCAAATTTCTCGCCGGCTGAAAGCCTCTGATAGGTCCTTAGGTCTCCCCGATTTCTACCCTGACGATCGTTGACCCGCTTCGAAGAAACTACGGCTATTAAACACTTGTCTATCAGCCTATTGTCTGAGTAAACTCTGCGTTTCTATAGATTCCCATTATCTGTACTTACAGTCTCCCTGGCGTATTGTTCTATGCTCTAACCCCCTTTTTCTGGCTATTACTAATTTCGAACATCTGCTGGTCGTTGAAGTCACCCCAACTTTCCCTTCGTAAATTCTTGTCTGTCAATTAGACGATACCTCCAGCTGCGTAACATGACTTTAGTCTTTGTCAGCCTATCTTCCAGTATTGTTTCTTAAGGTGCAGCGCATCCGTTTCATTGTAGTATGGAGTTTCACTCGTTTTTGTCGTTTATCGTCTACTGACGTAACATGGTCAACATCTGCTACAATTCTCGGTACGGGTGTGAATGTCCTTACTTACTTTGTTACAGCTGCGGAGAGCAATAATTCTGGACGAAACTTTCCCTGTCATCTTACGCCACCAAATTCTATAGTTGGATTGAACTTAATGTGTTTCTATTGCCAAGTCAGCGACGCTTCACTGACACCTTCTCATTACTCCTTATTTATTGCTCCACCATAAGTCGTTGACACTGCCTCGTGTGAACGTACTCTGCCGAGGTGAAAATCTAAAAATTTTTTTTAAATTTTTCTGCTCGTTACAACTTTGTTTCTATTAAATTTAATCTTATCAAATATTTATTTCAAGAGGTATTTTGGAAAACATTTTAGGGTATTTCGGGAATTTTCATCTACTGTTCTTTCGATTCCTTAGTATCTATTATCATGGGATATCTCTTTGTTCACTCAAAAAACAAACACCCTTTATAAAACACTCTTTATAAGGACTATACTTAATGTTTCTTTGAAATACTCGTGAACGTCGGGCGGATGAGAGGTAGACATCTCTACACACAGTGTTCGAAAGGTCACAACGTGATTTTGCAGTGCATCAAAATATCTTACCAAAGATACAGATATCGTCGGGAGATTTGTTGGTGTTATACGTGTCGAAGGGAATAAGACACAGGAAGAACAGAAATTTTCATCTGCTATGTGTGTCTCAGTAAAAAAGAAAGGGCGAAACATCCTTCTTAGCAGACTCTGCTTTAAGCCGCACAATAGAACATCATAAATAATTCACAACAGCAGCACCAAGTGAGCGAAACAATCAACACATGGACACAACAACACCAACAATACCTCAAAATACAAAAAAAAAAAAAATGTTTGTTTCGAAGCAGACTCAATACTTCTCAACTTGTGTCACCTTCTCCTTATTTCTGTCTGTAAGCTATTTCCACTTCTCACATTTTTTGTTTCTTTTCGCACATTTCTTTATGAATTGGCGGCGGTAATATATAATACCTTTGTTTGCCTATGAGTTTTGTGTTTATTTATTAAATATAATGAATCAGCATTAAAACAATGAAAATAATAAAAATTTGCTACTCTTTAAGTAGTCCAGGCGAAATGGTGGGTAGATTTCTAGATTAGTAGCTAAGCGTCATACCCTACCCTGTCCCTATAAGAAAACAAAAGTATTGTTACGACGGTCTAGTGATCGTCGTATGTTACAGTGGAAAACAAAATACAAAACTCCAATTTTTAAGACTAATCACCAGTTTTAATTATCACAATTAAACAGTTTGTAGTCAACAAGATAGTGTCTTACAAGAAATCAAATAAAAATTGTTCACACGCAATAATAATGTTTACTAATAGAAAGCCACACAATTATTAACACAATAATTCTTCACTTCGACAAACACTCGATCCGCGCTAGCGAAAATCGCTCACGTAACTGAACTGACAACGCCAGACGCTCTGTTTCTGTAGGTCGCTCAGAGTTCTAGAATTAACGTTCCATCCTTAATTTGCACGCCACTTAATGCTGACGCTAATGCGTATCTCAAGTGGCTTCTTGACGAGACTAGAACAAATTTAAACGCAGCCTTGACAGAGCAACAACTGCCACACTGGACGGAGAATGTTCTGGGTTGTTCGGTAGGCTTTTCGTAACAGTAGTATTAGAACATTTTCAACATAAACGATCGCCACTATTCACTACCAAATACGCTATTTAGGCTCACGTATATAACGTTAAATTTCAAGCATCTATTTGTGTGTGTGTGTGTGTGTGTGTGTGTGTGTGTGTGTGTGTGTGTGTGTGTGTGTGTGTGTGTGTGTGTGTGTGTGTGTGTGTGGCAATCTCAGTACCGTTGTACGTAAACAAGTTTATTTCAATTATGGTGGGATGAAGGATTAATTCCGTTTGGAAGTCCAGTCCTCCTGGGAAACTGATCGATTTTGAGACGGATTTGTACTCATCGCAACCTGCTTTAGAACTCACTGTGTTGCGTGACTCAAAAGCATAAGTACTTTGAAATTTAATTACTTTATCACTGTTTCTTATATGATGTTAAGTGTCGAGAGACATGCTTAATTTTAAGCGTACGAGGTTTGAACAAAAGTTCATGAAATTTCGATTGTTTAAAAAAACTATGTATTTATTCATCTGTATTTACATTCAACTTTGAAAGTAACATACATTGCACATAACACATATACGCCAATCTTATTTCAATCTTTAAACTATCCGTGGAGTTTACTTTCTGGTATAGGCTTACGTTTGAGCTGCATCAGCGATAACCATGTTTTAAATCTTCAAAACCAACAAAACTATTTGTATGTTGTTCGGTTTTTGGAGAGATGTAAAATTTACATAGAATATGTGCGTGCGTGGCGCTTGCGCGCACGAAGGCGCGCGTGAGTTTGTGCGCGCGTCCATGTGTGCAATTCACGAAAAATCTAATGATATGTTAGCCGAAAATTATCGTAGTCCATAGTCTACAAATGTTTGGTCAATCTAGCCATTTTCTACCAACAACTCCATGTAAGCGAGAAAAAGGCGTGAGAGTGCATTTTATTTACCGTTACCTATTTTCAAAGAATGGTAAGACTCCATGGAACAGAATACCACGATCTTCATACTTCTATTGTCATCTTCACCTATTCACGACCGCCGTGGAAGCGCTCGCACCCAAACGTTTCTGCAATGTGTTCAAACATACGCCTATACAGCAATCACCCAAAACCTAATTCAGTTTCTTTGTTATTATATTGTAAAACGTTAATAAAAGTCACTAAATACACAAAACATTACTTGCTCAATTGAAGGAGAAATTAAACTATTCACCCGATATTGGTAAAAATTTAGAAAATTTTCAGAAATATGTTAACCAGCATCACACAAAAGCACCGTTTAATGAAACATTTCTTCCTTGTTAAAAGTGCACGTATTTTTGAGTCGAATCTCATGAAAAGTGTCCGACATTTAGAATAAAATAAATACAGAATAATATAAGTTGATCTTGCTCGTTTTGGTGTACCGGTTCTGTCTACAGCATCGTCAGCCAGACAGTAGCCTAAAACTACGATATCCTATCGACAATGGCTGCCTTGACACTGTCATAAACCGTTTCAAGACAACTAACGAGGATAGATCTCCGTATCATCTAACGTATTAAATAGAGTTGGCCTACTATAAAACAAACCTACAGCAGAAATTACGTAAATTGTTAAAAATTCATCTAATCAATAATTTTTTCTGGAACAAGTTAACAATTTGAATACCTACAGTCTGTCTTATAATGCAAGCGACGACGTTGTGAATAAGTTGCACATGTTCATGTTCAACCTTATGTGCGAGATCATCAGGCAAACTCTTAAGTCAGCAAATAAAGGAACACGCCTAAAATTCTACAAGGTAATGGATCTTCCCACACTTGGTTATGGGTCTGAGAACTTAACTTGTTTATTGGACTTTAACGAAAGGCCAGGCCAGCCGCATCCAAGCGGCTGAAATGAGATTTCTCAGACACGTGGCAGGGTGTACTCTCCATGATCATAGAAGAAACACAGACATACGGCAGGAACTGTATATTATGAGTATACTCCAGAGGATCGCCCAGTATCGGCTACATTGGTGGAAAATCTTTGCCGAATGGATGACTGCCGCATCCCCAAAAAACTCTGGAACTATAAGCCGAGTGGACGAAGAGGTGTGGGACGTCCGAGGAAGCAGTGGAGTGACCAACTCTAATCTTTGCTTATTTGAGACCGGAACAAACCATCCTTGAAGATGATGTTGACGATGAATAATTTTTTGTCCAAAAACTATTAAATGATATTACTAAAATGGAAATTACTTTATAAAATTCTATTTCATAATTATATAATGAAAAATAAGTAATAGGAGTTTTTTATTTAAAGACATGGTTTCTCTTGTAGCCTACTGGCCAAAAAGGCTACGATTTATGGGCAATTGTACATTTGTAAACACTAGCCATAAAGAACGTGGAAAGTCTGAGAGATATGAAAGTAGGTGCAATATAATTTATTAAGTAAGTAGTTTAATATTGAGAATAGCACAAAATAAAACAAAATACAAATCAGGATTTGAAATATAATTTTCATATAATTCAGTCACATACAAAATTATTATGTACAAAAATATCAATCAAGTATAATAAATAATAACACTAAACAGCAATGTAACAATGGAAACTGGAAATTTGTTCATTCCAAGATTGAAGAGTACAGATAAATAATTTTTAATTCCGAGGTACTTTTTGAGGCATCTAATGCATTAAATATTTCTGAATTATTGTAGAAAATAAACAAGCCTAAAAGGAATACCAACAATAAAAGTAATAAAAATAAATCTAAGCTTAGTTAACTGTAAAAAATATATAATATTTATCATAAAATTATCAACTCGAATAATGTAAAACGAATCATACGGCAAAGAAAATTGTTCTTTGACTCAACACGCGACGTGTGGGATCAAAACTAACTATGTCACCATTATAGCAAACTATTGTGAAAACCACTTAGGTACACCTAAACGACAAATGATAGCCTAGTAAAAAATATATACTGCAATGTACAAGGGTTTGCATAGAATAAGTAGTCGGTTATATCATACATTAGAATGCTTCGGGTTTATTAATGAGCGTTTTAAACTTCAGTAATAATTTCGTATTGTTTCTGATAACAAAATAAAACTAATTAAACTGTCTCTGTTGACCTTTTCTTTTACAATTTTAAAATAATTTTCTCTTATACTCTAATACATAAATGTTTTACTTACATGAGTTTTTTTTGTCTTTAAGTATATGAGTGTTTTTTAACAAAGTTTATACGAATAATTTTAATTCCCTTTACGATAGATGATTAGATGTCGATGATGTAGTTCTGGTGAGCGGTTACAGTTGTTCCTTCTGGATACACGATCAGGATATCGCTGCGATCTCCTCCTGTTCTCCAGCGTTCAGGGTCGTTCTCGGGTTGGGTACTTTTACAATTTGTAAAGAGTTAATTTTAATTGTGACTTATTCTCTGAATTAAAAATACGCAATACTCCAGTAAACTTGAACTGTTATTGTAAATGCCTATGCGGACAATCTTGTACTATAAGCTACTGTATTAACATTCGATATTAATCTACTCGCAAACTTTCTGACATGTGCTCGTGCCCTTTTGTAGACCAATCGTCTAAACGGACAGCTACGGCCACGCGTTATTAAGTTACAGCGAGACTGAATTATATGCTTATGAAGAATAAAAACAAATGAGATTTTAGCCAAACCTCAAGCGTTCACTGCTTGAAAAATTAATTTTCACTGCATCTTCACTAAAGATAACGTTCTTCCTGCAAAATATTGTCTAAGGACGAAGTAAGGTTACAAATAAAACCAGTCTAATTTTATTACTTTTCTGTAGTAGGGTCATATAATTTTTAAAAGATCCCATATATTTATTTAGTTGTTTAATTATAAACAAATGTTACCACTCAATAGGTCTTTTATTTACACGTATTTTGGTGTAAGTCTCATGTCAGAATTTTTACTTTCACAAAAGTTATTTAATTTAATCTGTTTTTTATAATTGTCCCGCAACATAGTTATATTATATATACCCGCACACGCGCATTCGCCATATGCCTATGCATATTTCTGCACTACGTCACAACACTAAATTCTTTTTTTACTACCAAAAATTAACTGATACTAACAAATTTAACATGTACCTTATTGTCTGTCATACAGTGTCTAAACCTGCAGTCTTTTACTTAAACAAATTTTCATTGCAATATGCTATCATACGCTTAGAGTTAAATTACTACTACTTTATATTTATTCAAATCCCACCTGTTCAATATTTACATTAGAACACGTTATAAAAACCAAATTACATCTGACTATGTGATACTGAAGAGTCAAAAAACTAACAGTAGTTAAATCACGCCCAGACAACATTTCCGGTTGTGGACGGCATCGTTGTAGTAGTACAACAAAAACCGCTACATAACTTAAACTTTTGTCAAGTATGAGAAATTAAAAGGAAACATTTCTTTAATTTATTATCCTTGTTTCTGTTTTGTTTTTCTGATGCTAAGATTATTAAACAAAATTTTAATAGTTACAGTGACGTATCTAAAATTTGACTTTGGTGAGGGGGGGTTCGGACTCCCGATGACTCGGCTTTATAAAAAAAAAAAAAAACAAGTTGAGACTAATCAACATTAATATCTTTAAAGTGGCTGAAGAATTGTGTGATAACATTCTGAAATCAATCCTATTAAATCAAACAGTAATAACACCATAAAAATATGAGTTACTGAAACATTGGTTAGAAGACACTGAATGAATTGATTTTCCTATATTTCATATTTCAAAAGTATGCGCAAATGCTGTGTATTAAACCTGTTTGTATATTTGAAAAAGAGAGAGACAGATGAAAAATAATAAAAGTCACAGAAAGGAAAATATGAATAAAATGTTGGGATAAATAAAACACAGGGAACAGTAGCCTACAGACGATGGCACAATGGTGAGCAAATCACATTGAGAAAATCACAGACGTAATTAGAAAAAGAATTACTTTCTAGCCTAACAGCGAAGCTTTTTAATTATTTCGGAAAGCTCAAAATTCCCAATACGTGGTTAAAAAAAACAAAACAGAAAAAGACATAGAAGAACTCCAGATTACTCAAGAAGACATTGACGAATGCTTGCCACTCAAAAAGAAATTAAGAAATGCCCAGTGTTTTTAGGAAAACCCCAAGAACCAAGAAGAGGACAGATGCCGTCTGGACAGATGAAAGGAGGGAGAGACATCGATCAAGAAAGAAGGAGATGTGGGAGAGGAGGAAGAGAGAGGAGAAGAAGGGAGGAATCAGTTGAACCAAATGTAGTCTACAGTGACTCATACAAAAAAAAGAGCCTAAAAATTAACAAAATTCGTCAACTTTTTCGACCTTCGAGGGGAGGTCCGGTCCTGTTCGCCCCCCACCCTGTAAATACGCCACTGAATAATTATGACCCTTTGTTTAAATAAAAGGAAGTGTAAATAAGAAAGTGTAAACGTAACTTTAAGCGTTCATTTAATTTTATTAACCACAGTTGTGTGTGTGTGTGTGTGTGTGTGTGAGAGAGAGAGAGAGAGAGAGAGAGAGAGAGAGAGAGAGAGAGAGAGAGAGAGAGAGAGAGAGAGAGAGAGAGAGAGAATACGAGCGCACGCGCGTGATACGCTTTAGAGCTAAAAACAGTAATTGAATATCTTTATAATACATTTCAGTATATAATTTAGATCTCGTTTATCAGTGTTTTAGATTCTGATTGCAAGGATTAAAACGTTTCTTCCCGCTATAACGATACCTTGCAAACCTGTCAACGATTCGTCAAAAGAATTAGGTTATCGCTGTGTAAGGCAGAAGATGACATCGTTCCCGTGAAACGTGACCTATTTTTAACGGAAAGATTTAGTTCCGCGTCACGAAAGCAATTTGTAACTGTAAACTTTCCGACTTATGAAGATTGTGTCTGCAGTTGTACGTCCGTGCATTGCTGACAATAGAAAATTAATCTTCAGACAACTTGCAACGATATTTGTCGCTATGCATTACTTAGACCTACTTTATATATATATATATACTTTATATATATATATATATATATATATATTGCTTTATTCAAAAGCATTTATTCATAATTATTTTTGTTATTAATCTAAATTATTTTCATATATGCTCAATTTTTTTTGTTATTTTATAATATTGTTAATAATACAAAAAAACTTTTAACAAGAAAACATTTTTTTAATTTTGTAAATTACAAATGTTTTGATATTAATCCAGCTATCATCATCAGATATAAATTAATAAATACAAAATGTTTAAATCAATTTTTCAAAACAGCTGTTTTATATATATGTAGACTAAATTTAATATCTATTAATCTGAATTTGTTCTGGTATTAATTTATTACTTGTTTTATGTTTAAATATTTCTAAATTTTTCCCATAAGGTCATTTTTGCACCTTTGGAAATTTGTTTTAATAAACTGATAATACTGACAATACAGTAAATGATAATATTTTCAAAATTACTAATTTAATAAGAAAATAAATATGTATATTATATTTTAAAATTAATTATATGACATATATTAAATATAGGCCTACAGATATAAACGGATTAAATTTAGTCTACAAATAAAACAGCTGTGTTGAACAATTGATTACAAAATTTTTGTTTATCCTTTATATCTAATGATAGTTGAATTACTATCAAAACATTTATAATTTACAAAATAAAAAATATATTCTTGTTAAAGGTATTTTTTTTATCACTAATAATAATCCATATTATTAATAAACAATATTTTGATTACTTACAAGCATATACATTATTTATTTTTGTATTTATAATAAAATAAATACATAATAAATAATACAAAATACAAATATTGAGTTGCCCTGAACCAACAGCGTGAAGTACCTCGGGCTTCATCTCGACTCCCGACTCAGCTGACGAACTCAAGCACAGACGATCCGCCAACGGGTCTCGGGGCGCAACTCAGTAGACTCTGGCCCGTGCTTTTGAATCAAGCGACGACTCCCCGGCTAGGTTAGCTCATAGTCAACACGCACGTGTTGGCGGAGATTACCTACACCTGTCCCGTATGAGGATACCTTGCACGCTGTCGTAGATCGACGCCTGAGCGCGTTCCCGACCAGGGACTTAAAGCTCACCTGTAAAGTCTCCCGGGGATTTTCTTCTCGTATACTGAGAAGTGGTCTAGGTGTCCGCTTTATTGAGGACACCTTGAGACGCCTGGCGTGTAGATCCTACTGTCGGGTTGCTCGTGTGGCCCACAATCTTCTAATCGCTGGATTCACTAAATACAATCGAAGGCCAGGCGAGTCTCGGAACCGGGCCCGTTTGTTAACCCCGGTGGTATAATTCACCAATTGAGGGTCGCTTCACGCTCTCCCTTGATTAGAAATTAATGTATAGATATCTTAACCTGACCCTGTGTGGCAAGAGTCAATTTCGAGACTCGAGACACTGCACACCTCGCATCTGGCGACTCGCGCGTGAAGCGCAACCCCCAGTCGTAAATACACCGTCCCTACCTCATTACTGAGGAGAATTGGCGGCTATCGTGCCAATGATGATGGGCGCCAATGGTGAGGCCGAAACCTCTGTCAGCATATACGTACGTTTGACCACGGCCTAACAGCCCAGCAAGTCGTCAGCCCTGTCTGCGGACAAAAGCACCATTAAATGGTGATATAAATAGCTTTCACAAAGAGTGGTTAACGTAAACATAAATGTTGACACTGTGTTATTTGAGATTGGAGGAAGATTTAGGCTACTTCAACATAATTCGTGAACTAAAAAAGCGAGAAGTTTATGCTCTCTATGACGGTGGTTGGCGTGTGGACCCTTGGCCTACCTGCTGCCTCTCGCCCATTGTAATACTTCCGCCCGGGCTCGACAGCAGCTAATTGCCGCGTGAGTCACCTCACTGTGCGTCCAGTATGAAACAATCTTTTTTTTTGCCTCGCCCAATACTGGTAAAATTTTGTTATATTTGAAATCAGCGAAATAATACGATGAAAATAACACCAAACACGACTAAAAAATATTAATAAATAATACAAATAAAGTCATTGTAATTATTCAGTCATTGTTACTTTATAACGCCCAATTTTTAATATTCCTTAGTCGTGTTTGGTGTCTTTTTAATCGTATTATTTCGCTGATTTCAAATATAACAAAATTTTACCAGTATTGGGTGAGGCAAAAAAAAAATTGTTTCATACTGGACGCACATTGAAGTGACTCACGCGGCAATTAGCTGCTGTCGAGCCCGGGCGGAAGTATTACAATGGGGGAGAGACAGCAGGTAGGCCAAGGGTCCACACGCCAACCACCGTCATACAGAGCATATAATCTTTCTAAGAAACAAAAGGATCAAATTTCGTTTTAAACTTAGTTTATGAACAGTCATAACGTTACACATACAACCATCTATACATGCATACAGTACGATTTGTGTGAATTTCACTCATGTATATTGTGTAAGCCAATTTGATGAGAGACACAGTGTGGTAAGTGTGACTCTGTAGACCTACTGAGATTAGAGTAGCTGTTGCGGTTATGTATTTGAAGAGACTGGTCGGGAATCAAGTGACAATCAAACGATGAAACTGATATCGCATTGTGTAATTGAAAATATTTTTTAATCATCATCACTACTCCAAGGACTAGGCCTTAGACCTGTTCCGGAACCCATCTTCTCCTCGGTGTACGGACACCTCTCTTCCCAGTAAGGTGATAACCCAAGGATATCAGGCATGGGATTCACGTGTTCACACCATCCCCTTCTGTGGTCTTCAATCTTCTGGTGCAATGGTACAATGTTTAAATCGCGTCTAACATCCTCGTTCCTTGTCCGATCCAAGAGAGAACAACCTTGAGTGCCTCTTATAAATTTCATTTCGGATGCCTGAATCATCTGCACGTCCCTTTTGCCAAGAGTCCATATCTCACTAGCCTACAAGAATGGGGGCATACCTATGACTCGTTCCACAGATGCATCTAAAAAATGTTTGTTTCTAACAGAATTACTCTGTCATACGATTGCATTCTGGACTTACTTGTGCAAAGTGGAATAAGGTTTCAAAGGCCCAACGGCGTAGAGTACGCAACAATGATTGATTCAGAGTACAACAAACGGCTGGTATAGAAAAGCCACTAAGACTTATTCTAGACTAAACTACAGACTAAAATATTCTGTTAGTCTGGTGAGGTTTCTTTTAGAGGACAGTATCATCTTCGCATTCCAATAGAAAGGGCAAGACGAAGCCTACGGTAACGACAACTGATGTTTTCTACACTTGTATTATTTGGCAAATCAAAAAGTGCGTAATTCCACTTACATTCAAAAAGTGAATGCTATACAAAAGTAAAGTTAAAAGCGCTAAAGTTAATTAAACATTTCATTTTGCGCCTTGTAACGAGATGCAAAACAGTGCATCAGTTAAAAGAGGCAACAGTGCGCTACAGTTAAAAGAGATGACTTTTCTGTTGAAGTACAGTAACTGTTTCACAGATTTACATATCAAAACACTGCTAGAGCACCTGTGAATATGAGCGTAAGGTTTTACAGTAGAATTGAAATGGTGCTTACCGTAGTACTCTGAAAGGACTTTACGGCAGGATTGTTTTGTCAATGTTTCCAACATGAAGGGTTTATTTGCCCCTGCTGGCACAATGACGTATTCAATATATTAAGAATTATATTTAACATTGCAGGAATCAATATAAATAAAACTTAACGTTTTACGTATGGTTGTCCATACCAACAGTTCTTCTTCTTCTTCTTTTTCTTCTTCTTCTTCTTCTTCTTCTTCTTCTTCTTCTTCTTCTTCTTCTTCTTCTTCTTCTTCTTCTTCTTCTTCTTCTTCTTCTTCTATGGCGTCACAATTCGAAGTCAAACCTTAGCCTCCATAATCATCCGCCTCCTTTCTTCCCTCTCCTTGGCGATTGATGTCCATCGTTTTATTTTAAGTAAAGTATCAGGACCCCTCGCCACTGCGTCAATCCAGCAATGCCTGGGTCTTCCGACAGGCCTTCTACCCTCGATTTGACTAAACAGTACCTTCCTAGGCATTCGGTTGCCTTCCGTCCTAATGACGTGTCCCGCGCATTGCAATCTATGCAGACGGATGGTGGTGGCCAGATCAGTGTCTTTATATAGCTTGTATAGTTCCTCATTGTGACATATTCTCCATATTCCATTGACTTGGATTGGTCCGTATATTCTCCTAAAAATTCTTCTTTCAAAGGTATTGACTATGTTAGTGGCTTACTTGTCCAGAGTCTAAGTCTCGCTGCCATATGTTATCACCGGTCTAATCATAACTTTATATAATGTGACCTTGGAGTGACGGTGGATACTCCTTGTCTTGAATATAGTTGTCAATGAAGCACATGCTCTATTTGCGGCCTGTATCCTTTTCCTTATTTCATTTATGGTCAGGAACCAGCAGTTAGTGTTTAACTGTGATTAATGGACTAACTTGTTGATACACTTTATCTCTTATGCGTGCCTCAATTTACCTGAACCAAAGGGAGTTATTAACCATAACTAACCTTACTGCTAGTGTTACTTGAAGTGTAAATACAATTGTATATTTTAATTCATGGAATTTAAAGGTATTTTATGTTACCGGAATTTACTACCATACAGAGCATAGTGGTCTTTTTATATTTAGTTAGAAGTCAGAGAGTTTTATTGACACTTTCATTTGACAGTGTACAAGTACTGAACAAACAGGAAAATCATAAAGGCTCGTGTGCCTGTCATCACAAATTTTACTAACAAATAACGTGAACATATGTATCCGAACGCGATCTTGTTTCCTACAGTAGAAGGCAACAACATCTGTTCTACTCTACATTGGCTATACTTACATTTTATACTTGACTGTTTTATACGTGTATAAGTTACGTATCATGGTGTTATGGCATGTGCATCTGGTTGTGTGGATCTTCTCCTTCACCACTGTAGCCGGAAGTCAGCGCAGGCTTCCAGCACCAATCTTCTCGAAAGTCTTCTGTCCAATGCCATCTCAGTGTAACACCTCACATCAATTCTTCTGAGATCTTCTAGCACGTCATCTTCTAGCGCATTATTATTAATCACAGTTTTATTAATAATCCTGCCAACAACAACAACTCGTTAAGATTTAGCACATTACGGCCTCCCTTTTAAGTTTTATTTTTGTGTTGCACTATGATGGGATTGAACTGTGTCTGACATACGGTATGTAAGGAAAGCAGAAGTGTCAATCAATGTCCTATAGCGTTGTTCCACAGTTACTGCGTAAGTAGTAGTTACCCATTTTACACCGTTGAGGATAATTATAGTTAAGGAGAAGTAACACTAGAGGTTAATTACACTATCACAGCAAAATGAATAGCGCTTCTATTGCCCATTCTATTTTACCTTATTACATCTTAACAGAAAAAAAATTACTAGTACTTTCATTAAACATTATTTTTGTATTATTCCTTAGGCTTTCACGGCCGGTGTCATTTGAATTATGAAAGATATCCGGGCTGTTTGGCCGTGGTCCATGGTTAAAATCAAAACCAAACGTTTCGGCAGCTCCACTGGCTGCCATCATCAGTGGAATTAAATTTCTGCACTTTGGGTGTCTACATGCAGGCGCACAGTACTGTGGTATTATTTTTGTATTTTTTTTACACGAACAGGCCAGCCGTGTACCACGCGAATATCGTTTCCTCTTCTTCTCCTGCCAGAAGGCCCTCATGCGCACACTATGCGCCGCCTTCCTTTCCACTGTCCACCCCTTTCTCGTCTTCTTCTCACCGCAGAAAACATCAAGATTTTGAAATTTGTATTTTCCTATTTATTATACTATATTATTATTATAATTATTATGGATTTATTATTAATTATGTTCTATCGAGTTACCGCTAGTATGTTGTAATTGTTGCTTACGTATAGCCAGCAGATATTGCAGGAAAATTTGCCATTCTTTTGGCGGCGTGCCAGCATAATCTGCGTAGTTAAAAGTGCTCTCGAAGAGTCTGGAGCGCTACGTTAATGGACGGCCTTGACGGAAGCTGGGCTAATGGAGAAGCGTGTGGAACGACACCGTTTTTCGAGGACGTTACATAATTGTTGTAGGAATATTTTTTAATTTGTTACTTCTTAATCTTTTAATTTCTTGTTTGTTTTCTGTATACATATTTAAAGAGGCTAATAATAATGGGCCATATATCGAATCTAATTATTCTATATGCAAATCAAGAATCTTCACGACGGTTTTAAGGAATTGTCATCGTTTTTCGTCCATTTCCCTGAGATTAAGCAGTTTATAAATGCATTTATCTAATACTTTCCACAATGAACATAAACGAGAAAAATGTGTAAACCTTTTTGCAAATACAACTTAAAAATATTTTTAAACGGGTCCAACATTTTCAAGAGGTGTTGAGAAACATTAATTCATTGACTTTTTCGATTTTCTAAACTTCTTCTTCTTCTTCTTCTTCCAATAACATAATATAAGATCAGGAGATATAAACTTGTTCCAGCACCCATCTCATCCATTCTACGAATGCATTTACCGTCCAGTGCCGCTTTCAGCAATTGATCCTCTGTCATTCTTTGCAGTTGATCCCACCATTGTCTTCTGCAAATTGCAATAATTTCATTTATGTCCTTTACATCCTAGTGATGCTCTCATATTTAGATGCTAATAATTAGATGCTCTCTTCATTCCTTATTCTATCTTGCAATGTATAACTTAAAGTATTCCACAGGAACTGCATTTCAGCACTCTGAATCTTGCCGCTTTTCTTGTTTGTCATGACCGACGCCTTACTAAACATTTTCTAAACATGTGATTAAATTTTTGACCAGTGACGCCCCTAAATTTCAAATATTTTAAAAGTAAACCTTACAGTCGGACTTTCTAACATTCCCTTTACTCTAATAAGAAGAGATAAATCAGAAAATAAAAAAAATTTTAAATAAAAAATCAGTGAAGAAGAAGATATACTAAAGGAAATAAAGGACAGAAATGCACCAGAATGTGTATGCATTCAGAAGGGAAGAATGGTCAGGGAAGAATGGACCGTAAGGGCGATCAGTAAGTGAAATCCAAGCAGAGTTTAAGGAACAGGGATTGAAAAGAGTGATGAGATGACCAGATGATGAGAGGCTGAAAATTTAAGATGTACTGTATAAGATGAAGGAACTATTGCGGTACAGAAAAAGTTACAAAATGATATTTGAAGCCAGAATGCACGGGTCCGAAGTAAAGAAAGTATGGACTCTCAACAAACGGGTCCAAGAACTTAGTAATTTGAGTCACCCCTATTTTAAAAAGAACATGGTATTATTATTATTATTATTATTATTAATTTTTTTGTCTTTATTTTTATTTGTATATTCTGTACAGTTACACAATAAAATATATCCATACTGTATTTACAATAATATTATTTGTATTGTGTAACATTTCAACAATATTTGTAAACAAAATATTGTAATAGGTTCGTAACGATGAAAATATTAAAGTCCAAAGTCACGACCTTCGCTAAAATTAAACTGAAATTATTATTGAGATAAGAAATACAGCCTACGTTAATAATTGTAGACATATCACAAAAAACAAAATCTTTACGTTAGCAATTCATGAAAAGATCTATGACTACAAATAAGAAGGGATAATGCTAAACGAGGAACAGACATTACCGTTGTAATACTGGAGAAGAAACATCTATCCAGGCTTCAGTATGACGTCATCACCACGAGGTCAAATATCAGTTTAACGATCAATAGCGTCTTTGAAATTATTTCTGGTAGTTGGTTTCAAGGCTTACTTCTCTGCCTCCAACAACATTCATTATGTCAAGTTTTAAATTTATTTTGGCTTTCAACAAAACTAATAATTCCTTAAAACATTCCAAAGTAACAAAATTTATTGAACGTGGTATTCACTGCAAGAGGAACGTTCAGAAAATGTGAAAACTATAATGACATTACCAGTAGCAACTAAAATCTCAGACGGTATTTTATAAAATTTGATTTTACATTATTATATGGGAATTTTATAATTTTCTCTAGAAACTATTAATTATTTTTCATGATCAGTCTAATAGTATTCTATTAGACTAACCGACAAAGAAAATAAAAGGTCCAAGTATTTTTAATTATTAATGGTCGGCTGTAAAATTTCATTAATCATGATCTAGTAATTTCTTGAAAACTTCAAATGATTTTAGTTACGTGTAGATGAAATCAAATTCCCCTGGTAGAATACTCAAAATACGTTTGTCAGCTTTGCTACTTGTTTTTTTTTTTTTTAAGAAATTCGAAATAGACCGTTATGGATATATTTTTTATTATATATTATAATTATAATTATAAATATAAATTTATTAGTAATAAATTGCGCTTTAAAATTTATTTTAAATTACACGTTAGTAAATTAATATATATAATAATGTTATGACGGTCTAACTGATCGTCGTATGGTACAGTGGAAACAAAATACAAGACACCAATTAAGTTACTAATCACCAACTTTAATTATCACAGTTAAATAGTTTGTAATCAACAAGATAGTCTCTTACAACAAATAAAAATAAAAGTTGTTCACACGCAATAATAATGTCAACGAGTATAAAACACAATTGTATTACAATTGTCCCGCACAAATATAAAACACATAACACTTCGCCACCATACTACTAACCGTACTCAAATAAATCGCAACTGAAACTGAAACTGAACGTCGCCGAGTACTTGTATTTATATCCGCCGAAATACTAGAACGTTCCGTACTGCGCGTCAAGAACGCTACTACAAAACACCAGAACGTAGTTCGATGCGACCTTGACACAGTGCGCGAGGCCGGCGACTTCTACCACAGTCTAGCTAACGCGTTAAGAATCACGTACGCACACAACATTACAGCCGAATTCCACTGGAACATTCGAGAAACACGTATAGATTGCTCTGTAATGTCGTAACAGTAAGTATGGTTAGAGTTCTATGACTCCAAATAGACTTTCAATGTTTTGAAGAACAATTATATTATACACTTACGCTATAACGTTAGTGTTCACCAAAGGCGTGAGCGAGTACGGGTTTTGAGCTTATCTACGTGTATGCGAATATGGAAAAAACAGAATTCAATTAAATTCCGCTGTTGGTTTTCCAATAAACATGTGCATACTGTCAAGCGAACTACCAGTCACTGAACGTTTGTCACGTTCCTAGTATAGTCCTGATTATTTGCAAATGCAAACTCTTCATTTGCAAATGAAATTATAAAAATTTACAGGCATTGCACAAATGCAATGCACAGAGAAGGGAATTGAAAATGCTTCAATAAATCTAAAAAATATATATATTTATTTTTCTTCATTTACCAATGTACAGATTATAAGTTAAATGTAAAAATCAAATATATTGCAACTTACCGTCTGTGACTTTATATAACGATGTCTTCAATATAAAGTTGACATGTTTCGGGACACTTGTCCCATCCTCAGAACTTAAAAGTATGTTCTTATGTCATCAAACGATGATATAGTTGTCAAATAATTAAAATAATTAGAACATTAAAATCCAAACAAACAAAAACCACAATACTAAATGTATAAAACATGTCAACTTTATATTGAAGACATCGTTACATAAAGTCACAGACGGTAAGTTGCAATATATTTGATTGAACAACACGTGGCTTAGTACTAATTTCGGATTTATTCCTTTAAAAAAAGTTAAATGTAGTCGCATTCATAAGCGCACGCATTCACCAATCATCCGTGTTGCAGCATGCTCTTAACAAACTCGGTATCTTCCAGATCTCGTCTTGATACGCTGTTGATTTGATTATTATTTGCTCGAAACGCTAAGTTTACATTCGCTATGATTCTCAAAGGCAGCACTTTACCAGCCATATACAAGATATTATCGGATTTTACACCTCTCCGATCCCGTCTGCGTATTTCGCTACTAGCTATCATGAATGGTGTGGGCTCGACAAGTAAACCGCCGCCGTTTCACACCATAATATATCGCTGGGTATGATAACTCTTCTGCATCTTCATCGAATGCGAGCAATCATTTTTTATAAATTTTATATGTGTACTACGTTATTGACAACAAAGAAGTGGTATCTATGGAAACTCACCGGTTCCCATTTTCGATAACGCACCAGCAATCACGCCCAAATGTGCGAAAAGTCCTTATAAACATTTTAAATGTTAATACGTTGTTGTCGAGATTTCTTAAAACTGTAATTTTATACAATAATAAAGCTTTAAACGCCGTCAACACCGTTCGTCATTTTGTATATATATTTTTGCCTCTAGAATCCACATTCGACCTAGACAATGTCCCAGTGTTCCCTCCAACAATCAATACTGTTTTCATCCAACGTCCTCAGATGATAAAATTTATATATGTCTATCTTGTACAGGTTCAGTAATATCTTTCATTATGGTTCAGTGTCTGCACCTGGAATATACATTTATTTTTGTTTTTTTTATTTATTATTTTCTATTTGTATCGGCCATCTAAAAACCACATACCATTTTAAATTCTTTATTCCTTGAACTCTTCTTTTTCTCTAATATTCTATCAACTTTTCACTATGTCGCTTCTTCCTGTCTTTAGTCCACTTTGAAGCTGCATTTTTCTCTCTCTTACCCTGGACTCCTTCCATTTTTAACACTTCTGCCAGAAAAACGTCTCTTTCAATTGCTTCTTCGGCGATTTTATTATTGTTTTCTAAATCCTTTTTGACTTTTTTAATCCAACTTGATGTTGACTTCTTCCCGCTCAGATATTTGTAGATCTGCGTTGTTAACCTGTTGTCGTCATTCTATATAAATGTTCAATAAATACTAGTTCCTTTTTCTCACTGTTACTGTTATATTTTCTACACTTTGATATATTTCATTATTACTTCCTAATTTCCAACCTTCTGAAGTTTTTCGTGGGCTTAATATTTCCCTAATAATTCGTCTTTCCAATATTTCTAGTTTGTCTAAATTGTAAACCAATGCGAGACATTCACTTTTATATAGGTATTTAATACTCTACTGTAATGGCATATTTTCACATGTTTATATATGCACTTTTATTGTAAATATGTTTAGTTATACCATATGCTTTTTCCTTTATTTTTATATATAAATAAAAGCTTTTTACTTCTCCTCGGTCATATGTGTTTAATTTTCGACGTCCTACTTCTTCTTCTTTTTTACAATTACAGCCCAACGTGAACCCTGGCTTCCAACCACTTCCAACACCAATCTTCTCCACTGTCTCATATCCGCTGCCATCTCAGTGTAACCCCTCACATCCATTCATATGAGACCTTCTAGCACGTCATCCAAACATTTGTCCTAGATCGGCACCTCTTTCTGCTTTTATGGACTTGCGCCCTCAGGCGCATTCTGTAATCAGCGTCAAAATAATTTCTAGCACATTAATCAATTTTCCACGGTTTGCCATATATTATTTACTATGTATCAATACTTTTCGTTAAATCAGTGTTTATGCTTTTCGACTCATTTTTTGAAATAGTTTTACTCAATATATAAATGAACAGTATAACGTCTCAACGTTATAATATCGGGAACCTGGTTAATTGGCTCAGGTCAATTAAACAGGCTGCCATAATATTAACAAACTCATAATTAACTGAAATATAAACAAACGCTAAATAGGATCCCGTGAATTCAGGGATTTAGACAGGGGTTTGTAGATTTATTCACTCACCTTTTTGGACCATGACATCTCTTTATTACATACTTGTTTTAATATCATAGTAGAAAATTAGTAATGTGTATACTAAAGACAAAAATATTTGCACATCACGTACAATTGAAATTAGTGTAAGACATGGGTGCACATAACTTTTACTGCCCTCGGATCCGAGTTGTTTGTTCCTGTATATGATATTACAAATAATAGTCATTTTGTGCCATCTGAAGAATGGGCTTATTTAACTTTGGAGTGTTATACTCATTAAATTTAACACATCTTAATACATATCATAAAATTACAATGTTATCGTAATTAGGTCAGTCTTTTGTGCTTTATTTTACTCTTATTTTTGTTATTTAAGTGTCTTTCATTTTTTAGTGTAAGTTAAGTTCTGAACCACGGAAGTAGAACTTCCGTATCACCTGTGTGTAACATGTCCTCGGCGAATCGGCGCTTTCTGTCTGTTGTGCAGGGTGTCTGGGAGATCTTCTGTCTATCGTGAAGTATGGTGTCATAATTAAAGATGAGTAGTCTGTCTCTTTTGTAGATTCTTGTGGTCTGTTTCTTGGTGGTAACTTTCACTGGTGTTCACATTGTTGTACCGCACATACTGCTTATGTTTAACAGTTACATTCTAAAAATTTAACATCACATTTAGGTGATGTTATTTAATTATAGAGATGTCATCGTCGCACACTCAAGTCGTTTACAAGATTTACATCATTCTGCAATTACACAAGCTTTACCTAGTCTACATGTTTTATATTGTCATCACAACTTTCTGTACGCTGTATCAGCAGCGGAGTCTCTGAGTCAACTGAACTACTAACTATAGGGGTAATGGGGCTGTCCGCGCGCGGGTAGTTTCTCAACGCGAAAAGTAGTTCTCAATTATTATTAATTATTTTCCTTTAATTTGCTTACAATTTAATTACATTACTCTATACTTTTATTACTCTTTTATGTAACGCGAGGTCGTTATAGATTTATTGGGTTTCTTACATTTAATTTTATTAACTGATACATTGTCAAATCGGCATGTTACTACCGGTTTGGGGCATGGAGAAAGGGTTCATCAGTACCTTATTAAATTATTTTTGTATTATAATTTTTATTTTATTTTTTTTTTATTTATTGTGGGATTTAGGCATCTTAAATCGTCACAACAGGACTTGTATTAAATTATTAATCTAATTTCAATTAATCTAATTTGTTTACGTTGTTCCCTCTGTACTGAGGTCTGATTATTTACTTTCAAAAACATATTTTCTTAAAGCAGTGATACGACGGTCTCACTGATCGTCGTATTGTACAGTGGAAACAAAATACAGACACCAATGAAAGCACTAATTACCAGCTTTAAGAAGTCAGACATAACAACTTGAAATCAACAAGATTCGCTCATACATTAATTCAAGTTAAATTTCTCCACATGTGATAACAATGTCAACTGTTAGAGTTCCGCACTGACTATAACACAGCAATCACTTTCCACAACAACCACTTGATCCGTTCTCTACACTTTCGCCAAGGTGTAACTAACTAACTAAGCCAGCCGCTGTTGCTTATATATAGCCCGAAAATGTTGCAGAAAAATTTCCCATTCGTTTGGCGGTGTGCCAGCACAATTTTCATAGTTACAAGTTCTAGAACTGTCTGGAGTGGTACTATCTGCACGGCCTTGACAGAAGCGGTGCACCTCCTCGGCTAGCCGAGATAATGACACTCTCGACTGTTCTGGAGCGCTTCTTAACTGTCGTAACACTATGCATTGTTGATCACATTAAGTGGAAGTAGTAATGCTGTATGATTATATACAGAGCATTATTGTAATTAAGTAAGAGACCAATTAAAAAGTTCTCACTTAAAGTTTAGCGCAAATAGGCAGTATTACATAAAACTGCGCTTACTACCATATGATTTAACCTACTCGTTTATTCTACCAGGTAACATCGAAACGTGTAGGCGAGTAACAAAAAAAAATGATAAGAAATTTTATTCACCTGTCTCAGTAAAAGACAAACGAAACACCCTCTGTTTGTCTGACCTGTTCCAAGTTTTGCTTCGTAAATAATTCATCACGACGCCAAACGAACTAACAAACCGATTCCCACAACAAAACAAAATGCGTGACGTGTTCGAAATATTCAAACAATCGTCGTATCTCCTTTTCTTTCTTACTTTCTTCCACAATTTCACTGTCGGCCATCTTTCCTTCTTTCAGATTATGCAGCTTTCTTATTCTGAAACCATACCTTTCTTATAAGTTTTTCTGAGCTTTCCGAAAGTATACCGCCTTGTTAAAGTTAAAAAAAAACTCAATAAGAAAATACTCTTCTTCTTCTTCTTCTTCTTCTTCTTCTTCTTCTTCTTCTTCTTCTTCTTCTTCTTCTTCTTCTTCTTCTTCTTCTTCTTCTTCTTCTTCTTCTTCTTCTTCTTCTTCTTCTTCTTCTTCTTCTTCTTCTTCTTCCAAACCCGTTGACAGCATCAAATGAATTATCCTCTATGCATAAATTATACATAGATTTCATCTCCTTTCTGAGGCAGAAATCAGCATGTAGTCAGTTTTTCTGATACTTACATTGCGTCCCATTCCAACGGATTTTTGATTCAGCTCTTTGTGTAACTCAACAAGCCATTGTCTTGATCTGCCTATTATTACTACATCGTCAACGTAAGCACATATTTGGCTTATTATAAGCCAAAAGTGTTAAAAGAAAATACTTTTAAGAAATCAAATTCGCCCTCCCATCAACCACCGGCTGATATATTCAACCAGGAAGTAAAGATGATATAGTCTCCTGTATGAATGTATTTCCACTTGGCAGATTCACAATTTTAAATCGGTGTTTGATGAAATACACTGTTGAATGTAATTGTAATTGTTTATTATTAATCTTTCAGAGGTCGATGTGACGAAAGTGTACTAACTCGTCGATAACTCGTCTTTACAAATATACCAATGTCTTTCGTTTAAAGTAAATAAGAACAAACAAACAATGTCAGTCTTAGGTAGCGATACAAAATCGTTATAGGTTTACGAACGAGACAAACTTTTACCTCCTTTAATGATTTCTTGGAAAACAAGCAACGGTTTCTTAAGAATTAATTATTGCTGTATAAGCAAGAAAGAAGATAACTTCGTTATACTCTGTACCCTAACACGCGTGATATTTAAAAGCACAGACTTCCTAAAGCATCTCTCCGAGTCAATAAGACAGAGACAGCAATATCGCGTCTTTAAAACTGTGTCAACGAAATCAGTTTTCGAATTCATTATACAAAATCCGTAACGGCGTTGTTAACATTCTCTTTCGCCCACTCACTTTCCCCCATTGTTTGTTTCGTAAAGTTATTTTGATTTTGCGTACATTTTCCATAATTTCCTTTGGATACTTTATTTAATGTTTGATATCTTAACACGTTAAACAATTTTATTTTCAAATTATATATCAAACGTCTACAGTAAAATGTATATTAAAGCATCACTACTGTGCAGACATAATGCAATGTGAAAGACCTTATCTGGAAATTCCTAATGCGTATCTAGTCCTACACTGCTGTGCTACATAACACTAGCCGTTACAGATACGTCCTGAAAGTAACCGATTATATCACGAAAACTCAAAACAACTATTGAATTGTAAGCCTAAGGGACCGACAGATATGGAACATCCAACGAAACGTTGGCAGGACCAGCTCTAGTCTATCTGCTTGGAGCCTAAACGCTTTTGGTTTAATTCTTATAGCAGATGATGACAATGGAGAAATCACGGAAAAATAAATAACTTCCTACTAAACTATAATTAAAACAAATGAATTGAGGAGTAATGTTATGGTTTAATTGCACGTGTATTAAAGAAAGCCAATCGTAGAGAAGGGAATTCCATAATATTGTTACGACATCACAGAACAATCTACGTGTTTGTCGAATGTGCCAGAAGAATCTCTCTAATGTGTGTGGCCTACGTGACTGTAGGCGCATTCGCGAGAGTTTTCTCGAAGGCGCCAGCCGCGCGGACTGTGTCAAGGCAGAAATTAATTACGTCGCACACTCTGGCACTAACACGCATTATGGAATAATCTGGTAATATGGGGCGGTATAAATACCAGTACTCAACGACGTTCAGTTCAGTACAGCTGCGATATATTTAAAGTGCGGTTCGAGAGATATTATCGGGCGATATTACTGCGCGCGTTCAAGTGGTTATTAGTTAAGTGTTGTGTTTTATAATCGGACGGTATATTGTAACACAATTGTGTTTTAATATTGGTGACATTTATTTGCGTGTGAACAATTTTTATTTGATTTGTTATAAGAGACTGTGCTGTTAATTACGAACTGTTAACTGTGAAAATTAAAGCTGGTAATTAGTGACGTAATTGGTGTCTTGTACTGTATTTTGTTTCCACTGTAACTACGACGATCAAGTAGACCGTGGTAACAATATACTACTCAATGTTGACAGTTCGAAATAGCTACACGTACGCTTTAATGACAGTAAGGTTAGCCTGCGTAAATTTTGCAACCACATAGTACAGTGTTTTCTGGGAACTGTACTTTTATCCGTCCTGCAGTACATTTTTGGTGTTTTTAATATGCGATAGTTGTTCCTTGTTAACGGAAGAGGAAATAGAAAGTAGATTAGGGCAGACTAGAAAAGGGATTAGACAATTACACAGTGTTATATGGGAAAAAATTAGAATAAACACCAAAAAAATGATATATCAGACCATAGTCTAAAGCATTATGATGTATGCAGCGGAAGTATGGGTTATTAACAAAAAGAATTAAAGAAAGATTCTTACAACGGAGATGGAATTTTGGAGGAGGTGCTGTGGAATAACGAGAGCAGACCGAATAACAAACGAGGAGATCAGAAGAAGAATGGAAACGGAAAGAAGTGTAATGACTACATCGAAGATTGGTGTGGTACGGTCATGTCCGGAGAGCCCAAAATAGGTGGATCAACAAAGTGACGGAATAGAGTCCACTTGGAAGGAGAAAAAGGGGAAGAACGCGAAGATCTTTGAGGGACGAAGTGGGTGAATCTATACAACGTATAGGACTTGAGGAAGGACAATGGGAACATCGGGAGAATTGGAAAGCCAGGTTAAAGGAAGGGAGACGGCACTAGCTGTAGCAACCCTATTATATATATATATATATATATATATATATATATATATATATATATATATATATATAATATGCGATAGTATCGATATATTACGATGGGGAGAAGAAGTGTTTTATCGTAAATTGTCCAAATTTATAATGCAAAGCGAAAATACTTGTTGTTTTCATTTGTGACGTTAGGTGGCAATGGTTTTTGATTTTTAGTTCACGGGCTGAAATAAATAACGGCTTGAGGAAAACATAACGCTTAATGTGTGTATATAGAATGCGTATAACACAGTAATACTTAAAATAAAGAACCAATTTTGAGTTGACAAATTAAGAAAACTACAACAGTAAATGTAAACTGAAAAATATGCATTTATGCTTAAATGAAAACATAAAAAAACAGTATCTTAAGGAATGGGGACATACGCACTACGTATTGTACGTAATGGACGTTTCTTTTTGGTTAGCTACAAAATGAGTACTTGTTGGAAAACGAATATTACCGAAAAAAGAACGAGTTCTGCCACCAAAAGTGACATGTATAGTAATAGGCAAATTTTCGGTGATTTTTCAGTCATCTATTCACAGAACGAGTATTAATGAAAAAACGAGTTCTACTGGGAAAACGAATTCTACTAAAAACCGAGTTTTGTCACAAAAAAGGAGACATGTATAGTAATAGGCAAGGGATGGCTATTGGGCCGCCCGCCTTACTTTCGGGTTGGGTTTTTTCGTAGTTTCCGCCAAAAAACAAGTTTTTTGTTTCACACATATCGCTTGCCATGTGTAATTTCAGTTCTCATGTTAACCTAACAATATCAATTTTGGCGTCACAGGTACGCAACTGTGATATAGCCTACTACTGCTACAATCATTTTTCTCTAAAAAAGGACTAAAAACACTAAACGCAATCGCCAGCCAACTATTTTGCAACATACGAAACCAAAATTTGTATAATTATTTCACCTACATAAAATTATGTCAATATTCACTAAAGATCGAAGCCAAACAATCGCATAATCTAAATATAAAAAATTACTACATGAACGGATAAAGCTACAGTACCGTTTTCTGTCAGTGTTTGATTTTATTGACGTTTACTTTTAATTAATTCAGCTCGAAGCAAAAATAAGTAAAGCGTCAACCGTGTTCTACTTGTCATTACAAAGCTCATTGGTTAGAACTGGGAACACACCTGTGCAACCGTGACCCATTCTTCAGTTGGAATACATTTTACGTAAGTTTTAGACTATTCTTAAAACCATTTAATGATGTTAGCTTTATTACAATATTTATTACAATAAACTAATAGAATGATTCACTCCACACAATGAATATCGAGGAGGAATCGCCAGATGGCAGATGCGTTTCTACCGAAACGCTATGGCTGATTGTGGGGGGGGGGGGGGTGAAGTGAGAAAGTGAGGCCCATCTCAAAAAAGGACGTGACGTAGTATCACAGGAAGGAAAAATCTCAGAAGTATCAAACACAAACAAACACACGCACACGCACGCACGTATTTCCAGCCTCTTTCTACTTCCTTCGGTTCCCTTTGCAATTTTCGCTTATTACTGAAACCCTTGTATTCAGATTCTTGCAGATATAGCTATTCCGATATCTTGACACTATGTGCAATGTGATCGGCTGAAGGCCCCTACACACCTTCCAATCCAATCCGATCTGATCTCCAATTTAGGAAAGGAGATCGCTACCCATACTGTCCAATTTCTTTCTCCGATCTCGTCATTTTAGTCAGTACCATTGAGATTGCCAACCTGGTCACACCCTTGTAATTGCACCGTTTTTGCCGAAAAATAAAAAAATCGGTATGGCTCTTACAACACTGTTGATCCTCCGAAAGCCCCCACCAGAAAGGAAATTTTGGGCAAAAAAGTGGTTAAAAGAAAGAAAGAAATTTACCAATTCGATATTGTTGAAGAAATTGAATTCGACAATTTCCGAAGTTTTTTACGAATGAATGAACTACGTTTTATGGAATTGCTGAGAATGGTAAATCCGTTCGTACAAAAACGTATTACCATTTTGCGAGTTCAATAAAATATTTCTACATTCGTCTTCAGTCATATTACTCACTATATTCTCAAAACAAAATGGAAAACACGTTCAACAACTTGCAGTTCGCTGAAAAGAAAAGAAAGAACTAATCGGAACCGACGCCCGACTGCGCTACACACTATACGATCTAGGATGGACGGTGGAGGGGATCTGTCCTAAGTCGGCTAGTCGGGTGGGGAGGACCGGCCAACCTTCCTAAATCGGATTCCAACTTTTTTGTAAGGACGATAGTCCTACACAATAAACAATTTGCTACTTTCATCCTACATTTAGGACATCGGATCGGATTGGATTAGAAGGTGTGTAGGGACCTTAAATTTTCTAATTTTGCATTATTTATGAATTTGTTAATTTGTTTTTCGTATTTTATTGTGGGATCTTTGGTTACTTGTGTAATATTGTTTTTGGAGAAGAATTTCTCTGTTTTATTGTTTATTTCTTGTTTGTTCATTATGACTGTTATGTTACCTTTGTCAGCTTTTAATATAGTTAGGTTATGTTCATTTAGTTTTTGTTGTATATTTTTTAGCGTTTGAGTTTCGTTATTATGTTCTTTTGGCTGTCGTTTTAGTATGTGTTTTAATCTTCGTTTTATCTCATGGCGTATGGGTTCTTGGTCATTGTTGTGTGTGTTTTGTACGGCTGTTTCAGTGTCTATGATTACGTCAATTATTATATGTTTACTGTTGTTGTTGGGTGTATTGTGTTTTAAATTATGTTTGAGTCCTTTGTTTAATAAAGTTATTTTGTCGTCATTGAATCTGATGTCTGTTGTGCTTACCGTGTGTGTGTGGAATTTGTGTGTCGGCGTGGGGATTGTTTCTATCTTGCGTGTTATAATGTTTGTTAATTTTTTTGTTATGTCTATCTTTTATTCCCGTTTTGAGTTTGTCAGTATTGTTTTGCGTCTGTTGTATTATGTTTCGAGTTCAATGTGGTGTAACATTCGTGTTAGTTTTACGTGTAAATTATAGGCTTCCTTGTTGAGTGTGTCTTTCTTATAGTATAGATCGTTTATTATGTTACGTAAGTATATGTTTCCGGCTCTTTGTTTAGCTATAAATGATCCTTGGGTGGTTTGTTTTATTGTAATTTTTGCGTGTGGTGGTATTATGTTATGTTTTTGGCAGGATTTGTTGGCAAAATTCTTCTCCGAAAACAATATAACACAAATAACCAAAGCTCCCACAATAAAATACCAAAAACAAATTAACAAATTCAAAATAATGCAAAATACATAATCCAAAAAGGAAACATAAAATACCTGAAACAAATTAAACCAAACCCCCCAAAACTAAACGCATTACCGAAAATACACAAACCCAATATACCCATTAGCCCTTTGATAAATAACACAAAATCGCCAAACACCTAGATAAACTAATCAGAAAACACGTAAATCTAACCAACAACACTTCTGTTAAAAAGAACATAGAACTTGTCAAAAAATTAGAACACATCCATATACTACACAACTCAACATTAGCATCATTTGACATAACAAATTTATACACCAATGTACCATACAAACACTTGAACATTTACTCAGACAAAACAACACACCTGAAACACACATACAAGAAAGCATCACACTCACTAAAATAATCACAGAACAAAATTACTTCACGTACAATAACAAGATATACACACAAACAGACGGACTCCCCATGGGCTCCCCCATATCGGGTATACTAGCTGGGTATTCATACATCACATAGAACAAGAACATATAACACATAACAACAAATATACCAACAAAATTATGTATTGGCACAGATACGTAGACGATATATTATTATTATACAATGGCAATACAAGGCAAGTAGAAAATTTCCACAAATACATAAACACGATACACCCAAAACTCAAATTCACCATAGAAATAGAAAAAAACAACAGTATAAACTTTCAGACCTAACAATCAACAAAACAAACAATACACACACATATAAAATCTACAGAAAACCAACCACAACTGACATGGTCACATCAAATCGTCCAACACAACATAAACATGCAGCCTTCAACCATATGCTACAAAGACTCCAACTTTATTTTTATTTTTCCACAAAAATACCGCTAAATAAGCAAGATTATAATGAAGAACTTAACACAATAAAATACATAGCACTAAAAAACGGGTACAATCCTGATTTCATAAACAAAATACATAGACAAATCCTAAACAAAAACAACAAACAACAAAAAATACAAACAACACACAACAAAACAAACACATCACACTCACAAACTACAACTCTAACACACAGAGAATTGCCAACACATTCAGAAAACACAATTACAAAATAGCATACAGAACCAACAATACCATCAGAAGACACGTTAACGGCACGAACAAAGACATAGACTTATACAACAACAGGCGTATATAAATTAAACTGTAACGATTGCAATAAATTCTACATAGGCCAGACAAGAAGGTATTTTTCCTCCAGATTTTTTGAACACACAAAAGCATTATCCAATAACAACATACAATCCACATTTGCCACACACATCCAGACAGAAAACCACAGTTACACCAATATAAAAGGAATCTTGAAATTTTACACTACCTACCCAAAAGTCGCAAACTCAACACCGCAGAACAATACGAAATATACAAACACAACAAAACACAACCAAACAACATACTCCATGAACAATTACAATTTAAATCAAACACACTATTCGACACAATAATACACAACGCATACAACAATTCAAAATTCCGCGCCAACCCCCTTCCATCTCCACACCCCCACTCACAAACCAATTACCTAAAAAACCGTTACAAATTACCGACTACTTGACACATTCCGTATTAAAACGTCACTGAAGAAGGAGAATACAACTCCGAAACGACGTTTGAGGGAATATCAACAAGTAAGTTTCACAAGTGAAAGTAACTTTAAATAATAATTATTAAGTGCTGTGAAATAAGTAGTGATAAACTTTCAAAATAATACTTAAATTTTCATTTGACCTTAGATTCCCATTGCATTACTTACTTTTGTGATCTTTTATTGCTCATTCGCTAGACATGGGCATACGATCACAATTGTTCTAAGATTTGCTGTATGATGGTCGTGTTTACTGTTAGTATATTTTGGCCGATCGCTCAGTCAATCTCAGTTTTATTAGATTGACTGTAAACAATTATCTCCCTTGTTATGATAAACTGAAGCATTTTACCTTTAGTATCGTGTTGTACATTGGGTGTTTTCTTTTGTTTGAACTACAGAAGTGAATTTGATACACAAATTGCCTTTTTCCGTTTTACCAGTATTTTCCGTAGAAATATCGTTATCAGAATTACATAACTTTTATTCCAAATATTTGTAGTAAATTCAACATTAGAAAAATAAGATTTATGTCACTTGTTGGATACTAAAAGATGTCAGAATTTACTGAATCAGATTATGACGTTTAAATCACGTCAGTAGGCAACGGTATTGCTGTGAGACATAAGCCATTTGTAACTGTTAACTTCGCCGACTAACTTTCTGAGATAAAGTGACTGTGACAGCAGTTTTTTGTCCGTAAAGTTCTGTCAAAAATAAGTCGCTCTGTGAACTGCTTACAACAGAGTTTCTGTGATATGCCTTTATTCCTACAATCTCTTTTTGTTATCAATTTAAACTCTCTCATTCCACAGTCTTTTCCTGATATTGTTTTTTTTTTTTATATTATGATTTTAATTCGAAAGGGATTGGTTTATAGGGACGGTGCTCCAAGTCTGTGGGCTGTGGGTGTCGCATCCAGACCGAAACATGCAATTTTACTCCGTCGCCAAATATACAGAATCCAAAAAAAATTGCATGCAATGTTACTTGTAACACAGATATAATGTTACATCACATTTAAGACAACAGTTCAATCAAATTTAACGTGTAATTATTAGACTAATTGAAGTTAATTTTTAAAAATATGTAAGTCACTCATCGGACCGATTGTTACTTATGGAGGCGAAACATGGACATTAAAAAATGAAACAAGAAACACTAACAAGGGTTAAAAGAAAGATTTTAAGGCGTGCTTGTGGGCAGGTTAAAGAAGGTGATGACGAATGGAGAAAGAGAAATAACCAGAAGATTGATGAGCTATTAAAGCATAAGGACGTTGTAAGCTTCGTAAACGCTCGACGAATACAATGGCTAGTCACCTAGAACGGATGGTAGATGATCAGGTTATACCAAAGAAAATCCTGAGGTCGAAAGTCAATAAATGCAGACCGACCTATAATAAGATGGTTGGATGATGTGCTACAAGATCTAAGAAGAATGAGTGTGAGGGGTTACACTGAGAGGGCAATGATAGGAGATATTTGAGAAGATTGGCGTTGGAAGCCATGCTGGACTGTACTTCTAAAGACAAAGATTAGTTAAAGTTAACTTAGTATTTTAATATATTATTATGACAAGGAGAGCATCTAAGAAATAAAAGTAAGAATAGGACAAGTTAAGACAGCAACAAAACAATTAAAGAGTCTGCTTTGGAGTCCACGAATGACAAAAACAATAAAATCAGAATATATAAAACTATAGTCGAAAGTATAGGCCTATATGGAGCAGAACTGTGGGAAATTAATAAAAGAAATAAATCCATAATAAGAGCTATGGAGATGGATTACTGGCGGAGGTGCTGTAGACTAACACCAGACTAGATAAAGTGAGAAATGTAGAGATAAGACAAGCGATGGGAATCGATATTGACATTATAGAAACAATAGAAGCAAGAAGACTGAATTGGTTTTGACACCTAACAAGAATGTCGGATGAGAGATGGCCAAGGAAGGTATAGACTCCACCCTCTAGAAG
Source organism: Magicicada septendecula (assembly GCA_034769895.1). Taxonomy (NCBI): domain Eukaryota; kingdom Metazoa; phylum Arthropoda; class Insecta; order Hemiptera; family Cicadidae; genus Magicicada; species Magicicada septendecula. The sequence continues at coordinate 37,185,241 of CM068373.1, forward strand.
ATAAAAAGGAAGACCTAAATATTCATGGAAAATGGACGTCGAAGATGCTATGAATGCAAGAGGACTTACAGAACAGGACTGTTTAGACCACCGGCAGTGGAAGCTAGGATGCGAGAGGCAACGCGAGCCGTAATTAACTCGCCTAAGAAAGGACAAATATTTTTGATTGTACAACTAAATTAAAAGTTAACAAACTGTAAGAAAGAAGATTTTGTTTTTCGTCAGTTAAAAATGTCGAGAGTAAAAGATGCAGACGAAAGTGCAAACTTTAATTTAATTTGGAATTCTAATTTTTAGAACACAAGTGAGAATGTCGTTCTGACGCTTAAATTACTGAAACCGCGTGATGTACGCAATGGAGTGACGAAACATCTTAAAGATATTAATGTGCAGTATGTAATCAATTACAAATCTAAATACATAATTTAATTCATTAGCTCCTTCTTGAATAAAAAAATCTTTACCTTCACCAGGAAAAAAAAATATTTTCCTTCACCAGTGACTATTAAAGATTTGTAAAATTCGGAGTACTTCATTCTGCATGCACTCACAACTCTGTATTATCATCTTATAATTGCTTTATGCTCTGAAAAGAAAGAGTTATTATTTTGTTACGTAATGCGGGAAAAGTGTTACACCATTACAAAACGTTCGACGTGTTTCTCGGATGTTCCGGTCCAATCCCGCTTTAATGTTATGTGCGTACGTGATCTCAACATGCGTTAGCGTGACATTTCTCGACGTCGCCGGCCGCGCGCATTATGTCAAGCCGCAATTAATTACGTTCTAGTGTGTTGCTGATGCGTAGTATGGAATATTCTGGAAAGCTTGTGCTATCTACTTTAACGACGACAGCTGCGCTTAGCAGTCAGTTGAAGTGGCGATTTATTTCAATGCGGTTCAAAGTATTGTGGCAAAATATTATGTGTTTTATATGTGTGCGGGACAGTTGTAATACAATTGTGTTTTATATTCGTTGACATTATTATTGCGTGTGAACACTTTTTATTGGATTTGTCGTAAGAGACTATCTTGTTGATTACAAACTGTTTAATTGTGATAATTAAAACTGGTGATTAGTGACTTAATTTGTGTTTTGTATTTTGTTTTTCACTGTACCATACGACAATCAGTAGACCGTCGTAACAATATTTTTTAAATTTATATTTTTTATCTTTTTTTGTAAGTAAAAGTACAGTACGGTAATCTATTTGTGAAATAACTTCTTCTCTCAAAAGTGGTTGAAAGTCCTGTATGGACCTTGGCTTCCTCCACTATTGGCTTCCATTCATTACTTTCTCCTGCCAAGAGTTTCTAATTCCTGATTCTCATCCTTCCTAAATCTGCAGCCATCGCCTTTTCGATGTTTCTATTTTCCTTACTCCTCCACCTTACCTTATATGTTTCTTTCATCCTCCAGACTACTCCTTCTTTTACAGTCCATAAACATTCTTTATTATATTTATTTCGAACGCTTATAAAGTGGAGACATCTACTGATTTAATTGTCAAAGATTCTGATCCATATACCACCACTGGCTACAGAGTTCTATAGAGCTTCATAGTTCTATATAGCTTCATTTAGCAGACCTAGACATTTTCTATGTGATTAGGTTCTCATTTGAATGGTATGTTTTTTCTAGAAATACGAATATACTATTTATCGACTATAATTTAATAGCATCTAAAATTTTACTAGTATAGGAACTATCAGCTTCATTAAATAAAGATTGGATGAAATAACAACTCATTTGTTTTGTATGTTCATATATTCTTTTACGTAGAAACGCATCATTAACGAGCACAGAAACTCACAAAATACATACCGACAAACTCGTATAATCGATGCTTGTGTATCTGTTATCGTACGAGTGTGTTTTATTAAAATAATGAAAAGAAAACATAATATGGACGGTCCGAGTTACACACAGAAGCGTGTATAGAGTAGAGAAAAAATCATTCCCTTGATGCAATCGCCGATTCCATATTAATGGCCCGAAGCAGATTACATACAAATGTACATCTGATTATTTGTGTCGTGTAATACATCTCTACTACACATTCTTTTATTCTTTTGAAAATATTGTTATGATGATGATGATGATGATGATGATGATGATGATGATGATGATGATTTTCATTATATTGATAGGAAAACGCCATTTTAAACAGCATTTGTTTATATATTTATTTTTCTGCAGAGTGCTTTCAGATTTTTACACCCTATTCCTCAATGCTTGACAAACTGGCTGAATTGTTAAAATTACCTTATGTATCCAGTTTTCCCTTCCTTGCAACTTCTTAATTATATTTTAAACACAACGCGTTTTGAGATTTATAGTCCCATCATCAGGTGATAAAATATGTTCGCTCACATCCAGTACTTCAGTTAATAAAAGTCACACACATCCCGTTATTTAAGCGATTCGTACCCGCATTATCTCACGATGCGCATCGCTACGGATCTCTCGAGTGACTAACGATTCCACATCGTACTGTGCCCGCCCTTATCTATCACATTGTTCTAGCACCTGTATACCTGTATCATATAGCTCGTTGGATTTGAAAGAATTTTTTAATTAAGAAGCTGATCACCCTGAAGTTTGGAGGCTCTTTTATTTTTAAACTCTTCTAGTGCCTCCATGAGTTTGCTATTTTTGTAAAAATGTAATGGTTTGAAACTGTTTTGAAAACTAGAATAATTATGATTATGATTGAGGACATGTAAACCAACGTTTGTTTTTATGTTCCTAATGTCACCCTTAGGCAGATGTCCCCTGTGCCCATCCAAAAATTTTCTGACTGTCTGTCCAATATAAAAACTATTACAGTCTTCGCACTCTATTTTATACACCCCCGAACGGATTTATACTGGTCCTCGGTTTCAAAACTTTTAAAATGCAGTTATTCCCTTTAAAAGAAACTGTGTAGTCATACTTTTTGAATACGTTATTTATAGCACTGGGTAAAAGATTAGTATAATCTGTTGATATGTATTTCTGATCCCTATTGCGTGTTTCATTCTTATTTCTATGTAAGTTCTTTCTTCGTTTCGTTACCAATCTATCTATAATCGTGCTACTGTAACCGTTGGTCATCGCGATGTACTTTATAGTATTAAGCTCGTCAATGTAGTCTTTTGGGTCAAAGGAATTTTTAATTTTCTGTTGACAAAGGATTTAAAAGACGCCATTTTCTGTGCGAATGGGTGAAATGAGGATGCATGAATAGTAACTCTGACTGCTCTATGTGGTCCCCTGGTTCTCTTTTGTTGTGTGTGTGTGGTTAATTTATTATTCATAAACAATTAATTTATTTTGGCGTCAAAAAATGTTGTGTTTGTGTCTGTTCAGGTATTAGTTTATTTTTCTTTGTGATGTGTATACAAAGGTTTTTCATATTTAAATTATTTACGTTTTGTTATTGGTTTAATAAATTTAACATAGACCGTATTTTACGCCAGCAAGTGTTGATGTCAATTATAATGATTTGTGTTGATTCCATCATGTCTCACTGTCTCTCCTGCCAGCAGACTGCAGGCTGGTTGGCAGCAGCCCTTCACTCCTCTCTGTCCTTCGCCATCCTTTTTAATTCTCAATATTGTCACGACAGTCTCATTGATCGTCGTATAGAACAGTGGAAAAAAAAATACATACTCCAATGAAATCACTAATTACGAACTTTAATTAACCACAAATAACAATTTGTAACCACCTCGTAGTATAATACCAGTTAAATTTGTCCACACGCAATAATGATGTCAAATAATAGAGTTCCAGACTAATTATAACACAGTAATCACTTCCCCACAATATTTCAAAACATACTTTAATAAATAGGTGCTTATAACTCAAACTAAGCGGCAGCTGTTTTCCCTATTTATAGTGTGCAAGGTTCCATAATATGCGTCCATAACAAGTACTCGAAAACTCTAGAGATACTTTAGTGCGGCCTTGGCAGAAACACACATCTGCTGGGCTAACCGAGAAACGCGTAGAACGATACACTCCATTGTTCGAGAAAGTTCCTTATTGCTTAACAATATGAATATTGTTTTATGTCCTCCGTAACCTAAGTTATAAATTCCAAACGCGGTCTTCTTTTACAATTTTCCCCTAAATTTTTTCCTTCTGCGGTAAGGCTGTCGTGCCTCATAGGTCAAACAAATTGAGGTCTTCTTGTTTCTAATTATTTTAGAAAACTTCTATTTTCTCAAGATCTGAGAAACTCCTCTTCATTTTTGAACTTCTCCACGCAACTTATGCTAAGCATTCTTCCATAACACCATATATCAAAAGTTACAAGTTTCTTCTCGTCTGTTGTGCCAACTGTCCAACATTCACTCCTATACAACGCGACACTCCACACATTGATTTACGAAAGATTGCTTCCTGCCTACAAACTGATCTTGTATATTGTGAATCTTTTTTTATTTTCATTGAAAGCACCTTATCCTGCTCACAGACTCTTTACAGCTTTCATCTATTACATCCAATCTTGCTCTACAAGTAATTGCATTCTGTCGTTTCTTGAATGATCTCATTTTTCAATGTAAGTCCCATTCTACTATCTCGATCTCTACTGTAACTTATGATTTTTGTCTTGCTTCTGCTTCTTTCAAATTAAAACTTTTCTTCCATTATCCTGACTATTGCAGTAAGACTTTCCTGTAGATCTTGGGGCCTCTCGGTCATTATTATTATTGTTATTACCGTTGCAAAATTAAGCATGTGTATTCTCTCTCCATGGAGTCTGACACAAACTTGAACTTCTTCTCTGACTTTATCAATTGCCTTCTTAACACATAAATTGAATAAGTATAGGGAAAAAGAACAGCCTTTACTTACACCTTTTCCAATGCAGACTTCTTCTTCGTACCTATTACTAAAACGAACACCTCTTTCATCTTTGTACAGATTATAAATTGGTTTCACTCCCCATAATGAACTCCTAGATAGTGCAGAATACTAAATAGGATGTTCTAATTAGCAACATTAAACACCTTTTTTAAATCTGAAAAACCTAAAAACGTTGTCTTATTCTTCCCCATTTGGTTTTGTATTATATGTCTCAGTGTTAGGATAGTCTCCCTCGTTCCCACTCTTTTTCTTAAATGAAACTGACCCTCCAATAGCGATACTTGTATTCTTTTTTCTATTCTCCTTGACAAAATACTTGTTATTATCTTAGAAATAGGCTTATGATTCGATGTTGCCCGTGGAATCTTAGGCCGCTTTTTTTTGGTATAGTTATTATGACGCATTTCGTGAAATCTTCAAGTAGTTTTCCCGTTTTATAGATCACCGTATTTAACCACAGCTCAACATTTCGAAGGACCGTCAGTGTTTACTGTTCGCCTCCAATCTAGCAGCCATAGTGATCTGCAGTCTTTTTGCCTAATACAGTCTAGTAAGTGTTTTCACCTAACACCAGCGTCACTAGCACTTGCTCGAGGAAGGAGCGGAGGATTTGACTAGTTTGTCGGCTGGAATCCCCCTCCATTTTCCCCAGGACAAATGAGAAATTTAGGATTCTCACCATATAATTTTATAGACAAAATTCAAATATCTTTGTTTAATTGCCAATCAATTTCAATCTTAATCTGCGTTCTTAATAAACTTACGGAAATGAGTATCTAGAAAAAATACGAAATTTTTACCTGTTTGCACGTTAATTCAAAAATGTATCAGCAAGGATAATTTATTTGTGCCATAGTTTGTGTTAAAGTACGTTGTCTTTTATAAAAAAAATACAGTAATAACTGTATCTTAATGCGTGTTTGGCAGATTATAATCAAACCATTTCATTATCCAAAACATAAGTTATGGGGGCAAATAATATTAGAAAAAAGATTGTCATACAGGACTCGCCAACAGAATAGCAGCCAGATTTCAAGTATCTTGGGTGTAGCATCACATATCAAGATGATAAGGAGGTTGAAAGCAAAATTAGTCTCTTCCTAATTTATCACGCATATCACGCCACACTCAAGTTAAGACTGTGTACAATGTAAGTGATATGTGTGTGTGTGAGCCAGTAGAAACCGGCATAGCGTCACCCTTGAATAAATGTGAATTAAATAAGTAATTTGTTTAAATTTTGGTAAGTGCGCGTAAGATATGACAAAACAAATTACGCCACGTTATTAATAATATAAAGACGCGCACATGTGCAAACTCTAGTACGAAACAAATAATACACATTAATGCAGTGTAAATAAAAGTGAATAGAACCAAGAACTATTAAAGTATAGAAAAACTGTTGATATACAATTATACATTAAAAAATTACCGATCATATGAACATCGAATAATAAACAAAAGACCGCATGTTGCGAAAAAAATTTAAATAAGTACGAAAAATAAACGAATCTGTAAAGGGACGCTCGACAAACTCCTTAACTCCTAAAGGCAATGCCTTGTCGCTGTAGCCACGTCACTCTATCCCTTGCGATATTCTTCATTTCTCCATAGGACCCACTATTCACGACACCCATTGTGCTGCGGAAGTATGCAGTTCTTGGTCTTCCTTTGGGCTTCTTCCCCACTACTTTGCCCTCAAAGATGTTAGTTAAAAAAGCACTATGTCTGATCACATGCCCTGTCAACTTAATCTTCCTCACCTCTATACTCCTAAGCAGTGTTCTATTCTCATTTATTTCATCTAAGATCTGTTCATTCGTCTTCCTATCTGTACAATTAGTTTTTGTCATTCTCCGCCAAATCCACATCTCCATTGCCTGAAGTCTGTCACTCTCCACCTTCCCTAAGGTCCACAATTCACACCCGTAAGTTAAAACACTCCATACAAATACCTTAACAAACTTTTTCCTTGTTTCAATACTAATATGGTTGTTTGTTAATAAGTTCCTTTGGTCTGGAATGCTTGTTTTGCCAGAGCTACTCTCCTCTTAATCTCTGCCAGACACTTATTCCCACTTGTAACTATGCTACCCAGGTAACAAAATTCAAAAGGTAATTATAAACAGAATTAACCAGACTAAAATTGCTTTCAACAAACAAAAAACCTCTTCACTTCAAACACTATCAGCCTAAAAACAAGGAAGAATCTAGTAAAGACATAGGTGTGGAATGCTGCCCTATGCGGGAGTGAATCTTGGACAATTGGAGAAAGTGACAAGAAAAAACTCCAAGCATTTAAGACCTGGTGCTACAGAAGAATATTCAAGATAAGCTGGAGGGAGAAGATAACGGAATGAGGAAGTCTTTAGAAGAGTTCAGGAGGAGAAGAGCTTTCTGCGAAATTTAAAAGGCAGAAGAGCTAAGTTTATAGAGCATATATTACTACACAGTGGGTTGGTTAACAGAGTAATAGAAGGAACAATTGAAGGGAAGAATCACAGAGGTCGACCCCGTTTAGACTACATGAAACAGCTTACGGTCGATATGATCTGCACATCATATTGTGAGTTGAAAAGAAAAGCAGAGAAGCATGAAGAATGGCGAGCTGCTGCCAACCAGCCTATGGGCTGCTAACCTAGAAGAAGAAGAAGAAGAAGAAGAAGAAGAAGAAGAAGAAGAAGAAGAAGAAGAAGAAGAAGAAGAAGAAGAAGAAGAGAAATATAACTTGGGAAACAGCCGTGGAGAACAGCATTCTGCAGTTTTACGCCGATGAGAGAAAAAATCAGTCGAGATATGTAATTGACTTGTTCGTGAGAGTGGAGAAGCAGTCAGTGGGCTTATTTCGCACGGCCCCGAGTTAAAAGAGCTAAATGCGAGAGAATACGGCTGGACTCTACTGTTGAATATTTGTTTCCTGCGACAGCAATTCTATACAGCAACTTCTGTTGCTCTAAACCGTTGTTAAAACATTCATTTCGTTCTGTTCTTTGTTTGCCACGTTTGAATACATAATACGTCACATATTTATGAGCAATTATTCCGTATATCTGTGTCACTGAATATATTACGGCACTTGCTTAATAGTCGTGTATTCATAAATTTATTCCCCTTATTTCTGGAAGACAGGGGAAGAGAAACTACATCCTGCTTTCGTCTCGAATTTATTACTTTTAGCTTTACCTAGTAAATGTGTCAAAACAGGAGAGCTGGTCACTCCAGCGCGTCCTCGGATGTCCCACACATCTCCATCCCCTCTGATTATAGATCCATAGTTGTTTAGGGATGCGGCAGTATCCATTCGGAAAAGATTTTCCCACCAATTCAGCCGATACTGGGCAATCCTGTCGAGTATACTCATAATTTTCAGTTTCTGCCGTATATTTGTGTTTCTTATATGATCATGAAGAGTACCACGTGCCTGAGAAATCTCATTTCAGCCGCTTGGATACGACTGGCGTGGCCTGACGTTAAAGTCCAATTCTCAAACCCATAAAAAAATATGGGAAGGGGCATCACCTTGTAGAACTTTAGACGTCTTTCTGTACTTGCTGACTTAAAAGTTTGGCTCATGGTCCCGCATGTAAGGTTGAACTTATGCAGCTTATCCACCACGTCGTTACATGCATTATGAGACACTCTGTAGCCCACTGTAGTCCAGGTATTGAAAATTGCTGACTTAAGTTATAACTCCTTTGATAAAACTGTGCTATAATTTAGGGGTTATAAAGAGCGCAAATCATTCATGCGCGAATGGAGTCAATTTGAGTGCTCTGTACAAAACTAGTGTATTAGTTATCTCCATCATCTTCGGCATTTATTAAAGCAAAAACGGTTTGTTTCGGTCCCAAGTAAATAGACTACAGATGGACATTCGAACTCTTCTTCGGACTTCCCACACCTCTCCGTCCTTTCGGCTAACAGTTGTGTGGTGATATGGCAGTCATCCATTCGGTTAGGAGGTTCCAACGATTTTAATGTGTTAATTATTCCCACCTATTAATTAGTAGGAATTTCCTAATATATGTTCTTAAGAGATTATATTACAAGTCAGCGGTTGCCGTGGATTTGAATGGTAAATTATCAGGAGATATTCTTACAAATAAAGGCGTGAGACATGGGTGCCCTATTTCACCGACACTTTTTAATAACCATTTGGACGAATTATTTCGGCGATGGACAGCTAAAGTTGACTCGGGAGTATCACTTCAGCAAAACATTCATGTGAATGGATCGCTTTATGCAGATGTCAAGATAATGATAAAGAAAAGAGTAGACCAGTGGCGATATTTACGTTCAATACCATCATACATGACTATGGGCTACAGATCTCTGCTACAAAATCTAAAACGATGGCATTTCAGGCCAGGTAACCTATCAGGACTAAGATAGTCGTGAATAATCAGATTTTGGATTAGGTTAGACATTTTAATTATCTGTAATATCTCATATGAAACTGATATTGATTAGGATAGTAAGCCAAACAATTTAGACGCATCTGTGGAATGATTCGTAGGTACCTGCAAAATAAAACACGAAAGGATATCCGAATGAAATTTTAGAAAACAGTGGCTGTCCACACATTCCTGTATGCAAGTGAGACATGGATTCTTGGTAAAAGGGACATGCAGAGGATTCAGGCAGCCGAAATAAAATTTCTAAGGGGGACGCAAGGTTGTTCTTTCTTGGATAGGACAAGGAACAAGGATATTAGAAACGATTTAAACATTGTATCATTGCACCAGAAGATTGAAGACCATAAGAAGGAGATGGTGTGAACATTTGAATCGCATGCCTGATATTCGTCTACCTATGGCTGCCTTGGGTTATCATCCTAGTGGGAAGAGGGATGTCGGTAGACCGAGGAGGAGATGGGTTTTGTAACAGATTTAAGGCCTAGTCTTTGGAGTGGTGGTGATGATGATCATAATTATTCCCACTATTGACAGTGAACCATAAAACTGTACGGTCAGTCAGATATTCACAGTTACTTTCACAACTGATTTCGGTGGGTTGATATTTGATTTTATTTGGGTTGTTATTTGACCATTAACAATGATTTGGATGAAGGTGAATAATAAACTTTAAATGGTTTGATGTTTATACTGTCGTTTCACTGTCAATGTGAAAAATCGATTAACTCTCTTGGTATCGTAATTTTGTAATTTCCTCGTAACAATATTGTATTTAGGTGTTCTTATAGTGTAAATAAACGTCTGATTTGGAGACACAACAAAATTCCACTTTCTTTTTTAATAGCAATTGTTTTTCCATTAAAATTGAGACAGTAAACCATACTAGCTAAATATATGTTTATCAATCTCCGGTGCGATGGAACTGTTAATGAAATAGTAACATTTTGTTCTAGTGACTTTAGTGACACTTATTTGTATTTGGTACTTTATCAACCGTATACTTCTAATTATAACGAATTGTCATCACCAAATAATAATGTTTCATTAAAATTATTTCAAGTGGTGGAATTTGAGAAATCAGTTTTTTTGAAAATTTATTGTTTCTGTCAACAGATATACAGTTGACTGACACACATTAGTTGAATGTTAGTTATAAATTTTTCCGGTGAAGGTTTGTGAGGTTCGGTCAAAAAATATAACACAAATTTTAAATTATTCGTGTCGACGTTTCGCCAGTGTTTGTTGTCATCAACAGGACCTGTGTGTGAATACAAAAGAAATGTCAAACACAACACAACAATTATTTGAGTGAACGTGTTTGTGTATGTGAGTGTGTGTGCACGTGTGTGCGCGTATGTATCCTTGTATATGTAAAGGAGTTGAGACAGTTTGTTTTAGATCAGCAAATGTTTTCTTTAAAGACAACGAGAAAATTATAGTATCACATAACTTACTTTATACAATATTACAAATGAAATTACTCATAATGTTATGGTATTTGTAATTAAAGATAAAAGTAGTAATCAACAATTAAATATTAGAATTGGTACAGAAAACGTGTCAACGTATAGCATTGAAACATATTAAGTTATAGCTAAATACACATTATAGGGATGTAATTATGTAATTTAAATTGTAATGTGGTATAAATTAAGTTATGTGATATTTTAATTTTCTCGTTGTCTTTAAACAAAACATTTGATGATGTAAAACAAACTATCTCAACTTCTTCACATATACAAGGATACACACATACGCGCGCGCTCACACACACACTCACATACACAAACACGTTCACTCAAATAATTGTTCTGTTGTGTTTGACATTTCTTTTGTATTCATACACAGGTCCTGATGATGACAATAAGGATTGTCGAAACGTCGACACAAATAATTTAAAACTTGTGTTATATTTTTGACCGATCCTCACAAACCCTTCACCGGAAAAATTCATTGATTGACTGTCTCTACGAATTTGAGGATTTGATTAGTTATAAAATCAAATTTGAATAACAAAAATACTTCGAATCAAAACACCAGCTACATTACAAATGTGTGCTAAAACAAATATAAGAAATAGAAGGAAATAAGTAAGTAATAATGAATTTGGCACACTTTTAAATATATCTTATATAACATTACTTCTGTATTGTCATCCTTTCATTCATTGTCACTCTTTCAATGACGTAAAGACACAATGGGTAGCGTTTGTGTATGTACTCCAAGCCCTTGATCTGGATCATGTCTAAACTTTTATTGAAAGTTTTTAAGAAGCGTTTCCTCATGGAATAGTACGAAACGGTTTGCCTTTACATCACAGCATAGGCAGGGTGCTGCCTGTCCGGCTTCAAAGATCCTCCAACCATCTCTTCCTGGGTCTACCCACACACCTGTGTCCTATAGGTTTGTATTTCCAGACATGTTTGGCAAGTCTGGAATCTGACATTCTTTCAAAGCGTTCTTTCCACCGTTGTTTGTAATCTTTCAATATTTCATTTAAGTTAAGAACTTAAAACTATTCTCTTACGGGCTAATTTCTTATACGATAAAGTTTAGAACACCTTTTAACACCTTTGAGAATGCCATTTCTGAGGCCTGCATTTTACTGCCTTGTTTTTTGGTTGCTGTCCATAATTCGCACCCATAGGACAGTACAGGGACTCCCATAACTTTGTAAACTTTAATTTTGTATCTCGAAGTACCTTGTTTCTAAAAATACAGTTAACTATCCCACATTCATCTGGAACTTATCTAACTTAACATCAAAGCCACAATTTCTATCATATTCAATATCATTTCTCAAAAAATTAAAGTGGCTCACCTGTTCTAGAATTTGATTACTAATCATTCTTTTGTTCTTATTCGTTTCTTACTTTGAAATGGCATTACCTTTGTTTTTATAGTAGTGGTTTTGTATTGTACTGTTTGCAAATATGATGAAGCTTAAAAACAGATTTTTTCAAATTATATTCTGTATTTTGAAGTACAAACAAGTGGTCAGCAAACAACAGCACATTCAAATATATGTCTCACGATAACAGAAAAGAGTTTTCTATGTTAACTCTGCTGAGAGAAACAAACTGTTTGATAGTTGGCTGTCATCAGTTGTGAAAGTGGTTGGCAGCCACCACTCATCTGAACTGACGTTAATAACCGTATCAGAGAAAAGACGTCAAGGCATTTTGCCAGTCATTATTTACTTTGGAATCATTAATCTCATATAGATTAGGCTGTAGCATGTTGAAACATTTGAATCCTTTTAAGATAATAATAATAATTAGTTTTTCGTTAAATTTTTTTCATTTACAATTAAGGAAACTATGGCGGCGTGTGGTGTTTAAATTGCACCACAATTCATTGACCACAATGACCTACATGAAATATTGTATACAACAATAATGTCATAAAATAATTTCGTTGTAGAACCAGTAAAAAATATCGATATGGATAACCATGCATGACTCCTAAAAATTAGATTTAAAATCATTACCTTCAATTCGGTTCGATAATTTCTAAAAATGTATCGCTCGAAACTCAAACTATTTTCACTATTTATATATATTTTTGTTATTATGGTGTAGTCGTTTAATATAATATTATGATTTTTGAGTCACTTTATCTATAAAAATTAGGTACATTATTCTTATAATGAAACTGATAATTATAATTATAATCATCCCTCCTTCTCAACCGGTTCCCACCATTAATGACATTTAGGCCTACACTCTCATCAAGAATAGTTTTATCATATGTAATTTATAAGGTATCTTCTCCTTCAAAATTAAATATTTGTACTTTACTTGATTTCAGCACAAACATTTTCAAAAAATCATCCCCTCCTCCTTCAACTACCCACTCCATTTACAGTTGTCTCATTTACCATTTTACAGTGGATTAATATGACTTTATTTTCGGGGCACTTATTTATTTAAATTAAGTAATGTTCTCTTGTTAAAACACAAAACAATGCAAGTAAACTACCCCTCCCTCCTAAACAAAACAACCTGGTTGCCAGATAACAAAATTATTTTATTTTTAACAATTACCATTGTTTCAAAAATTTTAAATGAATTTTAAGTACTTTACTCTTATTAAACCGTAAAACGTTGCAGGTAAATTACACCTTCCCCCTTAACCGATCTTCACCAAAATCAATAGGCCTTGAGTCCCCTACAACTCGGGGACATATGCAAAAAATTATTTGATTCTGTTTGAATTTGCGGCAGTTATGGTTCGTCATACAAAAAATTCTACACAAAGACACTTTTCGTAAAATTACTTTTCATCATGTTTTAAGGATAGTACAGTCAGAATCAGCCCTTATCTCGAACACCATTTTTCGCGATCACCATATTTCGATTTTCTTACGGAACATGGAAGTAATCACAAAAATGCTGTATATACATTAAAATTAAAAAAATTATTTAGTCATGATAACTGTCAATTTTTTTGATTCTAATTAATTGTCAGTCTTTGGCGATAGTGTTATTGGAACCGCAGGTTTATTTTAAAGACGAATCTGACTCAAAGGCAACTCGAAAAACATAAAAAACTCTAAGCAAATAACTACTATCAATTACTTTCAAAGTACATACTTCTAAATTGCTATCAGTTACTACTATATTAATTATTATTGCCAATTTACTTTTAATTACTCTTACCTGTGCCGTAATAGTTTAAAAATTAAACTTCAAGGGGCAATTATAGTATATACTACATCAGAGGTATTATGATGAATATCGTGAAAAATTCAGGTAGTTTCTCCGCTTTATAAATCTCATCTACCAGTTTGTAAAGATCTTTTTTATTATCGACTCCAGATTTATTAATTAACTCGGTTGATAGTCCTATGTCTTCAATTCAGGCGCTTTCGCGTCTTTGAGTATAGCACTGTCTTTATAAATTCTACCGCAATAAAACATCGCCAAGCGCTTCCGCGGGCTTGAGCGCGCAGCGAGCGCGCGCCCCCGGAACCAATACTGAACTTCAAAATCGCATATCTTTTTTTCTATTGGAGATAAAAAGCTGTAACTTTCCAGAAAACTTCCTTAGGTATTATATTTTAATACTTAATAGTTAGATTTCAGAACTTCGAAACTTTGTCACTCAATTTTTGCGGCCGAATGAAATGATCCACAAAACCACGCGGAAAATGTTTGAAAATTCACTTTTCAACAAAGACAAGCTTTACAGAATTTTAACATGTCGCGTTTTAATGTTAATACTTCAAAGAATTAGTGGTTAAAATTTCAAAAAGAAATATCAAGAACTGCCGAAGATATAGCAAGTTAAACAGGAAAAAACGTTAAAATATTTTTTTCTATTTATTCACGTCGTTGCCATTTTGTGCAGTGTTCCCCTTAGGTAACAAATTCGTAATTTAATTAGGTAATTTTGTGCATTCGTAGGTAAAAAATAACCTCGGATTCATATTCAGCGACCTCAAAAACATAAGTTAAAACTAAAATTAGAGATTAGTAATACTTTGGTCACTATAGACTCATTTTCAGGGGGTGTGCCGCTCGCCTATATGAGAATCTTCCGTATTACGTAAAACTGCCTCGCATGTTAAGAGTCACGTACGCACACAAATATTACAGCTGGGCTCTTCTGGGATACCCAAGAACCATTTACAACGTTCTGTAACAGCGTAACAATGTGTACTAAATCTTCATACTTTGTTATTATTTGCAGTTGTTATTATTTGTTTCTCACAGCACAAATATTCAGCATATTCGGTGCTTCCTTATTAAACATGTTTATTTTTCCGTATTTTGTCAGACCGAATTTCTTCCTTTCCTTGCCAGATCCTCCTTCATGCCTCAAATTTTTATTAAAAAAAAAAAATACATATTGTAACCCCAAGTTTTGTGAGATATAGTCTATCAATTTTAATTCTTATACGGATGCCATAGACGGTACATTTAACGCATAGTTTGCGCAGTAATTTGTATGTCAGGATGTCTAGAAATTTGACTTGACTGGTAAACAGAACCCACGGATATTTTTTCATAAATATATTACACGAAATACAGCGTGTAGCAGGGTTCGTTTGACTCGAGCAGAGTAACAATACCAAAGAACGGAATGGCGTGCTACACGTAAGCCCAACTATCGCACTGCTTCCTTCCGGTTGCACAGCAATACCACGCATTCCGCCGCTGCCGCTAATTTATATATAACGTTTTAAAGCCACATAACCTACACTCCCCTAATGACCACCAACTCCGGTGGCTTGCACTGAACTAACAATACGAACGTGAGCAACAAGATGAAATGAAATAATAGGTATTATTATTATGGGATCCTTTCGACTGGTTTGTACCCTCCCCACATATACCCGTAGTGTGTGTGTGTTACGGAGTCTCAAACAGGTATATGGGACCTACAGTTTAACGCCGGATCCGAACGGCAGAGTCAGGGAGGGTTTATGCTAGGCAGAATACCTCTCGCTGGTTTGCCGTCACCTGGCAAGGGGAAACGTCTTATCTAAATCAGATGGCTCCGGCGGGAATCGAAAACGCGCCGACAGCGTAGCAGCGCCACAAGCTAGCCACTACGCCACGATCGCTCCAAGAGACAACAGGTAAATACCTGATTATATTTGTCCTTCTTGCAATTTTCAGTCGTTGGGTAACACAGGTTTTGGGCTCACAGTCCCATCTTCAGGTAAAAATCACTCGAGGTGAGTTCGTCAATACAAAACAATTAACACGCACAATAACACTGAATTCATTATACACACATATCGTGCGAGAACACGATGCGCATGTTCTCGTGTATAATTTATGTTCTCGACGATGCGCATCATGTTCTCTCGCGATATGTGTGTATAGTGAGTTCAGTGTTATTGTGCGTGTTAATTGTTAAGTGTTTATGTGCGTGTTTAATTGTAAAGGAAGACTGACAACACAATGGAGAACAGGAATATGAAAACCATGAAAGATCGAGCTATTGAAGACGATGATTGGAAAGATAGGGAGTAATGGCGATCGAAACGCGGGATGCGGCATAGACTTTAGGAGCCCCGCTAATAATAATAATAATAAATACTGCCTTAAAATTGTATTACGGTTTTCTTTAAATAGATATTTGCGTGCTATTCCTGTTACTAAATATGATCGGAGCTTGTCGAATTACACAACTTTACAAGGTCATACACAGCACAAATTTATCTACATTTATTTGTAATATTCAAATTGTTTGGTGAAGAAGAACAATAGGCTGGCTTCCTCGACCAAATGTATAGCTTTGCCAGGGTACTGAAAGAATGTAGCATGTAATCATTCTTATCTACCTAATCAAGGCCTAATCTAGCAATGAAAAAATATGACAGCCAACTGAACAAACATTGGTCAACTTAACTATAATGAACGCTCAGACACAGCATCAAGAGGTAATGCTATAAGACTTTTATATATCTCCAATCCCATTCTATGTTTAAGCCACAACGCGCATAACGCGATCACTAACGGAAGAGATTTTAAAATCTCTGATGTGACAATACTATTTTTACGTAATACGGAACGTTCTACAAGTTTATCAAATGTTCCAGTGGAATCAGGCTGTAATGTGTGTGCGTACGTGATTCTCAACGCGTTAGCTAGACTGCGAAGAAGCCGCGCGCACTGTGTCAAAGTCGCAATGAATTACGCTCTAATGTTTTCGTTTATTGTTAATGCGTAGTATGGATGTTTCTGGTATTTCGGCGGGGTATAAGTAGAAGTACTCAGCGACGTTCAGTTCAGTTTGAGTTGCGAGTTATCGTCGGGCGATTACTCTGTGCGTTGAAGTGGTTATTAGTGAAAAGTAATTATCGTGTCGAAGTCTTATGTGTTTTATAATTGTGCGGAACAATTGTAATACAATTGTGTTTTATGTTAGCAGACATTTGTATTGCGTGTGAACAATTTTCATTTGATTTGTTGTAAGCGACTATCTTGTTGATTACAAACTGTTTAATTGTGGTAGTTAAAGCTGGTGATTAGTGACGTAACTGGTGTCTCCTATTTTGTTTTATACGACGATCAGTGACCGTTGTAACACTGTGTGTTGCGATGTACCGGGGTCGCATAGAATAAATAGTTTTTTAAATCGTATATTGGAATGCTATCGGATTAATTAATGATAAATACAACTTACATTATGTTCACTTAATACTGCTTATGAACAAAACAATTTAATTATACTGTTTCTGTTGACTTTTTACAAATTTAAATTAATTTTTCTCTCTTATAATCTAATACATAAATTTTCTTATGAGTTCTTTTGTGTTTTTCGTTTATAAGTTTATTTATGTTTATAACAAAACAAAAAAAATCACTTCCCTTTATGACAAGTGACGATCAAAATGGTGATGATCCAGTCTGGGAAACGGGCGTAAGTCGTTCACTCTGGATACAGGTTTAGAATACCGGTGCAATCTCCTCTTGTTGTCCGGAGTTCAGGGTCGTTCTCGGGTTGAGTACTTTTATGAATTGTAGTTAAGTTTTCTCACCGTAATTTATTTTGTGTACTGAACGTTCACAATAGATCCAATCTTCTATTGTGGTGTATTCATTGTTTGTAACCTAAAGATACCTGAATTCTCGAGAAACTTTGAACACAAACGTACGTTCCATTTTCATTAATCAATGTCTACGAATTCGTTTTTTTTGTAAATAGTAAGTGTTTTACAATATGGTGACAGCAAGTGCACAGTGTATATGTCCTGACGAAGGTCTATGACCGAAATCGTTTGAATTTAAGAATGTGAGTAATTAAACTTTATTATAAATCATATGTATGGTTACTTTAGGTTATGGAAATAGAGTACCACACACCACAGACATACCACAACTATGGTATCTTTAGGTTACACCACAAAAGAAGATTGAGATTATACGTACCATTAGTAAACAATAAGTGTATGTATATTATAAATAAATCACAATATCACTAGTGACAATAGATCCAGCAAACTTCAAGTGTTTTTTTAATTTCTATACGAATATCTTGTACTTTCCGGGATTAGCACTATTTAAGAATCAACTCGCAAATTTCGGACTTGCGTTCACACGGTTTCGTAGACCATGAGTGAACTGGGCACACTCCAGCATCACGTCCACACGTCTTCAAGTTCAGAGAGAGACTACACTGACTGCCTTGGAATAAGAAACCAAATGAAATTTTGGCCAATTTCTTGAACGCTCGTTGGCTAATTATACCACCCTTCTCTGCGACTGAAGTTAAGAAAATTTATTCTTCTATTATATAGTCCAAAAGAAAATTTTAGGTTGTCTAAAACGCTAGTTTATTTTGTTACATTTTACAAGGTCATAAAACATTTTTTATTAAAAACACATATATTCCATTCTTTAAATTACAAACAAATACTACCACTCGATAATCAAAATTTTTTGCGTATTCTGGTGCAAGTCTCAACTCACAAATTTTATTTTCACAAGAGGTATTTAATTTATCACGTTTTTTATAATTATCCCGTAATATAGTGACATATTCTCGCACAGTGCACCCGCCATATCCTACGCATATTTTCGCACCACTTTACAATAAAAACTGTTTTTTCTTTGCTATTGTAAAGAACATTCTACATGTTTCTCGCCTATCCCAGCAGAGCCCACCTGTAATGTGTGTGTGTGTGTGTGTGTGTGTGTTGCTGCTTCTTTTATGAAAGACAATTACGTGACACTTATCATGCGTCAACCACCGGGGCTGTTCCAGACTTCACCGGTCCGCGCGCACTGTGTTCAAGGCCGCAAGCAATTACGCTCTAGTGTTTCTAGTAGTGTTGACGCGTATTATGTATTATTCTGGGATACTTGTGCTATCTATTTAAACAACGACAGGTGGCGCTTATTTTCAGTTTGAGTAACGATTTATTCCAGTGATTTTCGAAGTATTGTGGCGAAGTATTATGTGTTTTATAATTGTGCGGGACTCTATTAGTTGAAATTATTATTGCTTGTTGATAATTTTTTGTTGGTTTGTTGTTAGAGACTATCTTGTTGATTACAAAAATTGTTAACGGTGATAACTAAAGCTGGTGATTAGTGGTTTCATTGGTGTCTTGTAGTTTGTTTCCACTGTACCATACGACGATAAAGTAGACCGTCGTTACATTATCTAAATTTTACTTACCACTAACAAAATTTAACATGTCTCTTACTGCCTAGGATAGAATGTCCAAACCTGCAGTCTTTACTTACACAAATGTTTTTTTCAACATGCTATAATATGCTCAGAATTGAATTACTCATTTGTATGCATATTCTATAAATAACATACGTTCTCTGGAGATACCATCATTTTCGCAGTTAGCTTAGAGGGGCTGAAACAACTAATGAATATAGTGACAGAAAGCACCCTTAAATATGGTCTAGACATCAATGTTAACAAAACGAATCTAATGATTGTATCTAAGAACAAGTTCACAAACTGCTACCTTAATATAAACCAAAGGCCTGTTGAACGTGTAAGCTAATTTACGTATCTTGGTACTATAGTCAATAAACAATGGGACCACTCTCAAGAAATAAATAGAAAAGGCAAGAGCATTGTACACTAGAATGGGTAGTTTATTCAGAAGTCAGGATTTAACAATGAACACAAGCATGAGACTTCTACATGCTACGTATTCTCGGTCCTCTTCCACAGTGTAGAATCTTGGACTTTGACTGAAACCATGACTAAAAAATTGGAATCTTTCAAAATGTCGCTTTACCGTAGAATACTGAGCATCTCATGGACAGCACATATAATTAAAGTTGAAATTTTTTGAAAGAAGAAGAAAGATAGGGACGATATTAACACGGTGAAGATAAGAAAGCTTCAGTATCTGGGACATCTCATGAGAAATGAACAGGGATTTTACTTATTGCAGTCCATACTACAGGGAAAAGTACTTGGAAAGAGAGTAATTGGGCGACCGAGAATATCATGGCTGAGAAATTGAAGGACCTGGTTTGGCATGAATTCAACTGACTTATTCCGTGCAGCAGTACAGAAAGTGAAAATAGTCTGTATGATATCCAGCATCCGAAACGGATAAGAACTATCAGAAGAAGATGCGTATTCTACACATTACAACAATATATTACATTTCACTAACTTTGTTGTAGGTGTATTTACGTAGTTTAAGTCAGAACAAACAAAAGGATACAATTACCACTTCGTAGCTAAGCTAAGGTATGTGAACACAACACAGTCCTACACGGTATTTAAAAAAATCTCATGAATTTCGAAATCTCATCGCGGAATTATTGTGTTACACTGGTCAGAAGCTGGGAGCTGTACGCTTCACGAAGCATGAAAAACAACGGTCACGAGACGAGATGCGAGAGACGGCAAACATTATTTATATAACGTTTTCCTCGTTGTTGCGATTCGCTCTTCGCTCCTCTCGTTTGGTTTTATACTTTAAGCGGAAAATTTATTCGAATCGGTTTAATAACCTGTGAGGGGATTATTACGGAAATACTATACAAAATCGTTTACGGGCGATGTAGTAAACAGACAGACTCTACCGTTTGATTTCCTCTTTTATTTACAAAACCAAACGATCCTGGTCCGGTTATTTGAGTATATCCACCCACGTATATATGTTGTGTATACACCTGTATATAAATTGTATATATACTTTGTTTATATATATATATTATAAAATAAAAATTTTTTTTTATGGAATAATATTTTTTATTCTCGATTCGCCACGTTTTTGGGAGCCAATTCATTAATGTATCTATATTCGTATTTTATATTTTTTGTAAATAAAATAAAAGATTATTGTTCGATTGTTGTGCAATATTATTTCTAATAATATTTCATTCAGTATTGTACAAATAATGAATACAATTGAATTATTCAGGGCAGTGGATTCTTTTATGTAACCAGGATTGAATCATGTCCTGAACCAACGATAAATAAACAATAAAATTTCTTAAAAAACTAACATAAATTAGCTTACAAATATTAATTAATAAAGAAATATTTTCATATATATACATAAGTAATTTTAAATGTTCAGTCAAACTTTGTGCTTTAAGCTAGTTCACTTTACCGCAAACAGGAGCTGGGTTCACAGTAGACTGTGAACACTAAGTTATGACACTACGTTTTCGTTTAAGTTTTTAAATAATTTTCACGATTTAGTTTATATTCAGTGACAACAAAGTGTTTTTGTTGAATAATCTCAAGGGTTCACTGTATTATGTTCAACACTAACAGTCACTGTTCTAAGTTTTTCACAAGTGTTATGTGACTCAGTGTTTTACGTGTTGAGGTTATGGTGTTAATTCAGTTTTGTTGAATGTGGATAGTTAATTCGTTATTAGAATGTTTAAGTGTTGCTTCAAAATAAAAATCTGGTTAGATCTCACCAATACGAGGTCTCAGTAGCTGTAATTCTTCGAACCCTATCTTAATGCAAGATAGGTAATTGTTATATAGAATTAAGTTTTCGTAATTTTTATTTAACTGATACTATATTATTCATCATTAATTCATTTAATTTCTTGTGTTTTTTATCACTTTTATAGTTTATATTTAGTTTATAGCCTACATATTATTTGTTTTTCAATCTGGTTTAATTTTGCATGTTATATTCTTCAACAGGGCCTAAAGTTACCATTCTGGCTAATTTACAATATATTTACTTATTATTTAATTTTTGTACAATTTATTTAGTTCTCTTTTATGTGGTAACAGTTTTACTATCTAATAGAACATACAAAACAATATTACTTGACTATTGAAATTTGCTGTCTAGTTTTACCAGACTCTAATTTAAATCAAATATATTGCAACTTACCGTCTGTGACTTTCGGTCAGAATTTTTGCATTGTAAATTTCGAACCCCTCAAGGGCGTTCATATGTCGCCCTTTCTTGCATATGTGAAGAGGTATCAAGTTTGTTTTAAAATTAGTGTAATTGTGATTTTCTATGATGAGGTGTTTTGCAAATTTTGATCTAATGTGGTCCAAACTGTGAAAGTGTGTAGGCGGTCTATGTTCTGTGAACCTTTTTAAAAAGCCAACAGAAAGTCACAGACGGTAAGTTGCAATATATTTGATTGAACAACACGTGGCTTGGTACTAGTTTCGGATTTATTCCTTTTAAATCTGATTTAAAAGTTAGGTTAAATTGTAGTAATTTATAATGATATTTAACATTTACGAAATTATTTTTGAAATTATAACGTAGCAAAAATGTTTTAAGTAATTCTAAAATTGATTGATATTTCATGAATACGATATTCATATGTAGGAACACAAAGCAAAGTAGTAATAATATAAGGAAATATGGAATTTAAAAAGAAATACAATCTGAGCAAGTCGAGAGCACATTATATATTATAAAAAATTCCTATTTATACATGTCAATTTCGAATCTTGTGTATTACATTTATGAATATTTGTGTAATGTTATTTGTATAGTGACAATAATTGTGTGTATGATGAGCACACACAAAAGAAAAATATTATGCGAATAATAATGATGAAATTTTAATTTAAATTTTGAAAATTTTATTCAATAAAATTTTGAATGATTTTTACAAAGTCGATATGATATAAGAAGTGTTATTATTATTAAAAAAAAACACCATACACCTTTTCCCGTTATTATATATATATATATATATATATTTAATATTTATAAAGAAATTACCTCAAGATATTTTTTTTCCTTATTAGTAACATGTTTCGAGAACCATTGGGTTCTCATCCTCAGCCTTCGTGATTTTGCGTCTGGTGAAGTAATTGTGTGTTGGCTTGTCGTTATTGTG
Organism: Magicicada septendecula; assembly: GCA_034769895.1. Taxonomy (NCBI): domain Eukaryota; kingdom Metazoa; phylum Arthropoda; class Insecta; order Hemiptera; family Cicadidae; genus Magicicada; species Magicicada septendecula. The sequence continues at coordinate 37,208,298 of CM068373.1, forward strand.
GTTTCTTGTTGGTCTATGGTACTTTAAAGTGGTATTATTGTGTGTGATTGTGGTGTATGTATTAGTATTTCGTGAATTTTCGATGTTGAGTGCTTTGAAAATTGTGTCATGTTTTGTATTGATTTGTATTTGTTCAGGTATTAGTTTGTTTTGTGTTTTATGTTTGTAAATTTTCCCAAATGTTCATTATGGTTCCTTTGTGTAGTATGTGTTTTATTAGTATCATGTTGGTTATGTCTGGAAATTCATGTCCAGTGTTTATTGCATGTGTGGCCAAATTTGACACAATATTTTCAAAGCACTCAACATCGAAGATACACAAAATACTAACACATAAATCACAATCACACACAATAATACCACTTTGAAGTACCAGAGACCAACATGAAACCACAATAACGACAAGCCAACACACAAGTACTTCACCAGACGCAGAAGCCTTCACGAAGGCTGAGGATGAGAACACAATGGTTCTCGAAACATATTAGTTGATATTATTACTGCGTGTGGACAAAATTAACTTGAATTATGGTACAAGTTGATTATAAACTGTATTTGTGATAAATTATAGCTTTGTGATCAGTGACTCAATTGGTGCCTTCATTTTGTTTTCCACTGTACCATACGAGGATCACGGAGACCGTCGTAACAATATGTAATAAACTAAGAACGGATAAAGAGGAAATTTTGAAGACGATAAAACCTTTAAACAGATATTATTTATTGGTGAGTTTGGAAAAACTAGAAAAATTAACAGCTTCTGGTAAATTATGAAAATACTAAATAAGGTCGAAATCATGAATATTGATAAACAAAACAGCGAAGAAAGTCGAAACCGTCTGGATGGATACCATTAAAAGGTTTTTAAGAGTATTGCTAGTTGACTAGTAAATTAATATAGAAATAACAATTTAAAGGAACGGACTAGTTCTAAATTTTTTACTGAAAGGAACGTAGAAGAATTATAACTTCCGTATCGTAACCATTATGAGGACGTAAACGGACTACTTGGAAAAGCTGTATTGGATATCGTACGGCATCAGCGAATATGTTTTGAATGGATTCGAAAGGCAACAAGCTCAGGAAAAATTCAGAAAGTAAATATTTAAGCAGACGAGTGAGCGAGGAGCGACATTTTAAGATCTTCTACGGCGAAGAACGGATGGATCAGTTGACGATTTGTGAATAAAAATGTAAAGACTAATACATCTTTTGTACACTGCCAGTCTAAACTCAAATTTCTGGGAAAAGATATTTTATGAATGGGGACTATTTTGAATGCTAATTGTATTATGTCTATATAAGGATGAGATTAATAAACATGGCAAATACTATCGCATAATATGTAGTGCGATGAATAGGTAAATAAGAAAATCTTATAATATACTTCGTAAGTTTACACGGTCGTAGTCAATGTTAAAATTCATTCCCGGGCTGTTTGGCCGTAGTCATTGTTAACATTGAAAATGTTTATAAGGGCGTGTCGCACATTTGCGGCCGATCGCTGGTGCGTTATCGAAAATGGGAACCGGTGAGTTTCCATAGAAACTACTTCTTTGTTGTCAATAATATAGTACACATATAAAACTTCGCCTATGAATGTGACTACATTTAACTTATAATCCGTACATTGGTAAATGAAGAATGAATTCATTGATTGGTGAATGAACATAAATATATATAGGCCTATTTTTTAGATTTATAGAAGCATTTTCAATGCCCTTCTCTGTGCATTGCATTTGTGCAATGCCTGTAAATTTGTTTAACAAAAACAGACATTTCGGCAGTGCCATCGACTGGCATCATCAGCGTAAAGCTCAAACTAAACCACAGTACTGTGGTCACTAACGTCTACCACCTTACGTTAGCGAAACTCGATTTTATACTGATGATGGTAGTCGATGGCAATGCCGAAACGTCTATTTATGTTGAAAACAATTACCACGGCCAAGCAGACCGGGAATGAATTTTAACAACAAGAAAATATTATGTTCGGTTAAAGTTTTCTAAAACTATAGGTGTCCCAAATTTGTTGCTTGGTAGTGAAGTCTTGGGTGTTGAATCTCATACATGTAATAAACGCAAGAGAATCTCATACATGTAGTAGACAAGAAATTTCATCGTACTGTTTCTACTAAAATAAAAAAAATATGTAATATCAACTGGTATTAATCCTAAATATAATCAAAAGAAAACTGGGGTATAAACTGGAAATTTAGAAAAACTTGAAACTTTGCGCCACCATTTGATGCGGTACAAGGTAATCTGTTTAATATATTAAATGAACTGCATAAACAGAAGAAAATAAAGAACTCAATTTTTCTTTGTTATTCTACAGTCATCTAATCATAGACATGACATTTACAGTCTCCCCTTTAGTAACGGGTGACATTTGGCTTTCACGTATTGACGCACAATACTCTTTGGTCTGTTCAACACAAATATTAATTTTCCGTAGGCCAGTATGTGCCTCATGTAAATAAACTTATTAAAAAACATTCAATTCTAATTTCGATTAAATTTTAGGTTTAAAATTCCTTAAATGTGTGATGAAGTATATAAAAATTGAAAATAATGCAATATTTTCTATGGATTATTTGTCTAAAAGTATTACAGTTCTTCTGGCGCTTAAAATGTAAAATTGTAGTTACTGCATTTTATTATTTGAAAACAAAAATATAGGTTATCGGTCTTAGTACACGTCGTATCGGACGTGAACATTTCTCAGTTAACGTGAGCTAAATATTATGATTAGTGTTATTTATTGTTACACATAACAATTAAAATTATCATTCATCCATTTATTATTAACGTATCAAGACGTATATACGTCGAAATTTACAATTCATATAACAGATTTTAATTTCTTAATTTTGTTTTTCCCTTACAGGCCATAAAATTATACCATATATTCCCACAATTTAGATGTCCTGGAACAAGTTAGCAGTTTTGAATACCTGGGCTACAGTGTGTCTTATAATGCAAGCAACGATGTGGTGCATAAGCTGCATACGTTCAACCTTATGTGCGGGACCATTAGGTGAACACTTAAGTCAGCAAGTAAAGGAACACGCCTAAAATTCTACAAGGTGATGGCTCTTCCCATACTTCTTTATGGGTCTGAGAATTGGACTGTAACGAAAACCAGGCCAGCCACATCCAAGCGACACGTGGCAGTGTATACTCTCCATGATCATAGAAGAAACACAGATATACGGCAGGAACTGAATATTATGAGTATACTTGACAGGATCGCCCAGTATCGACTGCATTGGTGGGAGCATCTTTGCCGAAAGGAAATGCTGCCGCATTCCCAGACAAATATTGAACTATAAGCCGAGGGGACGCAGAGGTGTGGGACGTCCGAGGAAGCGCTGGAGTGACCAACTCTAATCATTGCCTATTTGAGACGGGAACAAACCATTCTTGGTCTAATCCTTGAAGAAGATGATGATGAATTTAGAAGCCATCAATAGACGCTCAATAATCCTAAACAATTTAAAAGTTTTTTTGAAGAATATAAATTAATATAATTTCAAGTTAAGGTAAAGTAAACCAAAAAGTATAACAGAAAAACATGAAGAAGCGTATAGTCATTGCCCTAATTTGGTGTGTTGCTCTTGTATCAAGTATCCGGTAAAGACATTGTACAAAATAAAATTAACACAATGGAAAAAGATTTTTTTTGAATAAGGATAAGTTTTGAACAAAACGTTTACTATCAGGATGATAAGGATAAGGTTAATAAATAGTGCACATAGTATCACACATGAAGTGTGATGAATTGGTTGTTAAGAAAATTGTATGATTGGAGAAAAGGAATTTGACGACTCCTAGTCGACAAAAGAATACTAGCTGTTTTATTTTAAGAACAGCTGAAAATTATAAAATTTTCATTTAATTTTATCAGCTAAACAAATTTTAGCAATACTGAGTAATGAGATCTAATCTCATTATATTTTAAGTGTTTGACAAGTGTATCAAATTTAAATGATACACAATTACTTTTAAATTCTGATGATGGGACAAGGGTCCCGAAACATGTAAATTTTATAAAGAGGCTGTTTCTGAAAAGCCGCAGACGGTAAGTTCCAATATATTTGAGATCTAATCTGGTTAACACATTGCAGTTTATAGATACTGTTAGTTCTCTCAGAATTTGAATATTAAAATTGTATTTATTTGTGTTTAAAACTGAGTAAAATATTCATTGCTTTTGTCACTTTAGCTTAATATATATATTCATCTCCGTTATACATGAAGTTAAAAATAATATAAAACCAAATTACTCAACAGACTTTAAAAATTGAAATTATAGAGCACAACAACATATTATTAAGATATAATACAGAACAAATAATAAAAAGAAAAAATATTCATTTTCAGTCTCTCCCTTGATATTCATACTGTGAATGCAAATTTGTTTAACTCGTGTAATTTAAAACACAGTAAAATGCAAGTTACATCAAATTATCTTGAGTGGTTTTGTCATCATGAAAACAGACTTCGGCAACTGATACACAAGTGACAGATGCAGTTTTATGGGTGGCAGCCAACGTGCAGAGGATATGGAATATTTCGTTTTAAACTAAAAAAAAAACTCAAGCTGGAAAAACATTTGAAAGGAAATTGTATTTTCCTTTAAAACCTCTAAGCCAGTCACAGCCAACCTTTGAATTTATGGGAGCGCATATATAACTGAGGTCCAGTTCGATGGGTGCATCCCCTCCCCCATCAATCGAAAATATAAAGATGCGGAGTCCAATAGATGTACGTTACAAACATTAACTGTCTCTTTATAATACCCTTGCGCTTATATTTAGCGATGTACAACACCAAATCAAAACAAGCTTTGCAGTATTTTTCATATAAAATATGTGAACATTTTTCACATTGGAAGTAGGTCATCAATAATCTGTCCCGATGGACACGCACTTTAAAACTAATAAAACTTTAAACAAAATGAATTGTTAAACTTGGACACGTTTTAATAAAAATAAATTAAACAACTTACCACAATAACACTATTTGTTTTTATAAAGTGCACAGAAATGGAAAACTAGAAAAAATCACATTTAAAGTATAAATGTTGGTTTCAGTTCTTTTTCTTCAAAAAACTGACTGACAGTAATTATTGTATTAGAAAAATGTAACGTTTGAAATGGCTTGTAGTATTTTATAATACAGTACTTTGGAGCTGGTACAACTTGCGTTCCTTCGTTCAAAAGAAAATAACATTACAAATATATCTGCGGCCGCGTCAAACCTTATCGACGGGAGCAGGGTTGTAGACTGATGCTTTAAGCGATGGGTGATTTCTTAAGGGTAAATCCTTTATTCGGATGCTTCCATCGTAATTTTTTGTCGTTTGTCGTTTTGATCCGTGGAATCTGATATCGCCTTCAGAAGCTGTGAGTGGCGGTTGAGAAAACCCAGTTGAAAGAGTCCAGGGATCGAAACGTCCAACAGCAAAAACATTGCGATGTAAGAAGTCCGAATAGAGGATATATCTTATGAGATTTTATTCTACGTAAACGCTACAATGGCAGGACCTCTATATTGATTACTACAAACTTTTTTTTTTTTTTTTTTTTTTTTTTTTTTTTTTTTTTTTTTTTACCACAAGCAGAATTATCACTGTTGCATAACACTATACAAAAATTATTCCGATTACCGCTTTCAACCTTCACAGCTCATCGTCAGATCGGAAATGAACAAATAACCTGAAAACCAACCCTTCACCGCCACCCCACCCAACCCTGCTCACACACAACAAGCTATAAATGTCCCTTTCCCACCTTCTGAGCCCCGTCCCTCCATCTGTCCCCCACGCACACACAAACACACAAAACTCAAACACAAGGAATTTGCTAGAAAAATATGTAACTGTCCAGATGGAGGGACAGGGCTCTGAGGGTGGGGAAGGGAGATTTGAATTATAGCTTGTTGTGTGTGAGCAGGGTGTGGTGGGGTGGGAGTGAAGGGTTGGATTTCAGGTTATTTGTTCATTTCCGATCTGACGATGAGCTGTGACGCTTGAAAGCGCTAATCGGAATAACTTTTATATAGTGGTGTGCAACAGTGATAATTCTGCTTGGCATTTTTTGATACTCGTTAATGTCGTCCAAAATCGCAACGTGTTTATTCTTCCTTTCGTTCACACACGCGCGCGCGCACGCAAACACACGATTCGCGCGTTTATACGTTTACAAAATTTTAATGAAATCGCTTTAAAAATATCATAAACACATTAGCTGCGTATAAACGCTTTGATCCAAGAAGTCTTGTTTAAAAATTTAATTTACAGCACATTAAAACAATAAGCGGGGTTGATGTAACATGTATACACCGGCAAACGAGGAACCTACGGGATAAAAACTGACGGACGGCGACGCGAGTGTTTTGTTTACTGGCGTCACTCGTCGGCGGCGGGCAGTTGTTTTTGTTAAGCCCGGCCTTTTTAACTCGGTATGAAAGTGATTCTATTTCGAGCCGAGAATATGATGAGCACACATTCAGGTGCCTGTCGCAGGGCACTATTTTAGTGAAACACACCGTGTTTGTAAACAATGAACGAAGGTACGGTTGAAATGTTTTGTAATGTTCTTTAATTTTGTCGTTCGTTAACTTTCTTTATCTTGAAACGTAGTTATTAATTAAAAAAAAAATTTATTAGAGCTTAATTCCATGATTGATTTAATTACTATACCACAGACTTCAGTGTTGTCAAGATGTAAATAGTTATCTGCTTTCCGCAATTTATTTTTCGTCATCATCATCATCGTCGTCGTCACCACTTCATGGATAAGATTTCTCCTGTAATGGCCTCATGACTCCCGTCATCTTGTGACAGGCCTGCCTACAGATTTAACTGTAAAGATCCTAATTGCTGGAGGCTGTGAATCTCAAAGAATAGGCAAAAATAAGCTTCAAAACGTAGAGGAAGAAATTAGATAATTTGAAGAAAAGGAATCTTTATAATGTAACTAAAAGAGTAGGAAAAATATTTTAGCCATTTTTTTAAAACACAATAAATTTTTTTCTAAATATTATTGAAGGAAAACTTTTTTTGAAGGGTTGGAATACCGCCGAGAGATTAATGTATAGATATTATTAATGTTATTGAATATATGACGCAATCGAGAGTCTGGCATAAGAAGAAGTATTCGTCCGCAACAACGTATCGCTTAGGTGAAGAAGAAAGATTACGTACTGTAAATAATGTGCAAACGATTTGTGTTTTTCTGTATGTACAAAAGAAAGTTTGAGTAAAAAGACAGGATCAGAGAGTGGATGAGTGTGTGTGCGTGTGTGTGTGTGAGAGAGAGACAGGCAGGCAGACAGACAGACAGACAGACAGAGGGAGAAAGAAAGAGTCTGAGAGCCACATAATTGGATAAAGGGTAATTTACATTTTCTATAGCTTTCTTCGAAATGTTTCCAAAATCACATTTCCCTCTTTTAGGATTCAGATAAATGTGGAGAACTTGAAAAATATGGTAATGTTTCCATTGAAGAAGAGTTCTGCGTAAAAAAAAAACATTAATAATAAATAAAGCATATTGGTGAAGTTATATCTTTATCGCCGAAAGAAACGTTTTTATCAGTGTGTGATTCTTATAACACTTCTTGGCTCAGAAACTTGGGCACTGACACCTGAATGATAAAAGACTGGGAAGTGCAAAGAGTAGGTCTACAGCTCTGTACAACAAAGACAGCTGGATACAACTAAGTCGTCACATTGTCAAACAGAATAGGTGTCAATCTTCGTTCTCATAGCCCACTGGCAGCCCCCATGCTTTACCAGATTCCCCTATCCTGTGCACCTCTCTTTCATCTAAAACTCATTGAGAGATTGAGGTTTGCCATCAACGCGGCCAAGAGTACGGCCGAAGTCTCCCTGACAGATTGTACGTAAGCGACACTCCGTTGCCCTGGTCTCGGCAGGTTAAGTACCTTGGCCTCCATCTAGATCGTCGTCTTACCTGGCGAACACACTCCGAGCAACTAGCCCGCAAGACCGCCCATCGACTATATTCACTCCGTCCCCCGCTTTGCAGAACTTCTATAACCCGCCGCTTAAGGAAGCTTATCGTCTCCACCTATGTGTTGGCGATGGTTACCTACGCGATTCCCGTATGGGGCTACATGGCCAAGCTTCAGTCTCTCCTGGACCGAGAATTGCGCTGGCCAGCAAAGCCCGCTACCTGACATCTAACAAAACTATTCGAGACTCCTTACGTGTTGGTTCCCTGGACGCCACTATACGGACACTGTCCTGGAAATTCTATCACCGCACCCCCCGATTTCAGGACAACCACCTCATTAGCGCCCTCGGTCGCTACCAATCTGCGCCAGTGAATCTTGGACCCGGCCTTCCCAAACACTCACTCTCAATTAATTAATTAATTAAAAACCGACGGTCGGTAGTAGCCCACACCCTCAAATCCAACACCATCTGTGTTCCGAGCTTTATTTGAAGTTCGGGACGCAGCAACCGAGCGGGCATCGAGCATGCCCTTCGTCTCGAGCAGCCCTCTGCTGGCGAAAACTCATCGCTCATCGTTCTTCACACCAGAGGACAATCGGTCTCTACACTCACTACAGGCTCTTCGTCTTTTCATTCTGGTACTCTATAGAGATCTTTGAAATCTGCTGGGAATGTGATCGTAATAGCCCCATTTTAATTCTGGGATATTCTGGGAGTTCTTACAGAGTACAAAGCGCAATGGAAGTGAAAGAACATTTGGCTAAGCAAGAGACGGAAAATATTAAGGAGGTGGCTGCTACACGGAAGGCTAAAATACATCAAAATCACCACTACGACTATCTGAAAAACTTTGAAGTGGAATATTTTGAAAAAAAAAAAAAAATTATGACAGTCACCATTAAACACTGATAAAATTACTGTCATGTATTAACATTGAAATTTTTTATAAGGACGTGTCGCACATTTGAAAACTACCACTGATCGAAAATGGGAACCGGTGAGTTTCCATAGAAACTACTTCTTTGTTGTCAATAACGTAGTACATATATAAAACTTCGCTTATGAATGCGACTATATTTAACTTATAATCTGTACATTGGTAAATGAAGAATGAATTCATTGATTGGTGGATGAAGAATGAATTCATTGATTGGTGAATGAAGAATGAATTCATTGATTGGTGGATGAACATAAATATATATATTTTTTAGATTTATTGAAGCATTTTCAATGCCCTTCTCTGTGCATTGCATTTGTGCAATGCCTGACAATTTTTATATTTCCATACCTATAACTTTACACTTTAGCATATAAATTACAATTAATATATGATAATACAATAATATATTTTATGGAGTTGAGACTCAAAATTTTAATATAACAAATAATATGTATTTATATATATATATATATGTAATAATAATATATATATATATAACAAATAATATGTATTTAATATATATAAAATTATATATAACATATAATACATATATGTATGTAACAAATTTAAAATCTAGTATCAAATTGTTTCTTCAAACCTTGAAATACAAATAAATATTTTAATTTTAATGAAGAAAGTTGTGTTAGTGGTTAAATTCACAAGCAGAATTATCACTGTTGCACACCACTACATAAAAATATTCCGATTAGCGCTTTCAAGCTTCACAGCTCATCGTCAGATCGGAAGAGTTCTGAACACAGTTATCAGAGTTCCGATCTGACGATGAGCTGTGAAGCTTGAAAGCGCTAATCGGAATATTTTTATATAGTAGTGTGCAACAGTGATAATTCTGCTTGAAATATTTTAATCGTATAGAATACAGTATATTGTTAATTTAGGTAACACGTGAATCTTGTTCCAAACGTTTCTTTGAATAAAATTTTAAATTCAATAATTTTTGCATGATCTGTAATCTGCACTTGCGATGGACTTCTATTAAGTGTTTTTGTTTGTTTCTTTCTAGGAAACGTATTCAGTAGGACGCACACAACGGAAGTAGTGTAGAGCTTAAATCATCAAAAATGAGAAGACATTCAGAACAAACGGAATAAGACGCGGGACAAAATTATTCTTAGGAAAAGAAATTAAGTACAACAACAACACACATTATAGAATATTTTATTACGGCATAATGTTCATAAAAGACATTACCTGAGTGTACCTAATGAAGTTCTCACGCGGAATTATATTGACGCAAAAGTTTACGGGTAGCGTGCAAAGGGCTTCTTAAAAACTACGTAAAAACGTATACTGTTCATTTCGAGTAGAGTTTAACGTACAATGTAAAAGAGACAAGTAAATTTTTTTTCTTCGCGAAGCACAAAACATCGTATATCCGTTCAGAAACTAGCCTCGGAACCCAGTTTTTATTTTATTTTATTTTATACAAAATTGACATGACACAAAGTGAAATGTTAGAATTAGAAGAAAAAGTGCTACGAACAACTTGTCGGAAATACGAGCTATAATACAGTTAAAATTTCAGTGTGACAAGGAAATTTGGTACTACAATTATTTTTTAAGAAACAGCTTCCAGATACTCTACCTCCTAACAAATGTCACCCTCGTCCTCCGACGTTTCATCGTTACCATTTTCAGTAAGAAACCAATTTTAACCCTCCTAAAGTTAACACATAAGTCAGTAATTTACCAAAAATAATTTATTAATTTTAGTTTGATTCAGTATACAGTTTCATTTGTTACTTCAATTTCTTAATATTTTAGTTTTGACCGATATTCAGGGAATAAACAACAAACAGTCTAGTCTAAAATATGGGGTTCAGGATCTTGTAATCAATTGTTCAAGCCATAAACATGACGGTACTTGAAAAGCAAATAGTTTTGGGTATTTTCACTTTTATAATATTGTGTAATACAAGGAGACATTTTTAATTGTGTCAGTGATCTTAATACAATCAATCCACTGGTAAAAACGTTTTTGTGGAAAACATGCCTGCTTTACTCGCTCTTCAAATGCACACTTTTAATTTTTATGTTCAGGAAAGTAAACAATTTTATTAAAATGTAAATAATTTTTAACAAAAATTTACATCTTTCTGTTTTTCAGGTTTCGTTTTTCCACTTTCGTTGTTTTTTTAAAAATTCTCTGTCCACCCTAGTACAAATATAATTTTTTTTACAACATCTACTGAAAACTTATTCCGCACAATTTAACGTATTTTTTCAATAAAAGTATTAAAAAGTTTAAATTATTTTAAATCACGTCTCTGTTAAAAAATAACTATATTCCTAGTATCTTGATTAACACAAATATAACTTTTGATTTTACCTTTGGTGCATAGTATTATTTAGTTTTCTTGTTAAAATTGGTCTCACTGTCTTTTTTCTTTAATTGTAACTTATTTTACCACACCTTTTTACCTATCCTTTTGGTTGTATTATTCACCACCACACCCTTCCGAGAACGTTTAAGTTTTCTTTGCCGACAGTTACAGAGTGCAAGAAACGATGGTTTAAAGTGGTCAGTGCTTCTCGATGCATAATAGAGACATTAACGAGACCGCCTGTGCGGCCCTCTTAGACGGTGTGACCTGGGACGACCCGAAAAATCTAGGCATACTTATCGTAATCGCAGTCATTGACATTATGGTGATCGTCGGTAACTGCTTAGTGATCGCGGCCGTCTTCATGTCCTCGAAACTGCGCTCAGTCACGAACCTGTTCATCGTGTCGCTGGCAGTGGCGGATCTGATGGTCGGCGTCGCCGTTCTGCCCTTCAGCGCTACTTGGGAAGTTTTCAAGGTAAGAGCAGTTTTAATGTAATTCAATTTTTATTCCTTCTTTAAGTGTACCCGGTAACTTCTATCTTTTACATGTAAAATTGTTAAATTTGGTGCACACTTTTCTCAAAACCTACTAGAGATAGCTGAATGAAATTTTCACTCTTTGCATCTTATAGTACACTTTAACACAGGGGTTTTGTTATTTTACTTTTTTACAAAAAATATATATATATTTTTTTTAGTGTAACTTTTATGTTTATAAAATTTATTGATTACAAATTTCTAAAAACTAAATTTATGGCTTGATCAAAAAATCGTTGTGTCAAAGTGTGCATCAGGAGGTAAGGAAAACGTGGTGAAAATTTCATCCTGTTATATTAATTAGTTTTTGAAAAAAGTTTGCACCAAGTTAAAAAAACACACGTTTCGGCAAACTGCAATAGAAAATTATGAAGCTAATGGTAGCATAAAACGTGGAATAAGCACTTACTTTTTTATTTTAAAACATCCCAGCTCCATAGGTTGGATTGTCTGGACCTTCTTCTTCATCTTCTAACCTTCTTTTGGCCTGCCTCTTTGCTTGCCTTGTTTTTTTTTCATATTCGCAGTGGCTCGCAGGAAGTTTCGCTTCTTTAAAGAGAGTGCCTACTGAAACTGGCGAAAAATTGACTAAAAAAAAGAAAACTTATTTGTCCCAAATTGTTCTATGGTCAGTTCTCTATATAAAAAAACACTAAAACATTTTTCCAAAATATTTTTTAAGCAAAAACAAATTGATTGGGAGAAACCTACCACTTCGCGATTTACATTTCAATTAGATAATTATAACAAAACAATATTATTCATTAGAATTAATATAATTAGAAATTACTAGAGTTTATTAGAAGTATAGAATTTATTAACTTAATACTCAAAGAGTAATAAAAAAATCATATCAAGCGTTTTTTACTCCATAAACATTTAATTTTCTAACAGAAAGGAATATTTTTAGAAAATTCAAGTTTCCTGCAAATTCAATTTTTCATGTTTTTATACATAATTTTCTTGATATATAAAATACTATCTTACTTACTGTTTAAAAATTTTGCACAAATCTTTAAGATATAATTACCTAAAAAGCACATCTTCTTATTTAATTTTGGCCTATAGTTCCTCTTTAATAAATTTTTATTTAAAAAAGTAAAATTTTTAAAAAATATTTTTAATATTTTCCTTACTAAAGTATTTATTTTAATTACATCCTAATAAAAAAGGTATGTGTTTTTTAAAGATAATTTTATCTCATTCAAAATCGCGCCTCTCAAAAAGTTGTAAAACTTCTAGCTGTTTTGGAATATTAATTTAAAAATTATTCCAAAAACGTTGCTAAAAAACGTTGAAAATTCAATTTTTAGTACTAAAAACATTTTTTTCCAGTTAAAAAATGTTACGCTTTATTTAGTGCAACAATAAGTAATACAAAATCTGAATAAATTAAAAAGCTACAATATAAATATTTTTGCCATTTTCAGTAGGGACTCCCCTTAAAGCGTAGCAGAAGACATTAAAACTTTATAGATTTTGCCAATTCACGCGACATTGTTTTAGCTGTACTTACCAATATGAACACTATGGACAGTCTTGCCAACTCCTGAATTCATAAATCCTGGCTTTTCTACATAACTCTTGGACGATTTCTAAAATACAAAACGTCTGTCTCTCGAGGGCAAATTACCATCATGACTCCATCATCGCGACTCGAACATCACGAGTAGTAAATATTGATTCGACTTTTAGTGAACATTGAATGCCATCATGGCACTCCTCACACATGGTTAGTTACGTTCTTATTTCATAGTGCTGCGTGATAAAGAGATAGCTAAATTAACTCTTGAGTAGACTTTACACACTCGATTAAATTATTACAATTTTATCTATCATTAGATTGCTTATTGGAAGCCTAAGTGGCCTCCCTAATTCCAACATTGTCGTGTTTACTTGCTGAACTGCTGCTTGTCATGTACCGAACGAGGCCTTTCATTGTTTCCACCACTTTCAAGTCCAAAACAATAAAGTCGTGTCTTTGGTCATGGTTTACTACTTGAAAATGGTGGAAACACTGAAAGGTCTCGTCCGGAACATGAAAAGCAGCAGTTCACCAAGTAAACATGGCAACGTTGAAATTACAGAGACTGCTAATTGAACTAACAAGATGAAAAAGTGGCCTCTGTAGGGTATTTTCTGGCAAAGGCGTATCTAGACTTTGGCCTTGGGTGTTCCGTGGTCAGGTCGGCTTCACACAAAATAAAAAACAATTTAAGACTAATCAACATTACTATTTTCAAAGTGGCTGAAATCAACCCCAAATAACACAATAACAATCCGCATTATTATTGTTATCGATTGAATTAATTTTTCTGTATCTGAAATTTCAAACGGAAACGCTAATGCCATTGTAATAAACCTGTTTGTAGGCCTATATTTAAAAAAGAGTTACTACCATATTAGCGTACACAGCTAGCAAAATAATAAAACAGCTTAACAATTATTAAGAGGTTAACAAAATTTTCCAACTTTTTCGACCCTTTGTGGAGGAGCCGGTACCTTTCCTATCCTCCCCCTGTAAATACGCCCCTGTTATCTGGTATCTTTCTAGTCTCACAAAAAAGTCATAATTGTTTACTTAACATAAGTAATATATATGTATCTTTTCCTGCTCGCTTCCTTGTTTTAAGCGTTTGTCACAACAAGTACAGACTCTATGCGACAGCAAAATATATCACCATTCCCTGTTAATATTTTCCCCATTGTATATGCCAGGAATACCCTACTCCCATTAACCATTTCTCCCTGGAAGTAAATTATATCAATAGATGAGTCCAGGGTTTCCTAAACGATAAAGTTAGCAGGGCACTCCAAATATGTAGAAGGTTTGGATAATCAAAATCAATAAAAGAAATCTTAATTGTTAACCGGAAATTATTCTGAAGTTTGGATGCCCTAAAAGAACCAAACAATGTGTGCGTCCGAAAACGATATTACGCTGGGCTCCAAGTGAAAGTAACTGAGAAATACGAGGTTTGTCATAAAGATGGTATAGTCTATATCTTAGGCGAGCGGTAAGTAGTCTATATCTTAGCACTTCATCTGTAAGTGAAAAACCCCACAGAAGAGAAAAACAAAAAGCAGACAAAAAAGAATAAAAAAAGAGCAGTGAAATAATAATAATAATAATAATTTCAGTAGGAAGAAGAAGAAGAAGAAGAAGAAGAAGAAGAAGAAGAAGAAGAAGAAGAAGAAGAAGAAGAAGAAGAAGAAGAAGAAGAAGAAGAAGAAGAAGAAGAAGAAGAAGAAACTTACAACTTTTAGCCTGTAGCACTGCATGACTATATATTTCCCTGGTATATCAGGCTGAATTAACACGATAAACTATAAGAAAAAATGTTAGTTTATACAGTCCATAATGAAAAGTAAATTTCCAAATCCTCGTAGAGTGAGATTGATTTTAAATATTAAATTTAAAGTTATTTATTCAATTAAGAAATCACTTTCGTATCAAACTTTTTCATAAATCAAAAATCAAATTGCAAAGGGAATTTTATATTTTCTAATTCTAATGTATTAAACGGTTTGCTAATATGCAAATATAAGAAATTTAAAATAATTGAACATGAAGTAAAGAAATATATTAGGTACGTTAATAATGTGTGTAACTTTTTGTGTTTTTTTGCATTGAGTGTATTAATTGGTATTATATTAAATTATGGGTAATTTGGCATCTACTTTTGGTAAATGTAGTATGGAATTACAGAATGATAACATACTTCTGTAAATAATATATTTTCCCCGTATTTTTAATACAGTTTAACTTCTCTAAAACACCCTTTAATGAAACTTCATTATTTTTAGCACCCCCACAAAACAATAGAGTTTTATCTATTTATATTTCAAGTTGCTGAAGGCTCAGTACATTACTGGACTTCACTGAAACACCACATTCGTCACTTAGCACTTGAGATTGCTAGTTTTCCGTAATTTTATTTCCATGTTACGTAAGGAAATGCAAGGATGGTGATGGTGAAAAAAATCTTGTTCGAGATAAGAGCAGATTCTGATTGTATTACCCTCAAAACATGAAGAAAAGTGATTTTCCGAAAAGTGTCTGTGTTTGTGTCTGTGTGTAGAATTTTTTATATGTCGAACGATAACTGCCGCAAATTCAAACAGAATCAAATTCTTTTTTTGCATATGTGCATGAGTTGTAGAGGTCTCAAAGTCTATTGATTTTGGTGAAGATCGGTTAACGGGAAGGGGTAGTTTACCAGCAACGTTTAATGTTTTAACAAGAGTAAAGTACTTAATTTTGATAAATAAAGTATCCTGAAAAGAAGGTCATAATAATCCACTGTATAAAAGTAGATGAAATATCTATAAATGAAAAGGGTAATTGAAGGGGGATGGTGTAATTTTCTATAAATGAAAATGATGTTATATGGGGGAAGGGATAATTTTTTATATGTGTACTACGTTATCGGCAAGAAAGAACTAGTTTGTTGTTAAAATTCCTTCCCATGCTGTTTGGCCGTGGTATATGTTTTCTGCAAAACAGGACGTTTCGGCAGTGCCATCGACTGCCATCATCAGTGAAAATCGAGTGCGCTGACGTTAGGTGGTATACGTTAGTAACCACAGTACTGAGGTTAAAGCTGAAGCAAGAAGTAGAAAGAAGTAGTTCCTATGGAATTATTTCATTTCGAAAATGATTTTAAATATAAACCTTAGAACATGGAAGTCATGTATGGTACTCCATACCGATATTTTCTCTTAGCATCCCAATGAAATAACAACATTGCAAAAAGAAATTTCTAATTGTGTATTAACTGAAAGAATTGAATATATGTCTACCTTAGCACGCATCATTCTAAAGTATACGTCAAAACCCATGAATTGACCTATACCCATTATAAATAGTAATTTGTTGTTCCTTTCAAAGAACTTAGCTTACAATATCGAAAACACCTCATATTTTTGACAAACTGATTATTTACTGATTATATACTGATTATTTACTTTGTGTCTGTCGTGTTTATAAACTTCTATCTATGTCTACTGTCGTTATGTTTTGAAATTACAGTTTGATAGTGCAAGTACCCGATCCGTCGTAAACGACTGTGAAATCGATATGTCGATATGGGACGTATTCGCTGACCCTTGCAAATCGATTTCTATTATAATCATTTCAATACCAATTGTAAGGCTTACACTTCACTGCACAATGCATAGGGGAAATATTTCCTGGTGAAAATTCAACAAAATTTTCTTGAATTAATTTGCATTCATTTCTCAGCGCAATATACAATTAACCCTTTTCCAACGATTTTCTATAGTGGTTATGTCGGACTGATAAACCGATTTGTTGAGGTACTCAAAGTAGCCATTTACAGCGTCGCTGACTTGATTGTCGTCAGTAAATCTATTTCCAGCAATCTATTGAGGTCAGGAAAGAGGTAGAAAACACTTGGGACTAAATAAGGGGGCTGGTATGATCGGTGGGGACGCATTTCGAACCTAAATTCTTTGATTTTCAGCAAACGCAAAAATTAATTGGCGTGCGCGATGAAACAGCACGCATGTCTTGCAACAAGTCTTGGCGAAACAGCACTTTATTCACCGTTAAATGTTGCCACTTGTTCTTGATTCTGCCGTTTACAAAGTGCATTAGGTTTGAATAGTATTCATCACTAAATTTTTTCCCTTTTTAAGGTAGTCAATTAAGATTTATCCACTGTCGTTCCAAAATATCTGTATGGAGAACCATACATGACTTCCATGTTCTAAAGTTTATATTTAAAATCATTTTCAAAATGAAATATTTCCATAGAAGCTACTTCTTTCTTTTTCTTGCTTCAGCCTTAACCACAGTACTGTGGTCACTAACGTATACCACCTCACGTTAAAACACTCGATTTTCACTTATGATGGCAGTCGAAAGCACTGCCGAAACGTCTGGTTTTGCAGAAAATATTGGACCATGGTCAAACACCTCGGGAAGGAATTTTAACAACAAACTACTTCTTTGTTGCCGATAACGTAGTACAAATAAAAAAATTATCCCCTCTCTCTTCACCTATCATTTTCATTAATAGAAAATTACCCCTCCCCGTTCAACTGCCCTTTTCGTTTATAGCTATTTCATCTACCCTTCTATTGAGAATTATTATGAGCTTCTTTTCAGGATACTTTATTTATCAAAACCTGCAACCTTTTATGTTTTAACAAGAGTAATTTTATTTTCTATAACGAACGATAACTGCCGTAAATTGACACAGAATTAAATAACATTTTGCATATCTACCCGAGTTGTAAAGGACTCAAGACCTATTGACTTTGGTGAAGATCGGTTAGGGAAAGGGGAGTTTACCTGCAACGTTTTATGTTTTGACAAGGGTAATTTTACTTCCGTGTTTCATAAGGAAATGGAAGTATGGTCATGGCGAAAAAATCGTGTTCAAGATAACGGCTGATTCTGATTGTACTACCCTCAAAACATGAAGAAAAGTGATTTTTCGAAAAGTGTGTGTGTGTGTGTGTGTGTGTGTGTGTGTGTGTGTGTGTGTGTGTGTGTGGAATTTTTTCTATGGCAAACGATAACAGCCGCAAATTCAAACAAAATCAAATAATGTTTTGCATACAGCCTTGAATTGCAGAGCATTCAAGGCCTATTGTTGTTGGTAAAGATCGGTTAAGGGAAAGGGGTAGTTTACCTGCAACATTTTATGTTTTAACAATGGTAATTTTCTTTATGACGAACGATAACTGCCGCATATTCAAACAGAGTCAAATTGGTTTTTGCAAACCTTCCTGAATTTTAAAGTATTCAAGTTCTGTTGATTTTGGTGAAGAGAAAGGGGTAGTTTACTAGCATCGTTTTATGTTTTAACAAGTGTAGTTTTTTATTTGACGAACGATAACTGCAGTAAATTCAAACAGAATCAAATACTTTTTGCATACTTTCCTGAATTGTAGAGTTATCAAGATCTTTTGATTTTGGTGAAGATCTGTTAAGAGAAAGGGGTTGTTTATCTGCAACATTTTATGTTTTAACAAGATTGACGTTTTCTACGACGAACGATAACTGCCGCATATTTAAACAGAATCAAATAATTTGTTATATAGGTGCCTGATTTGTAGACGACTAAAGGCCTGTTGATTTTGGTGAAGATCGGTTACGGGTAAAGGGTAGTTTACCTGCAACCTTTTATGTTTTAACAAGAGTAAAGTACTTAATTTTGATAAATAATGTATCCTGATAAGAAGATCATAATAACCCACTGTAGAAACGTAAATGAAGTATCTATAAATGAAGAGGCTAGTTGAACGGGGTGGGTGTAATTTCTATAAATTATAGTTGAAAGGGGAAGGGATACATTTTTATATGTGTACTACGTTATCGGCAACAAAGAAGTAGTTTGTTGTTAAAATTCCTTCCCATGCTGTTTAGCCGTGGTCCAATGTTTTTTGCAAAACCAGACGTTTCGGTAGTGCTATCGACTGCCATCATCAGTGAAAATCGAGTGCGTTAACGTGAGGTGGTATATGTTAGTGACCAAAGTACTGTGGTTAAAGGTGAAGCAAGAAGTAGAAAGAAGTAGTTCCTACGGAAATATTTCATTTCGAAAATGATTTTAAATATAAATCTTAGAACATGGAAGTCACGTATGGTTCTCCATACCGATATTTTTTAGATGGCATTACGTACTGTGATGTTTGGTAAAAATTGTTGATTTTTTGACGACATCTCCAGAAGGATTTGTGCTTTTATATAACCTGATGATGAGGATTTATCCTTGAAACGCGTAGTTATTAAATGTTTTAAAGAAGTCACAAGACGGTGAGTAACCAAGTGTTAACAAATATTACAATTAAAAGTTTCACGTAGGTTTGGAATATGTTGCATGCAATTATTTGCGTAGTGTAATAGAGCCTTAAGTAAATATTTGATTAAATTCGGTCGATGTTACGTCAGAAAAATGTGCCAATGTAACACAATACATGCGACAGACTTTAAAGCGAGGCTGAAGATAGGAATAAATAACTCAATCCCGAGTGTTCCGACACAGTGCACAATAAAACAATCTTGAATAAATCTGTACGCACTTACAGAAAGCAAGGAAACGGAATAGAATAACTAAGTTACGTCGTTGTAAATCATGTGAAACTCAACTGTCTTGCAGCAGTGTATACTGCCCTCTCCCTCTTCCCTATATTAGATTTTACTACTCATATATGGATTTTTAAAATAAGTCTCTCGGAACTGTACGTTGTACACAAATTTTTTTGTTCAGAGGCAGACTTAACAAAGTGAAAGGAATGTTATTGATTGCTCTTTCTCGCAATCTTACCATTTCCACTCTCTTCTTGTTCACCCCGTATCTTACGGTGCATCCCCTTCTCTCTCTTATCACTAAATCTGTATGTACTATGAGACAGTGAAGTACTAAATTTACCGTTACATTTTTTTTAATTAACTTTATTGCAACTAGTTAAAACTATCTAGCCATTCTACGAGTGTCAGTTGAAATGTTCGCGGAGCGACATCTGTAGCTTAGCGGTAAATAAAAATTTTCGTGTGCTGCAAGATTTGTATGTTTTGTAAACTCCTGTTAATTTTCAAATCGATCTGTAAATCTATAAATCGATTCATTGTTTAGAAGCTGTTTAAAACTGACGTGTCATGCGTGTTTAGAAAAACGGACAAAATCAAACACCGAGGGGTGATTCTTTGTTAAAAATTCCTTAGCCCCAACGGAAAATCCGAACAAAGTAGTAAATGTGTCAGGAGATGCTGAAACTTCAAAACCAACGGTTTTTAAGTAGGCGCTTCAGTTTAAACGTGGTCGTACGAGCATTGAAGGTGATCCCCGCACTGGACGCCCAAAAAATGCAACAACTCCAGATGCGGCAGCCATCTTGCACAACGCTTTTTCACACTAAGTTCTTGAGTTAAAGTATGATGCACACGCTCTTATGAGATGCTATGACTTCAGCAGCGTCATTCACTCCTTAATCTGCGGTCTTCCAATGCCATATGAATTTTTTCAATAACATCATATTTTGTTGCACTTTTTCCACATCCACTGTTCGGATCGTCATCAGTGGTTGTACGACCACGTTTAAACTCGAGTGTGCCCCACTTACCGTTGTTTCTAAAGGCCTAGCAACCCCCAACACACTTACAATTTTGTTTTGATTTTCCATTGGCGCTAAAACGTTTTCAGTAGAGAATTCATCACGACACGATGTTTTATTTTGAGCATTTTAAAAACACGCGTGACAGGAAAATTTTAAACAGCTGGTAAAAAGTGAATAAATTGAAAGATATATCTGGAAATTAACAGGTGTTCACGCGAATTATACGTATTGCAGCACGCGAAAGATTTTAGTTCTAGCACTGAGCTGTAGATGTCGCTCCGCGAACTTTTCAGATGACCCTCGTATATTAATACATAAGATAACACTGTGTAGGACAAGCTCCCACAGGAGCATTCCTCAGTATAGTTACACATTTCTTCGTGTGCTGAGAATCAATATACGCATTTAGTTTATTAATCGTTGTAAGTACTCGTTGAGCTTCTTGACGTTTCAACATTCATCATAAAAATAAAGTTTACAAAATACAATGTCCAGATTGCAATAAATTTTACTTAGGCCAGACGAAGGAAAAACTGTCCGAGAGATGCATTCAACATCGCAATGAGATTTAAAAACCTAATATTTACAAATCTAATTTACACACACTCCGTTTAAACAATAAACTTAATTTTCCAGACATTCAAAATATCAATTTAATTAAAAACGTACAAAAAGGTACAGTTGAATACCTGGAAAAATCTTATTATTTACGAACACAATAATAATAATAATCTACCAATTAAAGAACAAATTCAAATAAAAACAAAACAAGACGGTTTATTTTAAATCATACATTTATTATAATAATAAAATAAAACATTAAATATATAATAAATAGGTAATAAATACGTAAACATTACAACAATCGAAAATAGATTCTAAGTAAAGTCTATTATCTGTTACCTATATTGTAAGCGAAACATTCAAACAATTAAAAAAAACTCCCAAGATACAGAATAATTTCTGTGAAACGTGCGTCAGGTGAAAATAAAACACTTGCAGTGTATTTATTTGAAGATATTAGATAGGAAACCTGCAGGAATCTCAACGAGTTACTTACAAAGAAATAATTCTATAAAAGAAAATATTTAATTCAAAAAATAACTTACTTGCTGGCTGTACATGACGTGTCCGTTGATTAACTAAATATAAATACATCACTGCTGACCCGGGTCACTAATTTACTCTAGCTTCTGATGAAGCTTGTAAGAAGCGAATACTAGTTTAGGATATAAGGTAAAAGTTTAATAATTTTACAACAAAAAAATTAAAAATTAAAATAATAGTGATCAGAGTTTGTAGTGATATATTTATGTTTACTAATTTACTCGAACAAACATATAATGAAATTAAAAAAAAAAAACATCTTTTTACTGTCCGAACTAAGGAATAGTTATTAATGTGACTTTTGTGACTGCCTTTTCCCAATAACCTGATGTATGTTGGGATCAAGTCTGCTTAAGTCTAAATGTGAGTGCGCATTAAGTCTATTCCAGCACCTGCTTTTCACTTGTATCAGAGATGAGAATCCCTTTTCACATATATATGAGATAGAAAACGGCATGAGCAACTTTAATACTTCATACAAAAGTTCAGGATACTCACCTCCTAACGATATCTAAAACTTTATTAAGTTTGAATATAAAAATTTAGTTTAAATTCCAAAATCATTTGTTACAGTTATTTGTATACATTTGACAAATCGAATCTGCAGACTCTGGATTTCAAATATCCACACTTAAGATTGCTTTTCGTGGAAATGACCCTGTACGGGCAAAAATTGTTATAGATGGTACTGTCCTGGAACAAGTTAGCAATTTGAATACCTGGGCTACGATGTGTCTTAAAATGCAAGCAACGACGTTGTGAATAATTTCCATAAGTTCAACCTTTTGTGCGAGACCATTAGGCGAACCCTTAAGTCAGCAAGTAAAGGAACACGCCTAAAAGTCTAGAAGGTGATGGCTCTTCCCACACTTCTTAACAAAAGGCCAGACCAGTCGCATCCAAACGGCGGAAATGAGATTTCTCAGGCACGTGGCAGGGTATACTCTCCACGATTATAGAAGTAACACAGATATACGGTAGGAACACTTAGTTAGGTAGGAACTTAATATTACGAGTATACACAAGAGGATCGACTTGTATCGGCTGAATTGGTGAGAAAACCATTGCCGAATGGAGGACTGCCGCATCCCCAAACAACTATGGAACTCTAAGCCGAGGGGGCGGAGTGGTGTAGGACGTCCGAGGAAGCGCTGGAGTGACCAGCTCTAATCTTTGCCTATTTGAGACCGGAACAAACCATCCTTGGTTTAATCCTTGAAAATGATGATCCTAAAATTACAGCTTATATCACACAGCTGTTTCCTTAGTTTTACTGACAATATATTTGAACTTTCAAAATGCAAGAATAGGTATCGAATCAAATTGATTTTACTGTAACTTTCTGGTTACTGTACCTATTAATGTGGTTACGGAGAGTCAGACATCAGAGTGATGCCGGTAAAAAGCAACAGTAGAGCAAAACAGCAGATGTATAGAAATCACAGTACGTACAAAACGGGTTGAACTGAAGTTGTTAAGCAGTACATATTGTTACGACGGTCCCACTGATCGTCGTATGGTACAGTGGAAACAAAATACAAGACACCATTAAAATCACTAATAACCAGCTTTAATTGCCACAATTAATTATTCGTAATCAACTCGCACAATAATTCCAGTTAGATTTGCCCATACGCAATAATAATGTCAAATAATAGAGTTCCACACAATTTATATCACAATAACACTTCACACCATACTTCGAAAAACACTCGATCCGCGCTAAGGAAAATCGCTCAACACAACTGATTGCTATGCGGCAGTTGTTGGCTATTTATAGTCCGCAGGGTTCCATAATATGCGTCCTTAACAAGTACTCGAGAATTCTAGACGATTCTTCAGCGTGGCTTGGTGGAAACAAGCACGTACTGGGCTAAGCGAGAAGTGCGTAGAAAACGTTCACCATATTTTCAGATCGTTCCGTATTGCGTAACAATATATTGTTTATTAAAATGTAAATTTTTTTGAGACATGGTAAATAAATTTTTGAGCTCAACTTTCCGACCCACCAAAAGCCCCTCGGGACCAGCAGTGGCTCGGGTCTCATAGGTTGAGAAACGTTCTTCTTAGCGAGTGCCTTTTTATCGTCGACCTGATGTTCCTTTTTTGAGGGAGGGTGCTGTTGACAAAGTTTTTGTAATAGCTTAGTACCATTGCATTAATTCGCCTTACAAAGCTTAGCATTTTTTTGTTGAATTTTGAAAACTGTGTTTCTTCAAAATAAAAAAAAAGAACAACGTTTACATGGTAAACGTGAATATAACACGAAAGTGACAAGGATATTGATACGGACAAAAACTGGAGGAAGCACAGAGAAACATGGATAGGCATACGATAGGAATGACAGGGCATAATATAAAAATAATTAGATGAAAACTGAAACAATCTATAATCGACGTTATTATTTAGAGAATTTGTAAAATAAAATAGAATAAGGTGGGACTTTGAAAGAGATGAAATTATGTCATGTGCTTGCGAAAGGCCATGGAAAGGCCACTAGAGGTCGCTTTACAGTATACCTATATTGTTATGACGCAAGGTCTCACGGATCGTCCTACTGTACAGTGGAAACAAATACAGGAACCAATGAAATCACTAATTTCCAGCTTTGAGTAGTCACAAACAACAATTTGAAATTAACAAGGTACTCTAATACAATAATTCAAGTCAAATTTGTCCATACGCAATAATAATAATATCAGCCTAGTAAATACCGCACTAACTAACACAATAACAACTTTTCACAATCAGATGATCTGCACTCCACGGTATCGCCAGGTGTATCTAACTTCTAAGCCGGACCATTATATATACCCAGCAGAAGTTCCAAAATAATTATATTTTTTTGCGGCGGTCCGCCATAATTTGCGTAGTTGCAAGTACTCGAACCGTCTCGACGCTACGTGAGTCCACGGCTTTGATCGAGACGACGCATCTACTCGGCTTACCGAGAAATTTGTAAACTGACGCTCTAAAAACGTCGAGAGCGTTAAGTAATTGTCGTAGCAATATGATACGGATAAGGAAAATGACACAATACGCTCACAGGACAATGAAGAAGATTACGGAAAAGCAGACATTTGTTAATCGGTGGGTAAACATGTAACGAAAACGATGATGAGAACGCACAGGAGTGCATGTGTATGTGCGTGTAGGCTTATGCGTATGTGTGTGTAGGGTTATTGCAACTTATCTGGGTTGTTAGATATCCTTTGGACTCAAGAACGAATTAAATGATTAAATAAAAAAAACATCCTTTCATACATCTTGTGATGCTTCAACATCAGATGACACACACAAACGTCTGTTATATATGGATTAATTTTAGCCTGTGTCTGTGTGTGAATTGTGTGTATTGTATAATTGAAATCTGGCTAGTATTTACAACTTAGAAATTATTATATGGTAACGCCCGAGTGGTTTTTATATGTTTATGTTTACGATACGTTTTCATTTAACTTATGACGACAATCGAAAAACTGTCGTCTTTAATTAAGCTGAGAAACATGTGTTGGTGTTCAGTGTATACAACAACGCATAAATGGAAAAAAGGTGATAGTGTTTTTAGATAAGAATGGGAGAAAATTCCAGAAAGAGAGGAAATTCCAGCTAAGGAATTATGATGAAAAAGTGTAACTTTTAGGACCTTTATTTTTCCAAGAGCAGTAAATTTCAATAAATATTTTACTGTGTAGTTATATTCTTCATTTCATTAAAACGAACTATAAAATTAATGTTTGTGTTGTGGTACTTAAATTTATAAAACATACTTTAATACTATCATACTGACTTAGTCAAGTATTAATTTACATCTTTAACTTTGCATTTTACAACTTTTTATGGTATGGTATATCTTTCTATTATTTTGTCATAATATTCTCCTTAGAGCTTAATATTCTATACATTAATTTTACTCCTGATGAAAGTAATGGTTCTTTCTTAGCACTTCAATAGTGCTACTTATGTTCTTTACGGTGTAAACATTATGCCTTTCTTTGCCTTATATCATCTTTTTAATTGGCAATTAGTCTGGTTTTGTGTTGTCAATGCGCAGCAAGGGGTAATGGAGTTATCGGTTTATTGGAAAATTGAAACCAGGATTCAATTTTAAAACACCGGCTATCTTTCATAAGCATTCTCTCTCTCTCTTTCTCTCTCTCGCTCTCTCCCCCTACCCCTGTCTCTCTTTTCCACCCTATTTCTACCTTTCCGACTCTCCCGTAAGTTGTTTAAGGGACTACCGAAGCTTCAACTACTTCACGGTTTTGTGTTACTAGAGTCGTCTGATAGGTAATTTCCACAAAAACCTATTACTATTTTGGCTGATCTTGAATATTATCGGAACAATGAAGTAGTAATTTATGTTAATTGTGATATGAGTTTCTAAATTACACCTTTTTTTAATAAGCTACTGCCTTCTAATATGTTTAGGCTATGTAGCAGATAACATTCTTTGTTCAAAACTAAATTAAATTAAAATAGAAGCATAACAAAATAAAAAAGAGTTCCAGACTGTTCTTCCAGGATAAAGCTAAGAACGTGTTGCGTCAACATCGGGGAACTGATATAATTCTTGACTAGCTGTAAACAAGTAAGCTTCTGGCTGCAGGAATATTACTAACCAGAGTACAATCATGTATGAAAGATTGTGTAGTGTTTCTCAACTTGGCCGCATACCTCAAACTATTAACAATAACAACGAAATGTGTTATCTGGAGAAAGAAAATGCAGTACTAATGAACGATATGAAACAGCCTAATTAGCTATCAAATGATCTAAGAGTTCTTGTGGGTAGTAACAGAGATAAAACTAGATATACGACCACTCTGGTTCTCTTTATAAGGAAAAAATATAATTTATTCCGCTAAAGCCGATGTATTGTTTAAACTTATATCTCTCAAAGGGGATTTTTATCGGCTACTGCCGCATACCCACACCTAACTGCCATCTATTTCTGTCCTGTGCATCTTCCTCTGCCAAGTTATGATGTTCCATGGCTTTCCTCATGTTTTCATACCAGGAAAGTCCAGGTGCGCCCCTTTTTCCTCTGCCTGGGGGCCTCCAATGAAATATTTTCCTCGGCCATCTATGTTCATCCATTCGGAGTAAGTGACCGAACCACTTTAGGCCTCTTCGTTCTACTCTGTTAATAATTGTGTCTTCTGCATGCATCCTTCTTGTGATCCCCTCGCTGGTTATTCTCTCCCTTCTTGAGACTTGACACTTCTACGGAGATAATCCATTTCCACGGCATTCAATTGTCGTATAATTTCCGTGGACAACGTCCATACCTAACAGCCGTAAGACAGAACTGATTCAACAAAAGCTTTTCCTATATGAATTTTTGTAGCTCTCGAAATATATTTGTCACACCAAATAGAGTTCAAGCTTCCTAGAACTTTTCTGCTCTGTTCTATTTGTTTCTGTGTTGATTTCTGGTTTTCCTAGGCTTTCCCGTGTTATTAATGCCCCATATACGCGTGTTATGAGTTTAACCTCTTATACTGTAACGTGATTTAAAGTGGTGCAGACACGCTTACTGTAACTCACGACCTGTATCTGGTGTAGAGAAATAGATATCGAAATTTATACTGTTTTGCGGGTTTCGTCCAAAATATCACTACTTGATGTCAAAAATAGGTTTCATTGAGACCATTTTGGTCTGTACAGACGAGACTACTGGTCGAGTATAGACGGCACATGTGCTCAGTGCTTCAGATTTTACAGATTCAAATAATTTATTTACACAATGCACTTGTTAGTTTATTCTACTTTGTGGGCAGTTTCCTAAAAATTAAAATCTTCTTCTTCTTCTTCTTCTTCTTCTTCTTCAAATACCAAATAGAGGTAACCAATCACCGCCACCGGTTTCCCGGTTCTCAGTCAAGAAGGTCATACAGATTAATGCAGCAAACGTTAAACGATGATTTCGTTTTGGCCAAAGATTTGCTAATGCTAACGCAAACCTAACTATGTTGTAGGCCTAGCCATGGCCGGCTCCGTCTATTCATTGACGTTTTACTATAACTACCAACCGACGACGGCCTAACAGCCCGATTATTAGTAGCAATTTTGGGTTTATATAAACCTGTTCCGGCACCCATTTCATCCTCGGACGACGCACGTCTCTTCTACCAATGGCTTTATAGTTCAGCGCCGCTTTCCGGAACTCGATCCTCTGCCATCCTTTGCAAATGATCCCAGCATTGTATTCTGAAATAATTTCATTTATGGCCTCTACTTCGAGTTCTACTTTGAATCCTCATTCCATATTCTATCTTGCAATATGTAGCTTACAGTAGGCCCACTTCGAAGAATCTGCATTTCAGCACTCTGAATAAACAAGGTATGGTAACCCTGACAGAACTGGATTGTGCAACAGGCCAGCAACCTGTTCATGTAAAACTTTATAATACTTGTAGCACCCAAAACAGCCTCGGAATAAGGTCTGGAAACTGTGCCATTAGGACCAATGATAAGAGTTAGAATAAATAGATAGCGGAAAAACTTAAAGATAACTACACGGAATGTTAGAGGGATCAGTGGCAAATAATTGGAAATTGCAAAAGTATTTGAAGAAATTAAAACATTTTAAAGTTATTTATGAATTGAGGCATTCAATAACTATTGACAATTATATATTAAAGAATGATATTAAAGTAATAATTATTTTAATAATTTTAAGCTGAGAAAAAACAAAATGAAGATGTGGCTATGATGTAAACCGAAAAGTGACATGTAACACTACACAACGATTGTCGACTTAAATGTGGGTCCATATATACAAGCCTATGTGCGTGTATGCCTATGCATTTGTGTAGGCGCGGGTTTGCGCAAGTGCGTGTCTCTTCCAAAAACTATGCTTTAAATCCCTGGGTAATACTGTTGTGTTTTATGTATACAAAATGCGTTACATTACAAATGAACACGACACTTATCGTTCGTGGTAAATGGAGGCTGCTACACGATATTAAAACACTCGAAGCAACACGCGAGAAGTCTGAAACATAACAGACTCTGAACGCGGTTTTATCGTTTTACTAAAAATAAAAACCTAAAGCCTACTTGTGTTGTCGACGAAACTAACTATGGCCGTTACAGTTTCCATTTAGATGTTACGAGTTTTTGGTTAGACGTACGCGATGTTCTAAAGCTACACACGTGTTCTTATAAGCACGCTACGAGACAGGCGCTCTCATTTTACACCAACAAGCCGCGAGTTTCGAAAAACGGAAAACAGATATTAGCGCTCAATTCGTGTTTTTAAATTTCAATTTTCTCTTAATTTCCTTTTGCGTCACCGTAATCATATTTCGCATGTTACAGATTCATGTTTATTAAGATTTTCAAACAAATAGTGATACTTTACGAAGGCTTACGCGGCCGGTGTCATTTTGTTTGGTTAAAAATTTAAAATTAATTCCCAGGCTGTTTTGGCCGTGATCCATAATTTGTGACCAAACCAGACGTTTCGGCAATGCCACTGACTGCCATCTTCAGTGAAAACGAGTCAAACGCTGTAACGAAATAAAATGTTACAAAAGAATAGTAAATAATAGTGGAATCCGATCCAGAGAGGAAACAAGAAATAATAATTGAAAGCAAATTAAAGGAAACCTAGTTGGTTTGACTTATTTAATATTATTAAGAAACCCTGAAATAACCCAGTAGAATAGGGCAGTAAACAGACAAAAATTAAATAAATAAACCTAGTAAGCCTAAATAATCAACTTACCCTGAATAACAACCAAACCCAATAAAGAGTACCTAATCGTAAATTAAAATTATATTAACAAAATTGTATAGGCACATTTTTAAGGATAGAAAAAGGGACACAAACCTTTACAGTGATGAGTGATATAATATAAATAGTGACACAGACTACCGTTAAACAGTGTTATTTATTATTTATAAAAAGTGTTTTATTATTATCATACAGACAATAGTTTAAAAGTATGAAATAATTAAAGTTGTTAAAAACAAGTATTATTATTAAGAGTTTTTGTTGTATGTTATAAGATTTTATGTTACCAGTTAATTTATGTAAATATATTTATCTCAGGAATTCAAAGTAGAAATTACAATCAACCATAACAAATTGTTCCACCACATATCATAGAAATTCAAATTAATAAGGTTTTACAGTTATAAACTGAGGCATGTTTAGTATCAAATTGTTTATAATTATATAATTAATCATCATGTAAACATTGCATGTATCATTAGAGTATAATAATAAAATTATCTATTAAAGGTAATTTAGAAAAATGTAAAGTAATTAATGGGTGTTGATCCTATAACACTTAACCTGTACATAAATGGCCAATCAAAATTTAAGAAGTTTGTATGAGTTAGGTAACTAAAAAAAAAAGAAAAAATAACACTTAATTGTTAATTGTGATGGAAAACAGTTGAATAGTGCGTGTCTAGATGTAATTAAAATAAAAATATAAAAATAGATAACCCGTTTGTGAAAGAAGATCTGAATGACCATCATCGAAGATAATAATCCCTCCACTACAATTTTCATGAACACACACAAGCAAGAAATTATCTAGAATAAACCAGGAAACCTTCAGCAATATTGTTTAGATGTGTAAAGTATAATTTGACAATATTTTTATCCAACAAGGAACAACCACTAGACAATATAACAATTTACACTAACACTAATCACTAGTAAACATTTTAAGTGAAAACAAATTCAACATCTAAGCGAACAGTGATTACAAGGAAACATTTATTTGGACACATTAATAAACTTCATTATTTTCTGAGACGGACAATATAGTAGCCATGATGTTGACATCACTCTAACCTACATGCTTTTTACGAAGCATTGAATCTCGTCAACTTTGTATGTTACTTAATATATAATTTTTGTAATTTTTTAGATTATAAGTAATATTGTTTGTAAAGGTACTCTATATTATTAATTATCATGTAAAGGAACTTTTCGTAGCAGCCACAAGAATTCCCACGAAATATATTAATATTATTTAATTATTAAATCCTGAGATAAATATCGATTGTGACAACCGTATGTATCGAATGGAATTTTCGAATAATTTGAATTTATGTTACAGAGATTAAACCATTATGTTATTAAATCATATCCATGCGTTATTATTTCAGGAACGTAATATATTATCAGCAGTTATTTTATAATTAACCAGGATAAGAAGAATTCGGGGAGTCATTGGAAGTACGCAAATTGCAAAACCAAGATTAACCTCAAATAATAGGTTAAAGCCTAATATCGAAGGTGACTTGAAAATTTTGGGATGACTCGACCGCTATTTTTTGAATTGATTTTGGAGTTCTAACTACTGAACTGGAATAATTATAATTCTGATTCAGCAACCAAGGCAGAATAATTCGATTCTTTTACTTATATATTTAAATCACATTCGTATCGTAAACACACAACATAAATATTCCACGATCAGCTGATACACTATTTACAACTAGTTATTACAAATTAACATATACAAGGAATAAAACGGGCAAATCATTATACCATTAAGATACTACGGGTACACGAGTCGTATTATAACGCTAACCGTGGATGATATTCGTTAGGACCACAGTACTGTGGTCAAGGCTTAGCGTTTGACTCGTTTCCACTGAAGATGGGATTCAGTGGCACTGCCGAAACGTCTGGTTTTGTCTCAAACTACTGACCAAGGTCAAAGAGCAGGGGAGTTAATTTTTATCAAAATGGTAAAACGTTTTTGCATTAAATCTTAAAGACTTCGTATGTATTGCAAATTACTCTGAAGTTTGGAATATGGTTTTATCGTTTATGGTATGAAAGGTTTTAGGACAAGATTGCACGCGTGTGAATAGAAGCCATATAACACGCAGGAATGATAAATTATCTGTAGTCTTTAAACACGTTCTACTAAATGAGCGATTGCATTAGTTAAACACTGTAACGCTGTGTACGGTAATTAATTGCAAACGGTTATCTATAGGACTGACCTGAGGGGAAAACACGCTGATTTTGAGTCGATCTGACACATGATGCTGTAATCTGATACAGGGGAAGAACGCTAAAGGTGGGGTTCTGAAAACACACACATATTGCGATGTACAGTTGTCGCATAGAATAAGTAGTCTGTAAATCGTGTATTGGAATGCTATCGGATTTATTAATGATTTACTAGGAAATTTAATTATGTTGATTTAATACAGTTTATGGAGAAACAGGATGAGAAAAGATTAGAAACATTTGAGATGTGGGTTTGGCGACCAATGGAAAAAGTGAGGTTGGTTGATAACGTAAGGTATGATGAAGTTTTAAGAAGCATATGGGAAGAGAATAATTCTGAAGTTAAAAGAAAATAGGAAAAGGAATTGGTTAGGTCATTGTTTACGAAGAACTGCTTGCTTACAACTGCCATGGAGGGTGTCATAGAAGGAGAAACAAGAAGAGGGAGTAGAAGAATTAAGATAATAGATAACATTAAAGTCAGAGGGTGTTACGAAGAAACGAAATGACTGGCATGCGATAGGACAGCTTAGAGAGCTTTTATCATTTGAAGACCTGCCTTAGGTCAGAATACCAAATAATAATGGAAAAAACAAACTAATTACTCTGTCTCTGTTGACCTGAGTACAATTTAAAATAATTTTTCTCTGTAATAATCTAATACACCGAATCTTTTTTTCTAAGTTCTTTTGTCTCTTTAGTTTATAAGTTTATTAAAGTTTATAACAATAAAATAAAGTCACAACACTTTATGATGAATGTAGATCGAGATGTTGATGATCCAATCTGGCTACTAATGTGGGTCGTTCACTCTGGAAACAGGCGGGCTCGTCCTGGTGTCAGGTGTTCAGGGTCGTTCTCGGGTTAAATGTTTTTATAAATTGCAGTTACCTACTTTATGTTTACAACAATTTCGTGTATTTATCATACACATAATCTAGCCAACTTCAAGTGTCTTTGATTCCTATACGGACACTTTCTTCCACTTTCCCGAATTAGCACTATTTAAAATTTTACGATATCATCAGCTCGCGAACTTTCTAACTTGTATTCGTACGCCTTAGTAGACGGAACTTCTAGACTATAGCAATACGTCCGGACTTTTTCAAGTTCAGAGAGAGAGAGAGAGTAGGCTGACTGACAAGAAATCAGAATTTCACTGAAAATCTGCAATATTTCTCGTACGCTGATTGGATAGTTCATAACCATTCTCTTTGTCCGAAGCCAAGATAAAATTATTCTTGTATTTAACTGTTCAAAAGAAATTTGCTGATTTTCATAAAGCCAGTATGAATTTACGACTTATCTAAATGGTCATAAATCTTTCATTGTTAAAAACTCGTCTATTCAGTTCTTTAAATTACTAACATTACTGACCTTTGATAGGTCTTTTCATTAGGCGTATTCTGGTACAAGTCTCATCTCATAATTCCACTTAGAACAAACGTTATTTGATTTAAAATGTTTTTTGTTATTATCCCGCAAAACAATTAAATATTCTCACACACGCACATTCACCACACATTTTCACCATTTTACAACACTAACAGTTTTTTACTGTCTAAAAATACTTACAACTAACGATTTGAACATGTCCCTTATCGACTAACATGCAATGTCCAAACGTGCACCCTTTACTTATACAAATTTTCATTTCAACATGGTATCATATGCTTAGAGTCACATTAATATACATATATATTGTTACGACGGTCTACTTGATCGTCGTAGGTACAGTGGAAAAGAAAATAAGTACAAGACACCAATTAAGTCCCTAATCACCAGCTTTAATTTTTACAGTTAAACAGTTCGTAATTAACAAAAGTCTACTACAACAAATCAAATAAAATTTGTTCACATTCAATAAAATGTCACTAATATTAAACACAATTGTATTACAATTATACCGCCCGATTATAAAACGCAACACTTCACTAAGAACTACTTGAACGTACACAGTAATCTCGCCCGATAATAACTCGAACCGCTCTGTAAATATATCGCCAATATACTGAACTGAGCGTCCCCGAGTAATTGTATTCATAGCTGCCGAAAATCTAGACGATTCCACATACTACGTATTACCTTTAAAATACGACGTAATTGCTTGCGGCCGTGACACAGTGAGAGCGGCCGCGAGAATTCTTGCACCGTCTAGGAAATGAGTCTACAAGCACGTACGCCACACACATTATATTCCGGATCCCTCTGGAACATTCGATAAACACGTAGATTGTTCTGTGATGTCGTAACAATATATGTGTGTATGTGTGTGTTGTGGGGGGGAGGGAAATCGATACGCAATATAAGCAGAGACAATAACCACATAAAATTAATAATTAAGTTCATTTGGATAAAAAGCAAGAGCGGAATAAAATTTTGAAAAGGGAAGAAATATATATATTTAAATAAATCCATAATAAGAATATGATCATAAAATAAATGTCAATTATAAGACGGACAATTAAAAGAGTAATTGCAAGAACATAAAACTAGTGGAACGATTCATAAGAATTAAGAAAAACAAAAATATAATAAAATATGTTATGCTACCAATGACCAGAAGAAGATTGTAATAACAGTCAAGGAATAACAGAGAATTAAAATAAAAAAACTTTACACTGAATAACAAATGATAATTATATTAAAACAGCTTCCAACCATAATAAGAAATAATATACCAGCAGAGCTAACCATTGAGAAAAATAACTGAGATAGAAAATAACTGAAATAGGAATATTAACAGATCTGAGCAAATACGAAGTGAAGTATCCAAAGATATTTTTATTTATAGTCATAAGGTGGACTATTCTTATATAATTTTTATTAATAACTGGCTCTAGATAAGTCCAGCAATATTATTATGCTTTGAGCAGAGATGATTTGCCTCTGACCTCAATAAATGACGTAGTATGGCCAGCAGAGTAAGTAGCCTACAGTGCCCCTCTGAACTGCCCCAGCTCACGTGTTAGGGAATGTTAGGGAATAAATATCCCAAGGATAAAGAACCAAGTTAAGAAAAAATGAAAAAATAAAAAATAATGAACCTCAGATGACTATTACTATCAAGGAAAATCCAGTTAATAATGAAATATAGATAAGCTCAAAAATAAAGAAGCAAAAATTTAGAAATGGGAAGGAAGTAAAGAAATGTAATTTATAATAAATATCATAAGCAATTATTTCAGACAAACCAAGTATGATCTGAACTAATCACTTCTGGTGGAGAGCAATCTGTAGCATGACAGATAATCCACTTAAATAGATTACCATATGATCATTAGTAAAAATCAAGTATATGGAATATCCAGAAAAATCCTAATGAGAACCAAATAAAAATCACAATAAATTACCACCATAACAAGAAAAAGTAAATATAAAGAAAAAACTCTGCAACAAAAATAAAAGTACAACAAAATAAAACCCCAAAAATCTAAAATTAAAATAAGAATAATACCCAGGTAGGATAGGAGTAGGTAAGGAAGACCAAATAAACGAACCAGAATAAACAAGAATAAATAATAATGAAGAAACCAAGAACGAAAAAGGAAGAGACCCAGAACAAAGAAAAATAATAATAAGAAAATGGTACTGAAGAAACCAAGAATGAAGAAGGAAGGTATCCAGAACAAACCAATATACCTAATGAACAGGGACAAGTTTGAAGATAACATGTAATAGAGGAAGTAGAATATGACCAATACCCAAAAGAAACCCAATAGGGAGAGAACAAAAACCCCAAAAGAAAGTAAATGTCACTATAGAAAGTATAACACCCCAAAAAACCAGAAACTCATGTAAAATAAATAAAAACAAAAGTGTTTAAAGTGCTAAGTAGTAGTGCACCCAAGAAAGTTATTGTATAATTAATAAAGACAAATCTTAAGAGTTCCCCCATGATTAAACAATTTGATATTTTAAAACTATGAAAATGACTAGTGATAGTATCAAGAAATAACAGGGGACAAGTGCAAGTGATTATATTATAATAAATAAACTTTGAGAAAGTACAT
The DNA here is from genome assembly GCA_034769895.1 of Magicicada septendecula. NCBI lineage: Eukaryota > Metazoa > Arthropoda > Insecta > Hemiptera > Cicadidae > Magicicada > Magicicada septendecula. Next base: position 37,244,317 of record CM068373.1, read on the forward strand.
TAAATACTGCACCTTTAAATAACTTTAAGTGTTTTAATATAGTATCATGAGTGCTATTTAATAAAATAGTATGGTGAAAGAGCAATGACTACTCTTTCTAATAAAATGCCACTATTTATGAAATAACATTCAATGGAGTGAATAATATAAATAGAGAGCTGGGAGTTAATCCATAAAATGACAAGGGATACATCCCTAAAGTTAAGGAAAAACAGATAAGACTGTACCCAAATAGTTTTAAGAAAGTGTTAAAAATTAACGGAACAGAGATGTTAAGTTCCAATTACCATAAATGAACTCTATGCATCAGGTTTGGAAATAGAGATTAATTCTTATATTTATAAAATGTTATTATGTTTAATAGTTTGAATTAGGAATGCAGTGTCTGAATGTGGATACCATTCTTATATAATAAAATGTTTTTAGGAGTTACTGTCAGTAATCAGTACAAAAAAGGGTATGAATTTAAATACCATATTTAATGTCAAATAATTGTTATGTATTAATTGTTTAAAGTTAATACTAAATGTTATAGTAGTAAAAGAAGGAATTATTAATGAATATTATATTAGAATAGAAGGTCAGAAAAGGGTATAAACTAACTGTATTATTAAAAACTTTGTAGGTAACAACAAATAAAATCTAGGCCAAATAGTAAATCTAAACTACATTATAATTGACAAGTCTAGTCCTATAAACCAACTAAACTGATGAAATTTATGCAAGATAAACCCATCACATAGTAATATAATGTAATTTATACTTTAAAAAGGTATTGTCAGAAGATAGGTAAAATTATGAATAAAAATGCAGATCTATTAACTAAAATTTCAGAGGAGGAGTCATAGATAAATGAATTATATTTAAAAACAATGATTAATGGACAAAATTGCAAGAAATTAAGGACAGATAAACAATTATATCAATCTGAGATTCAGTAGAATAATAATTATATCAGATAAAATGGCTAATACTTGGACAAGAACAGGAAACAAAAATTTAAGCCTACTTTTCCAAAATGAAAGACATATAACTTTTTTAAATAAAAACTTTGTAAAACTATATTAATTAGTATCAAAATAAGCAAAATAAATTAAATAAACCGAATATGTATTTAGTATTTTATAAAATTAAGTAATAACGAAAATATTTTCAGTGATAAATGTATTTAATAAAGATGTATCGGAAGCCAAGGCAATTTGAAACAACGTATGATGTATATTAAATTGGCTAAGAATTTCAGGAGACGAAGGAAATGAGAACAGTTAATTATTATCCGTTGAAGCGAACACTTGAACGACGTTTTGCTCCGTTTAACCTATGTAAGAAGCATTAATGGCGTGCGATACATAAATCGAGTTTAGTGAAAATTTATAACTTTTTTAATTTTGACATTTAACTTTAGAAGCAGTGAGCACAAACAATAAAACAATTAAACTACAATAAAACAGAACCACATACGCCTAAATTATTGAATTAACACCACCACAAATAATTATTACGGACGAAACTAAAAGGGTTAAGTACGACATATTTAACCAAAGTGAAGTAGACATAATCACGCACATTTAAACAAAGTGAACTAAGAAACACTGCACCAGGAACACTCAGTTAACTCCAGAACAAATATCCACAATTGCTGAGACGAGGAAACGGCGAAAAGGCATCTTTATTGCAAGAAATATTTGTCGAGGTGACTGACGTTAACCTACGCAGTCTTCAGTCGGCCATTTTGTTTCCCAGCATCCTATGCGAATTGGAACAAATGAACATCGAGTCTTCACTGGTTCGAATATTATAATATATAAACTTTCAATATTGATTAATAACCTTGTAATTGTTAGTTTTAAGACTTTTAATTGTAAGTGTTATACTTTCATGGCCCTACCCTTCTCTGGCTATTTATAAAATAACCGTTAAAAGAACAAAATATTATATACACTATTCATGTACATTTTTTATCGACCGGCCCTGAGTAACGAGTCGATACTGTTGTCAGTAATCGATTAATCATCGATCTTTCTAATAAATTGTTAATAAATAATATACTTCTGCAAATTGGTTGAAATTTAATTTAAATATAATTAAAAATTAATAAGTTAATTCAAGATCACGGACTATCCGAAAGGCGGTATTTACAAAGGAATAAGGAGCATATTGAAGAAGAAGAAGAACCGTCTATCGACTAGTACCGGAGTTAACTATATTAACGCAGGAGTTATTCAGAGAAAGTGACACAGCAACATAAACAACCATAAAATAATTAAAATTTTTACACAATACAGTTACGAAAATAATTTATTAAATACATACTACAAAAAACACGAAAACAAATATTTTTCAGAAACCAAAATTTTTTATTTGAAATAAAATTTGTTTATTTTCAAATTTTAATATTATTATAATTATTTTGTAACAAGTAAAAACGTTACAATATATATAACTTTTGTATAGTACAATTGTTAATTTATTCAAAATTACTTCTATAAACCGGGGTGTTAGGCCGTGGTCGTTAGCTACGAAACTCCATCACGTCGGCAACGTTGCGATTCCCCCTCGCGAAGTTTCATCGGGCCGCCCAAAATCGGGTATTGTTCGGCGCTATTGCTTTCTTACGCTCTGTCCCTTTTTGGCGGCCTGATAATGATTCCTGAGGAGGAATCGAAACTTTGCCGACATGATGGCGTCTCATAGCAACCGACCACGGCTTTACAGCCCGGTTTATAGAAGTTTTTTTGCGATTTATGCGATTTAATTACGGCTGGCGCCGCCTCTCGCATCCTACCTTCCACTGGTGCCGGTCTAAACAGTCCTGTCCTGTAAATCCTCTTGCACTCGTTACATCTTCGACGTCCATTTTCCATGGATGTTTAGGTGTTCCTTTTTTCTTCTAGATGGTGGAGTCCATTCCCATACCTTTATTGGCCATCATCTCTCATCCGACATTCTTTTTAGGTATCCGAAACAATTCAGTCTTCTTGCTTCTATTGTTTCTATAATGTCAAGGTCGATTCCCATCACTTGTCTTATCTCTACATTTCTCACTCTATCCAGTCTTGTTAGTCTACAGTTACTCCGCCAGTAATCCATCTCCGTAGCTCTTATTTTGGATTTATTTCTTTTGTTAATTTCCCACAGTTCTGCTCCATACAGGCCTATACTTTCGACTATAGTCTTATATATTTTGATTTTATTGTTGTTTGTTATTTGTGGACTCCGAAGGAGACTGTTTAATTGTTTTGTTGCTGTCGTAGCTAAGAAGTAATTTTTAGACGTAATTGTTGGTGTCTTTTTAGAAGTAATTTTGAATATATTGATACCGGCCGAGGAAGCTTTAGACAACAGTTGTTAATTGCTTTTACATAACAAGCTTTTCTCTAATTATGCGTTAACTAAATTCCAAGTACAAATTACAACATGCGGTTTCATTATAATGTAAAACATATTAAAATATATAATGACAGACTCGTATGAGTAAAACGGATTTTAATGATTGACTGAAATGATGATAAATCTTCTATACAAAACAATGTATTCATATAAATAAAAGAAATTTAAATAATCGTTTGGGTTAACGGCAACTTATGAGTTATTGCAACATGCATAAGTGAGTACACTTGCAAGGTGAGAGGAAATAAGGGGTACAGACCCCCCATCACTTTTGCTTCACACACCAGTTTTACCTGAAGAAGTTGTGATATTACTCATCAACAATCATCATCCTCAAGGTTCAAACCAAGAATAATTTGTTCCCGTCTCAAATAGGCAAATATTACATGTGGTCACTCCAGCGCTTCCTCGGACGTCCCACACCTCTCCGTCCCCTCGGCTTATAGTTCCATATTTGTTTTGGGATGCGGCAGTCATCCATTCGGCAAAGATGTTCCCACCAATTCAGCCGATACTGGGCGATCCTGTCAAGTATACTCATAATATTCTGTTCCTGCCGTATATCCGTGTTTCTTCTATGATCATGGAGAGTATACCCTGCCACTTGCCTGAGAAATCTCATTTCAGCCCCGCCTTTCGTTAAAGTCCAATTTTCAGACCCATAAAAAAGTGTGTAAAAAAAAGCCATCACCTTGTAGAATTTTAGGCGTGTTCCTTTACTTGCTGATTTAAAGGTTCGCCTGATGTCCCCGCACATAATGTGGAACTTATGCAAATTATTCACCATGTCGTTGGTTGCATTATAAGACACACTGTAGCCCAGGTATTCAAAACTGCTAACATGTTCCAGGACAGTACCGTCTATAACAATTTTTACCTGTACGGGATCAGTTCCACAAAAAACCATCACCTTGGTTTTAATTGTGTATATCTGCTACCCAGAGTATTTTCAAATTCTATTTAACAAATGCGATATTATTGTTACCATAATATAAAACACTGAATCTTTACTAATTTACTAATTTTAACTACCTTGTTAAAATCTTGTTTAGTCTTGTTTAAACGCTGACCGAAACGTTGTGTAAGTAGGGCTACTGCATTCCTATGTCGAAAGATTTATTTTCTCGTAATACGGACTTGAGAGCTGAAGGTATGAAATTTTTATCAATCCAAGTGGAAGCGAGTGTACGATTGTATTGTAGCCTACTCACACATGCGAACTTAATTCATTAAAATTTCTCGCCGAGAGTTGTTTTGTATTCTCCACGGGGGGGAAGAGCGCCTCCCGTCTCTTCTGCCAGCGTCGCTCGATACGTTTATTACAATTCCATTTTGGGAAATGTGTAATATTTCGATACAACTCCCACGACACTTTACATCCCCGCGCACTCACACAACACGTCGGTTTATGAGTTTCTGATATACTGTATTGAGCACGTATTATACAGGCATACCATTTCCCCTTCCCTGAAGTTTTCTGACTTGTCTCATCACTTGCCGCTGTACACGACTACATTACATAAAAACTTGTCTTCATCTTAGAACAACGATGGACTTCAATACAAAATTCATAGGAAATTGTATGTTAGTAAATTTTAATTTCAATAACTGAATTCCGAAGAGTCAATGAGAACAACAATAATGATCAGTAATCAAATTCTAGAACAGCTGAGCTATGTTAATTGTTTGTGAAATAATACGAGGGATATTTTTTTTTCAACCTCCGTTGAGTTGGAAAACCTGGTTCTGTTGTCATCTAACCTATAACCACTGGTTTTATAGTTGTTTTGACTATTACTGTGGTGACGACAGTTTAATTATGGCAACTACAATTGAAATTGCCTCCAAGTGTGAGATTCGGTCAGCTATTAGATTTCTTCAAGCTAAAGGTCATAGTGCTGCAGAAATTCATCGAAGGTTGTGTAATGTGTATGGAGAAAATGTGATGTGTGATGGTTCAGTTCGGGAATGGTGTCTCTCGGGAAACGACGGCGCTCTCGAACAATCCTATCTACCCTTTCAACAACATCATCAGTACCCACGGATTTTCTTCCTTGTCCTCCTTCATCATGAACATCAATTCGCCCTTCTTTATATTTTCGACACCATTCCCGAACTGATCTATCACTCATCACATTTTCTCCATACACATTACACAACTTTCGATGAATTTCTGCCGCACTATGACCTTCAGCGTGAAGAAATCTAATAGCAGACCGAATCTCACACTTGGAGGCAATTTCAATTGTAGTTGCCATAATTAAACTGCCGTCACCACAGTAATAGACAAAATAACTATAAAACCAGTGGTTATAGGTTAGAACGAAGCCTCAAAAACATTAATCAGCAATCAGATTGTTGCTATGACAACAGAACTAGGTTTGCCAACTTAATGGAGGTTGAAAAAAAAATAGCCCTCGCATTAGCTATGATGGAAATTATGATATTGATGTTAAGTTAGGTAAGATCTAGAGGATCTGTGGAACAATCATCCGTACGTTTAGAAAAAAGTGCGTCGATATACAAAATTAAAGTTTTAGAAAGTTATGGCAGTCCCTGTACTGTCGAATGGGTGTGAATTAATGGACAATAACCAGAAAACAAGACAGTAAAATACAGGCCTCGGAAATGGCATTATTAAGAAAAGTTAAACGGTGTTCTGAACTTAACCGTTTAAATAATTAAGTCGCAAAATTAGTGTTACAAGTTTTTAACTTGAATGAAGAACTGAAAGATTACAAACAACGGTAGAAAGAACAGTTAGGAAGAATTTCAGATTCCAGATTGGCCAAAGAAGTTTGAAAATACAAACCTAAAGGACACAGGTGTGTGGATAGACCTGAGAGGACAGGTGTGTGTATCTTCATTTGCCGAGAGGGCATAACATGAGTGCCTGCTATCTGTCCTACCAGAAAAAATCTTAAAAGATGGCTACCTCCAAGGAAGATATAAATCAACCATCAACTAGTAGACTATCCACAGCGTTTGTTTAACACTGAAAAGAATCATTCTGGGGAGAAATAAAGAAAATACAGGACACGCCCGAAGATATGAGACCCTATCCTGAGGCTGCTCAATGAAAAACAATAGCCAAAGGAAAAAAAGAAAATCACTCATCTTCACCGGTACGCCGATAAAAAAAGAATGGATAGTAGAATGCATAGTTAAAAAAATGTTTAGTAGGTTTACAACACACAATGTATTTTGTACGTCTACGTGTATTTGTATGTAAAAGGAAGAATTAATATTCTAGAGAGAAAGTTTATATTAACGTTTGCAAATATAAACATTTTGTGTTGACTATTAAGATTCATTCAACACTAGTATACGCTAATAATATTAAAACCTGTTTCAGTCTTTACAGACTTATGACAAAATATTTACAGAAGGTAATGCATTCATAAGTAATAACGTCAAGTGATTTGGGACGGGGTCTCACTTGACGGGGAAAAATGATAAGAACGACAAAAATAAAAAGTTCAAGTGTTCGCGTAGTATATGAAACTAAACAGACACGGAATTCAGGGAAATTGTATTTCTAAAAATAGAACGCTAGAAACACTTTACGTAGCGAAATATGCCGGTCACGTTTTTCATTTCAACATGTCAAGTGTTTAAATTATTTTTCTTCCTCAGAAACGATTTTTTAAACATATTGTTAAATTCAGATTTTGTTTTCTAGTGCAGCAGTCTTGTATACCGCATTAATCCGTCTTGTAGTTTATCACAATTACATGAGGCGATGTAACGACCACGTACGATAGATCCACGTACATCAAATCATGGAGATCTAGGATTGGTCCGAAAATTCTAGGGTAGCCCTATGTCTTGTAGTTTCTTGGAACAAATATTTTTCGTTTGGCCAGGCAAAATAACGTCCTCTTTGTTGTATGTACTGTAATAATTTTGTTCAATTAAGCTTTCTTTCATAGCTCCTTCCTCTCTGTATAACTTACTTATATTTTTCTCTTTTATCGTTTGTTTACGCTATTTAAGTCATGCATACTTATACAGACTTGTGTAGGTGTGTTTGTATCGTTTCTGGAGTCAGGAATTGTAATTTTATCTTTCCCGCTATTTTCTAACCGTATCCAGGCCTAAGTTTGTTTATCATGTCAGAGACATAAAGTTTCTTGTCAGCGGCTTGTAGTTTCTTGGAAACAATATTTTTCGTTTCGCCAAGTAAAATAACGCCCTCTTTGTTGTATGTATTGTAATATTTTTTTTTAATTAAGCTTTTATTCCTTCTTCTTCTTATATATACTTATATATACCGGCATGAGTCTGTTTATCATGTCAGCGACATAAAGTTTGCTTTTGCCAGGGGCGTGTTGCGGTGGGAACTGACAAGACCAGAACTCCCCCACTCGTCAAAAATTGACGAGAAATTTTGTAATCTCTTAATTTTTAAGCTGTTCTATTAATTTCTCAGCTGTGTACGCAGATAGAGTAGTAACCCTTTTTTAAAAATGTAGTTCTACAAACAAGTTTGTTTACACAGCGTTTGTATGTGCGTTTGAAATATGAAACATAGAAAAATCAATTAAGTCAATAAGTAGCTTATAGACAATGGTTCAATAGCGTTTTTTTTATTTTGTTACTATTGTAATGGGATTGATTTCAGTATGTTATTATACCTTTTTCAGCCACTTTAACGATTGTAATATTGATAGTCTTGATTTATTTTTTCTTTTGTGTAAACCCGACCCGACTCCGGACCCCCCACCACCAAGACCAAATTCTGGATATTTGAATTTGCAGCTTTTACGGCTTTTACAGCTTGTTTCTACAACAGGACTGTGACTCCATTCATGTACCAACATTATCTGTTACCAAGACCCCGGACCTCCCCCCCAAATTTGCCACTACTGGCTTTTACAGCTTGTTTTTACAATAGTTCTCGGACCCCGCTGATGTGGAAAATTATCTATTATCAATCTTCGCCTTATGGTAAATAGGCTCTCTGATTGACAGATTCTGAACGGAATAAGGTCGTTCATCTTGATACAATGCCACGTGTTTATAGCGTTTGTTTTATCGACCGCCAGAGGTCGTGCTGTATGCGTGCCGATAATTGCTCAAGGTCGTTTAATTTCCTCCACCGTTTCTTTGATAACAGTTATACCAGCGATTATTTTTATCAGCGATAATAATAATTAACTAAGACCGTTAAAGGTGAACCCCCCCCCCCCAGGGCTTGTTATGAATAGTTAAAACAGTGGAGTTACTTTAATTTTCCTTTAGTGTGAGGTTAGTCAACCACACGCTATAGATTGTATCGGGCCCACGGTTTTTGTTAAATCAAGCAAACTAATAAGGGATATTTATAGCGCATTTCGCAAGCGGTAATTATCAAAGGGTGGTCAACGTAATTTCGTTTAACCTTTTCATTGTTAAGTTAGGGGTTGTAATATTTCGACACCTAATAACAGGAAGGTCAGTTTTTTGGTATGTACTTAGATTATGTCTATACCATAAATAATGTGTGCGTATATGAACAAGTAAAGTATATAAAAATTTGTTGTGGCAAATATTAAAAGAATGAGGATAACCAAAACAATTTATAAGAATTATGCAAGGCATATATAACGGAAAAGCAAAACCTGTTAAAAATAATTGTAGGATATCTCAACAAATATCTGCTGATCAAGGTGTTAGACAAAGGGGCAGTATATCACCTACTCTTTTTAACATTTATATTGACGATGTGGTAAGGAAATAGAAACGTCTAGTAAGACCTGGTATTAAGTTATCACGAGACAGATATTTTAATGCGGTGTTGTTTGCTGACAACTTACTTGAACTTGAAAGTGCAGAACGTGATTTGCAAAAGAAAACTGTTTTTAAGCTTCATCAGGTTTGCAAATACGAGGGTAAATCGAAAAGTAAGTTACACCCTAGCCGCGTTCCTGTATTAAAAGGATAAAAAAATTTCCCTTGGTGGTAACACTGTCCATATTGTTGTCTCCCCACTCCCCAAGCGGCAGCGCTGTAGCTGGTTTAGTGTGCGAGTAGTCACCGTGTGAGTATAGCGCGTCGTATAGAGGTGTCGTCCAACGTTGAAGTGCGCTCCGTCGTCCGATTTTTGTGGGCAAAACATTATAATCTGAGTGAAATTCATCGGCAAATTGTCGAGGTTTATGGTGAGAATGCGATGTCTCGGCCCATGATCGCGAAATGGTGCCAGATGTTCGAAGATGGAAGAACGAACGTGACCGACGGTCTGCGCGTCGGGCGGCCTTCAACTCTGAACACTAGCGACAACGCGGGGCGCGTGAATGAAATCATTCTTGCCAACCGCCGCGTTAAAATTAAAGAGATTGCAAGTGAACTGAACATCGGCCACGGTAGCGCATCTGTGCTTATTCACGATCAGCTGGGTTATCGAAAGGTGTGCGCGCGCTGGGTGTCGCGCGTGTTAAGCGACACGCACAAAAATCAACGTTTTGAGGCTGCGCTGTTGTTTCTCCAGGTTATTCGACGGATGGTCCACAGTTTTTGAGCAGTATCACAAGAGATGAGAGCTGGGTGCACCATTACACTCCCGAGACAAAACGGACATCAAACGAATGGAGACACAAGAATTCGCCACAGCCAAAAAAAGCCAAAACAATTCCAGCGGTTCGAAAGGTTATGCTAACGGTCTTTTTCGATCCCGAAGGCGTTGTGTACAGTGAGTTTACGCCCCGAGGAACAACAATCAATGCCGCATCGTACTGTGATACGTTAAAAAAGTTACGAAAACTGATTAAAGATCGAAGGCCTGGAAGATTGAGTGATGGAGTTGTTTTTCTTCAAGACAACGCTACCCCCCATACAGCTGGTGTGACGCAAGAGTTGCTGCGAAAATTCAAGTGGGAAGTGTGGTGCCATCCCCCTTACAGCCCCGACCTGGCACCCTGCGACTATCACCTTTTTGGTCCTCTTAAACAAGACCTGGGGGGCCAGCGTTTCGCTACAGACGATGAAGTGCAAGAAGCAGTTTCAAAGTGGTTAAAACAAATTGGACGAAATTTTTACGAACGTGGAATCGAGAAACTGGTCACACGATATGACAACTGTTTGGAAACACTTGGCGGGTATGTCAAAAAATAGATAAATGTTCCTACTTATTTGTTCAATAAAAAATTTTTTTTTTAATTACGTATTTTTTTATAGATGGGGGTGTAACTTACTTTTCGATTTGCCGTCGTAATAGAATAAAAAAAAAATCCACTATAAAAACAAAGGTAAAGGTAATCCACTTAGAGGTAAGGATCCAATAAGCGCAAAATAATGATTACTCATCGGATTCTAGAACAGGTGAGCCATTTTAATTATGTCGAACACGATATTAGCTATGATAGAAATTATTATATTGATGTTAAATTAGGTAAGTTCCAGACGATCTGTAGAACAATTAACAGTATGTTTAGAAACAAGGTACGTCGAGATACAAAATTAAAGTTCTACAAAGTTATGGCAGCCCCTGTACTGTCCTTTGGGTGTGAATTGTGGACGACAATCAAGAAACAAGACAGCAAATTACAGGCCTCCTAAACGGCGTTCTCAAGAGGAGGTAAAAGGTGTTTTAACCTTTACCATATAAAGAATGGGGCCATAAGAGAAGAGTTACAAGTTTCTAACTTGATTAAAAAATTAAAAGGTTACAAACAACGGTGGAAAAAAACACTTAGAAACAATGTCAGTTTCAGACAGGAAAAACAAGTCTGGAAACACAAACCAATAGGACACACTTGTGCGATTAGATTAAGGAAGAGTTGGCTGGAGAATATTTGTAAAGTTGCCATGCTGTGAAGGTGATAATGATGAATTTAAGTGTAAACAAACTAACCAAACGTGTACAGCTTGAATAAGGAAAAATGTATTCTGTTTATTTTTTGAATTGTCAGCCGACGCGTTGTTACTTTCTCCTTTCGTTATCTTCTACAATGACTGTTTCTATATTATTGAATACCTGCGTCATTCCCGTTCTAATCGGCATCAAGTAAAACCAAATTATTCAGTCAATCGTTTCTCCTCTGAGGTTTGATATAACTAAACACGATGAGATGATGGTTCACCCTTTAAACGAACAGTAGAGGCTGCAATTTCTTAATTTCTTGCTGCCGGCTTCAACACTGTTGAATTATTATAATCGGCCGTGCTGTTAGGCCCTGGTCCACAGTTGTTGTTGTTGTTGACAAACGGTTCGACCCCACCATCGGAGGCCATCATCCTATTCACATATATTGGCACAGTGTATATCAGTTCACCTCAGAGTAGCTACACTGGTGTAAAAACGAGACAAATTGTAGCTTACGATGATGACGCCATTGCAGTAAGCCGACATAAAACGAGCTTGGGACTGCGGAAACAGATAGAGAGACCCAAAAACGTAAGGGTTGAACTTAAATGGAAGAAGAATCTATTACATGGAGCCCAGAAGAGGAACTGTAATGATACTTTTATTTCATAAGACTATTGTTTTCAATTTTGTTTTGTTTTGCAATGTTAATTACCTTTTGAGCGGAATTAACAGTTTTTAATTGCACTTTAAAATTTTAATTACTTGGAATCACAGTTGAATAAAATAAACAGTGTACTGGATGAAATACAACCCTGCATTCAATGGGAAATAAGCACAGACGTTATTATGCAGACAAATTCAAGGAAGTAAAAGTATTAAACGTTTAAATACGGGAGCCTAATTCGGACTGTGGGCATTCATGATAGTGAAACCTCAATCATGACGATTGTCGTGAACAGCTGTTGAGAATATTAGAATACACAATTCTTAGGAAAATATTGTTACGCCATTAGGAACGTTCTCGAACAATGGAGTGTGTCGTTGTACGCGTTTCTCGGGTATAACAGCAGAGCCCAGCTGTAATATTGCTGCTACATAGAGGTGAAAGACAATTACGTGACACTTATCATGCGTTAACAATCGAGGCCACTCCAGACCACACCGGTCGGCGCACTGTACTTTAAGACTAGACATTTTTCACGGTTTCTAGTGGATTCGAGAGCACCTGTAATTGTTTAACACGTTGTAATTGTACATGTTGTAATTGACACTTGTTTAACACGTCTACATTAAGTGTAATCCTGTGGGATAAGAAAATTACAGCAGAAACTAAAACCAAAATATTTAAATCCATTGTTAGACGTATCATGACTTACGGCTCAGAAGTATGGACTACTAATAAACACATAAGAACCAAATTAATGAAAGAAGAGATGGACTTTTGGAGACGTTCGGCATGCGTATCCAGACATGAAGTCATTAAACATAGAATCAATGTAAAAAATTGAATTGTTGAATTTATTCAAACAAAAAAATTACAATGGTATGGATACACTAAAAGAACGGCACAGGAAAGATTGCCAAGGAGAGTTATGAGTTGGACCCTACCAGGAAGAAGGAAAAGAGGAAGACCACCTATCACCTAAATAGAACGAATTCAGACTATATTGAGGGAACGAGAAATTGAAGATCTTTGGATGGACAAGCAGCTGTAGAAGATGAGAATTCAATCGCTTCTCTAATCTTTCGTTCCGGAAAATATATAAACATTGTGCAGCCGAAATAATAATAATAATAATAATATTCTTGTAAGAAAAATATTGCTTACTATTAATTATAATTTAAGATAATTAAATTTATTACATCATTTTCAGGCGATTATGACTGGCTAAATGATGAAAAAAAATGTTTAACGTTTTAAATTTGAGCAAATTATAAATTGATAATGACTATGTTCATAATATTTGGTTCTAAAGTAACATATTTTAATGCGCACCAGCTGGTTTATTTTAGTCGTTTCTGCTGTGAGCATGAGATGAAAATCAAATCCTTAGTATAAGCCTACAAGAAATGAGTAATCGATGCGTGTTCAGGAACAGGGTCTCTGGAATTGCGTGACGGGCATTAACTTTCTAACAATCTACTTGTCGACGAGATTCCAATCCCTGACGATACACAATAACGACCAAAGTTTCTCTCCAACTTATTTCACGTTCACTTGCTAAGGACGCTATATATATATGTTGTGTTTACTTTAAGCTACATTTCAGTACAGCACGCAACTGCCTCTTTGCTCTCACACATATTACAAATCTATCAATAAAATCTATGATGTCGATTTGTATGTCAGTACAAAGTTAAAATAAATATTCTTGTTCATTGTAGTTTACATGTTTAGGCTCGAATACGTATTTATAAATTACTCCTTTATAAGCATCTCGTTGAGTTTCCTGCAGACCTCCCATGCTATTTGCCATGGTAATGCCATGGTATTTGGTAATACCTTCAAGTAGGTTTATTTTCACCTGACGCACGTTTCACAGAAATTATTCTGTATCTTCACAGGTTCGTTTGAGTTGTAACTGAATGTCTCGCGTACAATATAGTTAACGGATAATCTATTTAACTTTGATTCTATCTTCGATCGTTGTAATATTTATGTAGTCATCTATTTATTGTTTCATTTATTATTCTGATAAATGTATGATTATAAATAACTCGTCTTGTTTTGTTTTTATTTGTATTTGATATTTAATTAGTACGTTATTGTGTTTGTAAATATTATGATTTTCCCAGATATGCATTTTGTTACCTTTTGTACGTTTTTAATTAATTTGCCTTTTTGAATGTCTGGAAATTTATGTTTTTTATTTAAACAATGTGTGGCTAAATTAGATTTGTAAATATTGGGTTTAAGAAGTGATTTAGATATTTTTGCAGTTAAGGAAAGGGTCAAAGAACACAGAAAAAATGAATTCAACACATAGATAGAATGGAAGAAAGTAGAAACCGAAGATAGCAAAAGATTTACAACCCTAGAGGCAGAAGAAAATTTGGTAGGCCTAAGAAATTGTGGACCGTGGAATAGAAACAGTCCGCTAAAGCCTAAAACCGTTAAGAAGATCATGATAACGAATATTAAGTTTTATAAACGCATTGCGTTGTTGAATGAATCTCTCGGACACTTTTTTCTTCATCTGGCCTATGTAAAATTTATTGCAATCTGGACATTCTATTTTGTAAATTTGCAAACTCCATTTTTATTATGAATGCTCAATATAGTTTTAGGTTTTATTTTATAAATAAATGTTTTTTTTTTGTGTCGGCTATCTAAGGACTACATGGCAATTTCAGTTCTTTATTCCTCGTTCTTTTCTTTTTTACTTGTTCTTATTCTTTTATCTTTTCACTGTGTCTCTTCTTTCTGTCTTCAGTCCACTTTGAACCTGCGTTTATCTCTCTCCTACCATGGACTCATTTCCATTTTTAACACTTTTGCCCGAAAAACGTCTCTTTCAATTGCTTCTTCTGCGAGTATATTATTTTTTTCTTAATCCTTTTGGACTTCTTTAATCCAACTTGATGTTGACTTCTTGCCCCACAGATATTTGAAGATTTGCTTTGTCAACCTATTGTCGTCCATTCTATATAAATGTCCAAAAAATAATAGTCTTCTTTTTCTCATTGTTTCTGTTATATTTTCTATATTTTGATATATTTCATACTTACTTCTTAATTTCCATACTTCTGAAGTTTTTTGTGGGCCTAATATTTTCCTAATGTGTTTTATTTTATTTTGTAAATGTACAGGGATAAACTACTTTTACGATCGTTAGTTGTCTGAAACTCAGTCTACAATATAAAATAATGTAGGTTAAATTTCATAAAATTCAAATCATAAATTAAATTTTTAACATTAAAGTAAATAATCTTAATTATCAATAAGTAAAATAGAAATTTTCTACTACTCTTTCAGTCAGATTTGAAAGTTTTTGTTCCCTTCGCTTTGGGTATATCAACATTTTACTACATTAAATTTTACTTTCCTCCTAAATTTTTATTATTACATAAGCCCAGGTTCGTCCGGATCTTCACCTTTATTTTATTCTTATTAATTTTGGCTTTCAGATTCTTCTCACTTATTTTGTTTTATCTGGACACTCTAAGTGTCCTCACTAACACATCTGACTTAATATTTCATAAGATTAAAGTCTTCACGGCTGGAGTCTTCTTCAGTAAAATTATTTTTCGGGCTGTTGGGTCGCGGCCTTCTTCTTTTAGAGCCAAACGTTTTGACTCCAACTGCGGCAGTCATCTTCATTGGATCTTCTGTGTTCACGTCCTCTTGGCTCTATTGGTCGCGTCTTCATGTAATCCATCTACAGTGTTTTTTTGACGTAGAATACGTTTTACTTTTCAGGCCAGCAATAGGCACCCCCAACCAGAAAATCGAGCGTTGTTTTCACGTCACGTTTGAAATTGAAATATTATCTAAACGACAAAAGATTCACACTTATATGAGGTACCATTCGACAGATAAAGGAACAAAGATAATAAATAGCACAATATAAGCGGGCTATTCATCATCCAGCGCGGGGTAAGCGGGGGGAGAAATAGAAATATATTGCGCCGTTCGGCGGGCACTAAAATTAGTATTCCTCCGGTTTCCAATGTGATAGAACGTTGAGTGAGGTGTCGTTAAAATTCTCTCATCGAGTACTATCCACATAGTGTACCGTAATAGCGGTGATATTATTAAGAGGTTTGAATAATCGTAATTCAAATTGTAAAAATCGTGTGTTCGGACAAAATGTCGCGGTATATGGATGCTGAACGTGCTCAAAAGTATCGTAAACGCATACAGGAGAGTAGAGAAAATCATGGGGAATTCAAAAAACCCAAAATGACCAATGCTGAACGTCAAAGGATTTACCGACAACGCTTAAAACAAGGAAATAAATACTGAAGTCGAGTCAACACCATGGACACCAGAATTAATTACCATAGTAACAAGTAAATAAACAAATGATATTTAGCGGCATCGGAACTATACCTTTATAGTATATCGTAAATCGATATTATAGTAAATCGTAACCGAGTTTATAGTAAATCGGCCCCCGCCGATTTTGTTTTTGTTTATTTGTCAGGTCGTTGCAACAACATTGGCCATTAGCGACAACAAAAATTATAAAAATGAATTTATAAATACGGACAGAAATGCTCATACAAATGCAGTAAAATTACATATTAAACTAGAAAATGCTAAGTGAAGATAAACATTGCAAAAAAATACAACTTGTGCGATTTAAAAATACATTAGATATTAGTTTAAATATTAGCAATAATGCAAAATAAAATGATAATTATTGCCCTATATAGCACAAATAATATAAATACATAGCATGGAGTTATTTAATTATTAATTAATAAACTATAGAAGCGTATATGTAATAATAAATATAATACGTAAAACATATAACAATAAATTTAACAACAAATAGTATATAAAATAAGTAAAGCAGTAATAATAATCTTGACTACATATTATTAATCCATCAACTTAAACGGTTTAGAAGTTACATAAATTTCTTTTCTAAATGTTCTTATAAGTTTAAGAAGTGTTATTTCATTGAATTAGTCGTGAAACTTGCAATGGCCTGGTCATTTTGTGAAAACGGACAAACGAAGAATATTGAAAAGCGTCCTTATAGGAAACTTTGAAGAAACAGACCAAAATGATGTCCAAGGGAAAGACAGAAAACTGTTCTTTCTATAGGCCCGAGAGAGGTAATCGACGTCCTTTGGTAATAGCAAAGTCAGGTGTAGGGTTAAGACGGAGAAAGCTAACTCTTGTCTTTGGAATAGGGGACGACGACTAGATTCTTTCAAACATAAAGTTCTTATCCCTAAACATTAGGCGGCAAATACATAATATTGTAGAAAGAAAACTGGTACCAATCTACAAACCGTTTAACATTTTACGTTTTAAAATTTCGTCTAAAAATAATTGGAGTATCCAATTTTTAATTCACATTACTTGGCTTTTGTTTCCTATCAGAAATACTTGTTAAATAAAAAGAAAGCCTTAATTAATAGGACAAAATTAATTTAGTGTATTGCGTTAGGCGAATATACATAAATTTTTTAAATTATCATTCCACTTAAAGAAAACACTTAGTTTAAAATGAAACAAATTCCAATGAATACAAATACAAAGAAGCCGGTTTGCTAATTAAGATTTTTCTTAACAAATTAAATTTCGAACAGTATTCATTTCAATTACTGTTAAGCAATAATTAGAATTCTTCAAAGCGAGAGGATAGTGAGCCTCTATCCTTTCACCTGTGTTCTAGTGAATAATGGTTTGAGAAAACTCGATCACCTCTTTTATTTTTCAATGTAATTGATATTTTATACTGTAAACATACTGTACAAAAATGTTAACTCCCGTTTTTTTTTACATTTTTCTGTATCTCAAGCAGAATTATTTGTTCAAAAGTACTGTAACTCAATTTTTTTCCATTCTAATTTTGTATTTGACTGTGTGATTTTTAAAACGACTGCACATGGCAACAATTTTTATTAAAAAGCAAGTTATCAAAATACGTTATGTGCATTTGTGTGTGTGTGTGTGTGTGTGTGTGTGTGTGTGTGTGTGTGTGTGTGTGTGTGTGTGTGTGTGTGTGTGTGTGTGTGCGCGTGTGCGTGTGCGTGTATATACATGGCACATCCAAACTATAGTGAACTATGCAGATATTTATATTCACGCACACTCATGAATGTCGAATATTTAAAACATGTGATCTCAACGCTTCTACTTGGCTCTTTATTCTGTATTGCAAAATGAATCACAACGCAATTATCGATATACGAGGGTCAGTTGAAAATGTGGCGGAGCGATATCTATTACTCAGTGTATCTACAATTTTTAGTGTATATCGTAAGATTCATATTTCGTTTGAGCACCTGTTCATTTCCAAATCTATTTGTCAATTCATTCGTTGTTTACGTCTCACGTTTTTTTTTTTTTTTTGAAAAACGGACAAAATCACGAATTCTCTGTTAAAAAGATTCTAGCGCCAATAAAAATTCACAACAAAATGACAAATGTGTTAGAAACATTGCAAAAAACAATATTTCGTATGTGGGCATTCGAGTTTAAACGTGGTCGTACGAGCACTCAAGATGATCCCCGTATGGTCGCCCCAAAAGAACACCAACTGCAAATGCGGCACCCAGGTTGCACAAAGATTTACCACACCGAGGTCTTGACTTAAAATATGATGCACAAGCTTAATGTGAAGTACCTACGATACCAGGATGTCATCCTCTCTCAACCGCCGGTCTCCCAAAACTGTGTACGACATTTTTTTAAAAACGATATCTGGGGTTGTTTCACTTTTTAGTTGACCACTGCGAAGATCATCTTCAATGCTCGTACGATCATGTTTAACTCGAGAACCTACTTACAAACTATTGTTTTTGAAGGTGTAGCCTCTCCTTACCTTCTCTGTTGTGAATTTCCATTGGAGCACGACAGTTTTTAACAAAGAATTCAATTACAGCACGATGTTTGATTTTGTCCATTTTTCAAAACATATGTGACACGTAAATTTCGAACATCTGATAAACAATATATAAACTGATAGATAGATTAGAAATTAACACGTTTTTACAAGAAATATGACTGTTGCAACACAGGAAAAATTTTAGTTTTACCGCTGAACTCCGCAAACTTTTCAACTGACCCTCGTATTGTTTTCACTATTATGAAAACAGTTTTCACGAATAGTGCCAAAAGATAATGGATGAAGTCAAGATATTAATGAAACGCTAACGTGGTAAGTGTTACACAAACATTGAAATAATACAAAAGTGTACTCCCCCTCCCCAACGGTAAGTGAAACTAAACAGATACGGAATTCGTTTAAATTGTGTTTACAAAAATAGAAGGCTAAAAATACTTGTTAATCCTTTAGTCCTTACGTAACGAACTTTGGTTGCCGTTATATATACGTCATTCAGCGGTGCCGCCGCCTACATCAAATGTGTCGCGACAAGCTAGAAAATAGCTTTATTTAGCAGATTGTAAAACTTAACTACAATACATTTGTTAGTACCTGACCCTCCGTACTATACGACCTTGGTATAATTAATAAAAATAAAAACAAGATGATTGTATAATTCAAATAGATATAATGGTCAATTTGTAATCCCTCCTACATGAAGAGATATATCAGCAGGAAAATATCTCGGCGAGAGAAGTACAGAACAATCAATTACTTTGGTGGGGGGGGGGGAGGCGTAGAAAGTAGATTCTGGATAAAGTTTATACAGCGGTGGAGTTAAAAAAAATTGAGTAATTTTTGGTAGGAAAGTCTGATACTTTTGAAATTTAAATACTCACAAATTCGTAGATCCTATCAGTAACAGCTGTCTCGTTCCTGTAAAGATTTCATATTAGTGGTCAGTCTCCATAGTCCATTCATACACTCTTGAAAACCTCAAATATTTTGTTCCATGTTACAAACCTTTCACTATGCGCGTTAATGCTATGTATTTGTTAGTTTCCTCTCAGTCCGCTTTTCAATAATTAATTTTGGCGCTAATATTGCCTCTTTGGCTATTCACTTCTTTCTTTCGACTGCATGCTGAAACTCTGAAGAACACGTCTTGAATTTTACGTTTTATTCGACTGAGAACTATATTAATATATTGTTCTTGAGACGTGCAAGACATCTTCTTTTTCTTTTTGAAGGCTCACAGCCTTATGCGGGTTTTAGTCTACACCAGGAGCTCTCACATCATGTTTCACACCCTCCAACTACCTCTTGTTTAGTTTTGCTCTAGCGCTCCAGCTTTTTTCATCCGGTCTCTATTCCAATATTCTCCTCCATTCCTACCAGCCTCTATTCAACACAAATGACCCTACCGTGCTCTATTTTATCTTTCATCACACATTTTAAGTTGAGTTTTGTTTATATTCTCTATTGTCTGTATAGAGAATAAAAAGGGGAGGATTTAAAAAAAAGGAACAAACGAGAATTTCAAGGTCGTTTCACCCGAACCTTTTACCCGAAATAATTTGTGTAATGAAATAACACCCAAAATACACAAAAACATAACCTTCACTGGCGAATACACAACAATAGCACAAACTTCCTAGACCTCCCCATTCCAAAATTTGAACACAGTCACAAATTCAGTATATACAGAAAACCGACTACAACTGACACACTAATACACAACTCCTCCAATCACCCAATACAACACAAACTAGTTGCCTTCAGAACTATGATTCATAGACTTAACAACATCCCACTAGATTAAAAGGAATACAAAGACGAACTAAACCCGATAAAATATCTAGCAGAATCCAACGGATACAACAGAACGATGGCCAGTAAACTCCTACACAAAACACAAAACAAACAACAGACAAAGACAGAAAACAAGAAATTCATAACACTAACATACATCAATTCCCACACTGAAAAATGTGTCCACAAATTCAAAAAAGCAGGATACAGAATCGCATACAAACAGAACAAAACAGAACACACACTATCAAAACACACACACAAAGCACAAAACAAATTCGATCTACCTGGTGTTTACAAACTAAATTGCTCAGATTTCAACAAATTCTACATTAGCGTGGAACGAAAATGGCCTTTTTTAATTTTTTTTTTTAGTTTTGTAATAGTGGGGAAAAGTTGCCTTTTAGGCTCAAAAAGAAGAAAACAAAATTTGGTTGCTATACTACAACATCTTGAGGTGCCGCAAAGAGTTAAAGTTTGTAAAAAAATTAAAAAAATTGAAAAATTATGAACTTTGATAAATTATTTTTATGGTTTTCTCGTACATATAATGTTACGAAAGATAGTTGTAAATACATATATAAGCATTAGAATTGGAAAAAATTATTAATTACAAAATATAATAATAATAAAAAAATATTTTTTAATGTCAAAAAGTTTGTATTTTTGCTAATTTTGAAACTTTTGGGAACATTTTGGTTGTTACAAATAGTAGTAAATAAGGTTGAAATAAAAGCTCGTCAAATCAATTATATATTTTTTTATTAGAGCACACGTAAAAAAAATATCATAATACACTTTTAAAGACATTGAAAGTTCATTTTTTATGATTTAAAAAACCCTTAATAATTACAAATGTTACAGCTGCAACATCCCTTCGTTTTGCCATCTAAATGACAAAAAAGATGTCGCAAAGGTAGCTCATTTCCATGGAACAAACAAACTAACCATTGTAAAGGTCTTCCTATTTCATTTTCCATCAAAGAAATCACACCATTACTATGTCCAGTGTTTACAACGGTTCCATCACACCCAATAGCAGTAGTGTTCAAAAATTGTTCGTTGTGTTCTCTATCTTCAAGAAACTCCAGTATACTGTCTGCTATGTCTTTTCCAGTGCCAGATTTAGGTGTTGTTACGTGGCCTAAAAACTTTGAGTTTGGTTCCTCTATTAGTGAAACGCGCGCTTTTTTGTACAACTTAATTCCTTTCTTTTCTTGAACAATTGTTTTGTCTCTTCTTCCATCAAAAAACAATCCTCTATTTTCGGTTATCTGATCATAAAGACTGTCATTAATGAGATCTCTTCGATTTTTTGATCTTGCTCGTTTAATTTTCATCCTGTCTATTACTTTGGTTTTGTCTTCCCCTGTGATTACACCCAAGTCCTGTAAAGCAGCACTAGCTATAGCTGCAGCAGCTCTATCTGATATTCCGGTACGGTCACAAATGGAAGCTACAGATTGCAATTTAATACGCATTTGAGTGCTTATCTTTTTCTCTTTTTTCAGTTTTGAAGGGCCTGGTAGATTTATCTCTTCAAACGTAGACAGGACGTAGTTTCAAACAGAGATACATTGAACACACAAAGGCACTACACTCCACTACCGAATCCACCTTTGCAAACCACCTCATTGAAGCAAACCGCACATAGAAAAACATCGATAGTAACATGGATATTCTACACGTACACACAAAAGGCCGAAAACTAGACACTCTAGAACAACTGGAAATATACAAACACACGAAAACACATAAAAACGACATCCTAAACTAACAGACACAATTCAAATCACACGCATTACTCGAACACACACACACACACACACACACACACACACACACACACACACACACAACATCGATCTTCAAAAGTCGATACCGTCACCAAGAACAAGACGGACAGTGCTCTCAGCGGCAGCCTTTGAAGAACCTTTCTAAAAGCGAAAACTATAGAAAGACTACAGCGAAAACTTCAGGCTATAGGGTGAAACTTTTACGTTTTTATCGATAAAAACTTTGTGTTCCAAGTTGGTAGTGATTTAATTATATTTAGAAAAAACAGACGTTCTCTAGCGGTATAGACACAGATGTTTCTGATACCAGAAATCGTTAACTCGTGCACATCTGACATCAGAAACGATTTTAATCAGTAAACGACTTTGCCTACTCCAATGAAGCGTACACTGTTATTGCTGCTCGAATGAGTGCCGGAGCAATTCAAACGTATTGATCTCGATTTGTCGTTTAATACGTAGGTTATGCCTACTTGTTCCACAGATTATTAACACGATGTTTGTACATACAGGCTAACTTTGCAGACTGCATACTGGTAGTTATAACGTGCGTAATATTTTAGTTTACACTGAATATTACAATGAATTCTGTGATTACGTTGCTTACATTAGTAGATGTACACAACGATTAGATTTACAGACCACATATATTGTATGTTCAATATTGACTTTAATGGGTAATGAAATTTTATATTATTATATAACTAAATCCCTAAATTCGTAGTGACCGTCAATCAATGAACTTTTCAGTGAAGGGTTTGTGAGGATCGGTCAAAAATATAAACACAAATTTTAACTTATTTGTGTCGACGTTTCGACAATGTTTATTGTCATCAAATGGACCTGTTTATGAATACAAAAGAAATGTCAGCCACAACAGAACAATTATTTGTGTGAACGTGTTTGTGTATGTGTATGTGAGTGTGTGTGCGTACACGCGTGTGCGTGCGTATGTGTGTATCATTGTATATGTGAAGGAGTTGAGATAGTTTGTTTACATCTTCAAATGTTTTCTTTAATACAACGAGAAAATTATAATATCACCGATCTTAATTTATACACTATTACAATTTAAATTACTATATGTAAAGATATTTTTAATGAATTATAAAAGCAATAGTCAAGAATTAGGTATTAGATTGGTACAGAAAACGTTTATACATATACCAGTCAACATATAGCACAGTAAAATATATTATAACTAAAAACAGATTAAGGGATGTTCAACTATATAATTATTAAAAATTATTTTTAACATCTTTCACTCGCTACTGGTACTAAAAACATTCATTCATTTAGAAAAATATAAATTACACAACAACTGTAGAACTTTACGCACTTACATCAGATAGTTTACATAATGCTACAAACACAATGTTTATGGTAAATCTATCTAACAAGTAAAATTGGATAATACTTGTAATCCTATTGTTGTAAATTATAGTCCAGAGTACTACAGAATATTGTAAATTTATGTGTACATGTCCACAATCACACACTCTCTCTCACCCATTCTCCCTCTACCTCTCATTCTCACAATCTCTCCCTCTCACAACTCACTCTCTCTCTCTCTCACAATCTATCTCACTCCCCCTCACTCTCTGTCTGTCTGTCTGTCTGTCTGTCTGTCTGTCTGTCTCTCTCTCTCTCTCTCTCTCTCTCTCTCTCTCTCTCTCTCTCTCTCTCTCTCTCTCTCTCTCTCTCTCTCTCTCTCTCTCTCACTCACTCACTCACTCACTCACTCACTCACTCACTCACTCACTCACTCACTCACTCACTCACTTGTCTCATTCCACATATGGCACTCTTAAAACAGTCACCATTTCTATTAACACTCTCGTCCTCACATACATTAGAGAATTATGTACAGGATAACAGTATAGATTTAACAACTTATATTAAAGAGTTACAAACTATTACAATACAACATTATAGATAACTGATCTGTTATATGATGTCTATCATATATGATATGATATTGTTATATAATAAACAATTTTCACAGCATTAAATTACGTTTATTCGTTTGTTGGTTTAAGAAATAAAGCATGTGCGAGACTTTAATGTAGTTGAGTCAAACTTTAACGCTAATAATTACTAATAATTTAAGTAATATTTTAATAATATAAAATAATTAGAGTGGTGATGAAACTTGTCAGACGTAAACGTAAGGTAGACTTAAAAATTAGCCTGTCTAGTAAACTGAATCTAGACAATAAATTCTACATAAAAAAAGTACCACGATACAATCATAAATCAACCACCATAAATTCATAAGCAATCACTATACTTATGAATCGGCGGGGTGAAAACCTGTCATTAAGGTACTCTGTGGCAAGGTGTGTTGCGAGCCTCTAATATACGTTCTTCTTTCTGATTGGCTGATGGTTGATTTATGACTGTATCGTGGCACTTAGAGAACTTATAAGTAGACTTCAGGGGACTTCTCCAACCTTAATAATAGTACTGTGGTCACTAACGTCTACAACCCTACGTTAGCGCAGCTCGAATTTACACTGTTGATGGCAGTCGATGGCGCTGCCGAAACGTCAGTTTTTATTGAAAACAATGGACCACGGCCAAACAGCCGGGAATGAATTTTAACAATATTTACAATTTGATTTTTACATAGTGCTATGCATTTATTTCGTGTTCATTGTCTCTTATTGACATCCATTTTCTATTTTATTTAAACCTTTAAAAATGTAGCATTTTATTTGCCACTGCTTCGTTGCAAAACCCTAAACTCTTTCTACTACGTTTAGTTTAGGTTTTCTATAAAAGGTAGCTAAGAGTATCTCTCCCTGTTTCTCGGACGAGATGGCCCACACCTTTCCGAGTTAGATGTCCTTCCCTCATAACGGCAATTCGACATTTAAGTAAAGAGTATTTTTCCTTTTTTAGGTGCCTGACAAGTACAAAGCCGGGACATGTCCATGGTAAATGGGTGATAGAATGATTCATGGAGACGGAATGAAAGTACATCAAGCCACAACATGTGTACTACAATTCGTCAAGCAACTGTTGCCTGTTTACTTACCAGTAAACACTTTAAAGTAACTAGAAACTCAACGTGGTTTAAGAGATCCAATGAGCTGTAGTATTTAATTTGGTCAAAGCCAGAAATACTTCCACCTTGTAATTTTTATTTTACATCAAAATTCTTTCATCGAACTTAATTTCCTGCTGATTGAATGCCATTGAGTTCTGCTGTTTAATCTTTATCAGCAGTAGATATTCAACAAACATTTAGAGAATGAGAAACCAGATTACTATTGGCTACTCCATTTTAAGTAGGTAACCAAATTTTTCAATGCGTAAGGAAGAGGGATTCTGAGTCAAGCCCACAACAAACAAATAAATAATCAGTATGTTCATTTGAAAAACAGGCAAGTAGGCTTAACCTTTGGAACAAATCAGAACACACACAAAATTGTGGGGCACATAAAGCGATGATAATTATAAAGATTATTTCGGCTGTACAATGTTTACACATTTTCCGGAACCAAAGATTACAGAAATCATTGAATTCTCATCTTCCACTGCTGCTTGTCCATCCAAAGATCTTTGTTTTCTCGTTCCCTCAATATAGTCTGAATTTCTTTTATCCAGGTGATAGGTGGTCTTCCTCTTTTCCTTCTTCCTGGTGGGGTCCATTCCATAACTCTCCTTGGCAATCTTTCCTGTGTCATTCTTTTTCGTGTGTCCATACCATTGTAATTTTCTTTAGGTAAAATCAACAATTAAATTTTTTACATTCATTCTGTCCTTAATGACCTTATTTGTAATTTTCTCACGTCTGTATCCTTTTGCCGAACGTCTCCAAAAGTCCATCTCTGCTGCCATTAATTTTGTTCTTGTTTGTTTATTAGCAGTCCAAAATTTCTGAGTCATGATATTTGTAACAATGATTTTAAATCTTTTGGTTTTAGTTCCTACTGTAATTTTCTTATCCCACAGGATTCCTTTTAGTGTAGATTTAGCCATCTTTCACAGATTAATTCTGAATTGTATTTCTTTGTCTTGCTTCCCACTGGACGTAATTTTCATCCCTAAATACTGGTAGTCCTCTGTATATGAAATCTATGATGATAAAGATAACTTATAAAAATACAATATAATCATGGAAAATCGAACCTACTAGAGGTGAATACTAAGTGTCCCTTACAAGCAAACTAAGATCTCTCTCCTATGGCACTACAGCCCTTATTGGGCCCTGGCCTCCTTTAATTTTTTCCCCCAGTCTCTTCTGTCGGTAGCCATCCTCCTCCAGGAACGCACTTTCAGTATTTCTTTCGCATCCCCTCATACACCGTGTCTTCCCATCTTCTCCTCGGTCTTTCCGCTGGTCTTTTTCCGTGCATTCTAGTATTCAATCATTTTCGTGGTATTCTGTCTTCTCCCATCCTGGCTACATGGCCATCCCACCTTAGACTCTATAGTTTTATGTATCGTGTTAGCGGTGGTTCATTATACATTTGATACAATTCAAAGTTATATCTTATTCTCCAGCCATGTACAACATTAACTGGTCCCAGGATTCTTCGTAATATTTTTCTTTCAACGATATCGAGAGTGTTTGCTGCTTTAGAGTTCAGGATACACGTTTCGCAGCCGTAGGTTAGGATGGGTCTTATTTTTGATTTGTATATTCTTAGTTTCGTGTTTCTGTGGATGTCTTTGGATCTGATACGTTTGATTGGTGTGGCGAAATACGCTTTATTGGCTTGGAATTTCGGTTTCGGATTTCGGCTTCCTCTGTGCCGTTTTTTCCTAATATGGTTCCCGAGTATTTAATGTTGTCCACCATTTCGATATTGTCGATTGTTCCGCAGTTCCTTTGTCTTCTAGTCTGCACTAATATTTTTGTTTTATCTATGTTGATTTTGAGGCCTATATTGCTAGCATTTTCTTTGAGCTCAAACTAAGATCAGGGCTTGCAAGTTTCCAAGTTAACAAGTATTGGAATTACAGATGACGTTACGGTTGTAGAAACAATGTGAACGAGCAAGCAAGGAATAAACAAATTTGTTTGCTCACGGTCCTTGATTGACAGATTCTGATCGGAATATAGCCGCACCTCAGACGGGGTTGATCAAGATACAATGGCACGTGTTGTTTACAACGTCCGCTTTATCGACCGTCCGATTGCGATGTGTGCGTGCCGATAATCGCTCAAGGTCGTTTAATTTTCTCCAGCGTTTCTTTCACAACAGCTGTTCGAGCGATTATTTTTTTATCGGCGGCAATAGTAATTAACAAAGACCGAACAAGAGTGAAAGCCACACCACGCCAGCCAGGGCTTGTAATGAATAGTTAAAACGCTACACTTACTTCAAATTTCTTTTGTACGAGCTTACCACGAGTTAGTTTCTGCAGCACGCTACGACAAAAATACTGATTGTATCAGACTGGAATGGTTTCTTTTTTAATCAAGTAATATAAGAGCGGGTATTTATAGCAGTTTGCAATCAATAATTATCAAGTGTGGTTAGTGTAATTTCGTTTAACTGTTTAAGTTATTAAATATGGTTAATATGTGTAATACTTAAAGGCACACTAACCGTTTTTAGAAGCACGAATGAACGTACTTTTGATATACTGTACTTAAATTTATTTTTTAAGAGATAAAAGAAAAGAAGTAAAAGAATTCAGAATGCTAATAGATGCTACTATGGGCTGATGAAATACTTCAACTAACAACTTGTACACCATGAAACCAAAGCTAGACTATAGAACATTCGTAGCTCTAATATACGGAAGTCAAACATGGGTACAGACACAGGACGACCTGTTTCGACTTGCATCTTTTGAAAGGAAAATACTTAGGAAAATTTATGGACCCATTAGAAAAGGTGCAGAGTGGAGAATAAGGTAAAACAGAAAGCTCTATGACGCCTGATATTGTGACATCAATTAGGATAGCTAAACCGAGATGGACAGGAAATGTACAGAGAATGAATGAGGAGGATGTTCTTAAGAGGATTATGAAATGCACACCAGTAGAAAAGAGACGACGTGGATGACCCAGACTACGATGGATTGATGGAATCCTAGAAGATGTGAAAAATTGGTGGACATTGGCTAAGGGTAGGGAAGTCTGGAAGAAAATCCTGAGGGAAGCCGAGCCTCACGGTGGGCTATAGGGCAACTGACGATGATGAAATTTTACTTTTATTAGTGCTTCTGTGGACGGCTTGTAAAGATAAAACTAATTAATTACAGCGGAATCTAGTAATTATTACATTGTTGAATTGAACACCTAAAACAAGTAATTTAGATTACGATGGAAATAAGTTTGAAGGATTAATTTATTATGAACAAATAATTTTTAAATAATGAAAAGTACACATATAATAATAGGTTAAATAAAAATAGTATAAACTAATTTTTTGTTTTATTGGTAAATCGGCTGCCATTACCAAAGGATCTTTTTTCCAACCGTTAACATCATTGTGTTTCCATGTATTTACGCGTCGTATTATTGTTTAAATACTTTGTCATCGTGACATAAAATTAGTTTGAAGTATATATATATATATATATATTCCATACGTGTAAATTTGTGGTGAGTATATTTCAATGTGTTTCCCTTTGTTTGGAGGATATGAAGCTGGCTAATATTATTTACCAAAGAAAGAAGAAACATAGTGGAAAGTTGTTAATGTCAGAACAATGAGTAAATTCAAAGACTCATTAAAAATGACCGAATTTCTTTCTGTAATGATCATCTTTGTTGCAGTAGGAAACTGTTAGTACACTAACTGACAAAAACTACATGTCAAAAACTATTTTACCAATGCAAATGAAACGCAAGTAAGATTTTGAGTTTAAATACTTTACAATTTTCTCTGCTGCTATAAGTATAGACGTCTAGTCGATTATTCAGAAATTATAAAAGAAACGACATAATGCGTTCCACTGCAGAATACTTCCTGTTAGCATCATCAGTTAATAGGGTTTAACATATAAGTAAACAAAAAAATTTGACAGTAAAAGAATTAAAAATGACTTTCTTCAGATACTCCATGTAAAATTAAAAATTGTACAAAATTATACGGCTAGTTATTAAAGGTAAACAAAAAAAGTAAAGTAGAGGATGTATCTTCCGATTGAAGACAGTAGTTCGAACTAATATCAATCTACTTACTTATGGCAGGTGCTGACAGAAGAAATAGGGCAGTTATGGTAGCTGCTGCCATCAAAAGGTAAAGCCAGCAGCCTTTTGTACGATGTTACAAGAAGTTAGTTTCTATAGGCCGCTACTATAGCAATACTGATTGTATCTCTTGATTTTTTTAATCAAGAGAGGATATTTATAACGGATTTCGCAACCAGTAATTTTCAAGTGTGGTCAACGTAATTTCGTTTAAATTTTTCAATGATTTAATATGGTAATTTGCTTTTAAACTACCTTTTACACAGCCACTTTGTAATTGTGAATCTTAAGTGTGCCATGTAAAGAGTATTTCTTACAAAGACCATATGTGTGTGTGTGTGTGTGTGTGTGTGTGTGTGTGTGTGTGTGTGTTATGGGCATAAAATATAAACGCGTTGGAAGCATTAAACTGTCTTTATGGTGGAAGCATTACGACTTCTCTAAGATTTAGTTCAAATGTAAACTATTACATTTGTACGCATTTGGCTATGATTTAAAGGTTTTTTATAATATTTTTCAATATTTTCTCTGTTTTTCTTCTTCTATGGCATCACAGTTCGAAGTCGAACCTTAGCCTCCATAATCATCCTCCTCCATTTTTCCCTGTCCTTGGCGATCGATGTTCATCGTTTTGTTTTAAGTAACTTATCAGCATCCCTCGCCACTGCGCCAATCCAGGGTGTCTTGGGTCTTCCGACAGGCCTTCTACCCTCGATCTGACTAAACAGTAACTTCCTAGGTATTCGGTTGTCTTTCATCCTAATGATGTGTTCTGCCCATTGCAATCTATGCAGTCGGATGGTGGTGGCCAGATCGTTGTCTTTATACAGCTTGTAGAGCTCCTCATTGTGACGCATTCTCCATATCCCGTTTACTTGGATTTATCCATATAATCTCCTTTCAATAGTATTGACTATGTTAGCGGCTTGTTTGTTCAGAGTCCAAGTCTCACTGCCCTATGTTATCACCGGTCAAATTATAACATTATATAATGTGACCTTGAACTGATGGTGGATAATCCTTGGCTTGGATATAAATGTAAATGAAGCATATGTTCTATTTTCGGCCTGTACCCTTTTCCTTATTTCATTTATTTCTTTATTGTTTTCTGCCATCCCAAATATTTAAACTGATTCACTATTTCCAGAGTTAGTGGTTCAATTTCAAACTGTTCAGGTTTCCCGGTTTAATTCTGTGTGGTGATTTGTTTTATCTGTATTAACCTGCAATCCTATCTCTTCTGGTTCACCTTTGAGTTCCTGGAATCTCTCTTTTGCTCTTCCTTGGGATCTTACCATACTATTGATATCATCTGCATACCCTACAATCTGGATCATTTTACGTTCTAATGTTGAATTCCTATCAACTGACAATTTCCTGATCACATAGCGTATTCAAGTGCTAAGTTGAACAGTGTTGGTGCATAGCCCATCGCCTGTTTTAACCCTATCGTCACATTAAAAGGATCTGTCGTACCCGTTTGCAATTTGACTTTGGCTGTTGTCTGTATCATTGTCAGTCTTGTCAGTTGCACTAATTTAATAGGTATTTGAAAGTACAGCATCATTTCAAAAAGTTTATTCCTATGTATGCTGCCATACCCTTGCCTAATATCTACAAAGATTTGTGTTAGGTTCAGATTGTTTTCCCACACCTTCTCCCTCTTTATCTCCCCCGAAACTTTACAGTACCTACGACGATGTGACAACAGTGTCATGACAAGCACGTAGTGACAATAGTGTTATGACAAGCACGTAGTGACAGTAGTGTTATGACAAGCACGTAGTGACAGTAGTGTTATGACAAGCACGTAGTGACAATAGTGTTATGACAAGCACGTAGTGACAGTAGTGTTATGACAAGCACGTAGTGACAGTATGTGACGTCTCCCTTGTTAAGACAACACAAAAGTCGGGAACTAGTTCAATTCGTTACCAGTTAATTAAACTAGCTGGCGTTGTTATTAAAACTTCCTTACCAACAAATTACAACACAATTTTTACATAGGAAATAGACAAGGATTGCACAAATTTATTCACTCACTTGGTGTTAGAAAAAACATCTCTTTATTACTATTCAAATCTCATAATTTACTTTGTTTTTCAAAAAGAATTACTCTAGCAAATTCTGCTTTTAATGCTTAAAATATTAAGTGTATTATTCCTTTTATCTCAAAAGTACTCATCTAGATGTTGTTTTAAGTACCTCGGATCCGGGTCTGAACTTTGTTAAAAATTAAGTTATCACAATTTTAACCAAATTATTGGAAGAATAATATTGGTTGAAAACTACAGAATTACCTTACATTTAGATATAGTGCTGTTACTACTACTTCATTACAAAAATTACAAATCTGATAAGTTATTCTTTACATTATTAAAAGTTCTTTAGTGTTCTTTTGTTACTTCTCTTATTGAAACGAATATGTACAAATGTTGTGTTTGGATATCACCTGAATTTAACATGAGGTTGTGGCTGGGTCCTTGGTGGTCATCTTCTGTCGTCTTCTAGGGTGGTGTACGTGGTTCCTCTTGAAGCTACATCGGGTTGATTATATCTGGTCTCGACGATCGGATTTTTTCTTGAAGTTCATACTGTTGTATTTTGAGTTTTCTACGTCTGGAGTTTGTAGTTCACATTTTACACCTTAATGATAGTTCTTACTTTGCAGTGCTAAAGACTGGTAAGTTACATAGCTTACAACTTACAGTTTTATTTTTTAAAAGAGATGTGTCGGCTAAGTTTTCCTTTCTTTATATTTTTTTTATAACTCTACACACACTACATTATTTATTTTGTTATTATTTTCCACACTACATTCTTCAAAATAAAATCACCTCCAACTGGATACTTTTTTAAACGGCATACACCTACGTGTATGTGGACAACACAAAACTCACATCTTTACATGTCGAAGTTCTACTGGCGACTGCGTGCATAGTTTAGGGGCGAGGGGTCAGTAAGCTGGCGCGTATGTACGCACTGAGAAAATAGTTCGTTCTTTTATTTATTATTAATTACTCATCAATTAGAATGTAAATACTTTACGTTAAATTTGTTACGAATTAGAGATTTCCTTATTTATATAGTCGTATTTTAAATAATTAACGTAATTATTATTATTATTATTTAATTAACACCTTTCTTTGCGTGTTGGTACGGGACAATTTCAAGTTGATTCAGGAATCTGGGTATAGGTAAGGGTGGATAATACTCTTACTTGTTAGAAATTAAAATTTTTATTTGTGCGATTTACTATATTTTTTTTAAATCGTCACAATTAGTGTTATGACAAGCACGTAGTGACAGTAGTGTTATGACAAGCACGTACTGACCGTAGTGTTGTGACAAGCACGTAGTGACAATAGTGTTATGACAAGCACGTAGTGACAATAGTGTTATGACAACCACGTACTGACAATAGTGTTATCACAAGCACGTAGTGACAGTTTCTTTACGTTTAGACGATTGTTTGCTGGGCCTTAAATTACTACACATCTTGTTAAAATTTCAAATTATAAAATGTTTTCAGTTGTGTAAGTTTGCTAAAGTAATAAACTTTATAGATAACAATGCAGATGAAAATAAAGACACGAGTTATGTTAGATTTTTCACATAACTGATATTACGAAAAAATAATATTTATTTCATAAATAATATTAAATTAATTAAATAAATGTAAATTTAATGAACAGATTACTGTTCGAAGGCTTTCAGGGCCGTAGTCGGTTGAATTTAAACTATCTGCCGGGCTGTTTGACCGTGGTCCAAGGTTTTCATTAAAACCAAACTTTTCAGCAGCAACACCAGCTGCCATCTTCAGTGGATGTATCGAGTCAAACCTATCGAATCCCTATGTATCGGGGTGTTGTACGTTATAACCACAGTACTGTGGTACTGTGGTTGAGGCTAAATGCTTAAGGTTAAGGCTTAAGTAAAGTGGTTAAGGTTAAAGCTAAGGCTGTAGCATCGCGGAACATCTTTAGCTTTAACCACAGTACTGTGATCCTATCGTACGACACCCCGCGTTGGGTTTGACTCGATACATCCACTGAAGATGGCAGCCAGTGGAGCTGCTGAAACGTTTGGTTGATTCAAAGCCTTGCACCACGCCCAAACAGCCCGGCAGATAGTTTAAAATAATGAACTGTAGTTTAGACATAAAAAAGCGTTACTTACTTCTTAGGAGAAAATATCAGATTCCGATTTAAGTCTGCGCATTCTTTAAAATATTTTCGTATTAATTTTTCAACTTGCATCTCGTGTCAGATTCCAGCTTATCATTCAATATTATTTTGTAATACAATGTTCTTGCTTTTAATATCGTGTTACGTAATGCAGAAACAGTGTTACGGCATTACTGAACGTTCTGGTACATTGGAGAACGATCCCGCAGCTGTGATGCGTACGTGACACTTGACATGTGAAACAGTATTACGTAATGCGGCACGTTCTGGAAGCATCTCAATTAGCCCAACGGTGCTTGTTTCTGCGAAGGTCGCGCTGAAGTGTACTCTAGAATCTTCGACGGCTTGTTAAGGACGCATATTATGGAACACTGTAGACTATAAACAGACCATACCTGCTGCTTAGTTTTCACTTATTATCGGGCGATATTACTCTGTGCGTTCTAGTGGTTATTACTGAAGTGTTGTGTTTTATAATCGGACGGTATAATTGTAATACAATTGTGTTTTACATTAGTGGCCATTTTATTGCGTGTGAACAATTTTTATTCGATTTGTTGTAAGAGACTGTGTTGTTAATTACGAACTGTTTAGCTGTGAAATTAAAGCTGGTGATTAGTGACTTAATTGGTGTCTTTTATTTTGTTTTCCACTGTACCTACGACGATCAAGTAGACCGTCGTAATAGTGTTATATCTTCCGTATGTACAAAACAATTAAACAAAATCACACCACGACGTGAATAATCACTGATTAATGACATTTGAAATGTTTTAGTTTAAACGCCGATTCAAAAGCACATATTGGTTTAAGTAACACACACACACACACACACACACACACACACACACACACACACACACACACACACACACACACACACACACACACACACACACACACACACACACACACACACACACACACAGATACATATTGAAACAAATGGAACCACCTAGAATAGCCGAGAGCGTCTTCAAGAAGCCTCCCGCCTACTGTGGCAGCTGGCAGCTGTTACCTCAGTCAAGGCCGCGCACAAGTAGGTTCTAGTTTGTTCAAGAACACTTCAGATACGCACTAAGCCAGCGTGCAGTAAGGAGGGAAAGCTATACTGGACCTCTGCGCGATCTATAGAAGCAAGAGCGTCTGGCGTTGTCAAGTTAGTTAAGTGAGCGGTTTTCCTCAGCGCGGATCGAGTTTTAGTCAAAGTATTGTGTGGAACTATAATTTGACATTATTATTGCGTGTTGACAAATCTGATTGGAATTATTGTACGAGTTGATTATGAATTAGTAATTGTGATAATAAAAGCGGGTTATTAGTGATTTCAGTGGTGTCTTGTATTTTGTTTTCCACTGTACCAACGACAATCAGTTGGACCAAGTATACACATATGCATATACATTGTAGCAGGTATTGGGGCACATCCGTGTATAAAATTTTCAAAGCACTGACGTTTTGTTCCATAATTCAGGTACATTTTCAAGCCATACTGATTTTGATTTGGCTACGGAACGCGTTATACATCTGACTTCCATCGGAGTTGTTCCCGCTGAAGCATTCTTGAGTGGGGGGTTATCCTGCTGTCGGTTATTCTGAGAAGTGTCAGTTAGGAATGTCCAAGTTGACGCTAATTTGGTATACTCACTTGTCTCATTGTCAGCTGTCTGTCCTTTTCTTACAATTTCAATTCCCTCGCTGTTTTTGTCTGATATTCTTGTTGTTTGTTCTTGCCAAAATATTTTTATTTTTGAAACAAAATGTGAGTCCTGTTTCTATAGTGTATTTTGAGAGGGATATGTTCGTTTCTTCTTTTGCTACCGATGGTTCGTGTTCGGGGACGGAACGAGTTGACGGATATTTATTCCACAGTGGCTGATATAGAATAGGCCACAGTTTTTGCACAGTATTTACTGTAGTATACATCTTATCCCTCTAAATGTCATCATCATCACCATCTTTAAGGATTAAACCAAGGATGGTTTATTTCGGTCTCAAACAGGCAAAGATTAGAATCGGCTTGAATTCGAGCGCTTCCTCAGACGTCCTACATATCTCCGTCCCCTCAGCTTATAGTTCCATAGTTGTTTGGAAATTATACGCTTAAATTACCTTGTTCCTTACAAAAATTAGACACAAACAATACTACATTCCCAATTACTATTAAAGTGATTATTTTATTTTGTATAATATCTTTAATGAACCTACAGACCTGAGTCTTCTATTTTTACACAACCCTGTCTTCCGCGAATCACCACTTTTATATCTTTCCACTTATTACTCCTCTTTTCAGCATTCTGTCTATTTCCCTGTAACCAAGGACTACTGCACCGCTCACTTGTATTCTAATTTTAATACTCTCCTAGTTTTCTGCCATTCTTCCGACACACATGTCCAAATAACCACAATTTTCCTACTGTATTAAAAGTTATAAAGCACATAAGCTGTAATGTAGGTGTGTGTAAACTACTGAATAAATTATCATCATCGTCATCTTCACGGAATAAACTAAGGATGGTTTGTTTCAGTCTCAAACAGGGAAATATTAGAGCTGGTCACTCCAGCGCTTCGTCGGATGTCCCACAGCTCAACGTCCCCTCGGCGTATAGTTATATAGTTGTTTCGGTATGCGGCAGTCTTCCGTTCGGAGAAGATGTTCCCAACAATTCAGCCGATACTGGGCGATCCTATCGAGGGGAGTATGCTCCTAATATTCAGTTCCTGCCGTATATCTGTGGTTATTCAATGATCGTGCACAGTATACCCTACCACGTGCCTGAGAAATCTCATTTCAGCCGCTTGGATGCGACTGGCCTGGCCTTTCGTTAAAGTCCAATTCTCAGACCCATAAAGAAGTGTGGGAAGAGCCGTCACCTTGTAGAATTTTAGGGGTGTTCCTTTACTTGCTGACTTAAGGGTTCGCCCAAAGGTCCGCACATAAGGTTGAACTTATGCAACTTATTCACAACGTCGTTGCTTGCATTATAAGACGCAGTGTAGCCCAGGTATTCAACATTTCTAACTTGTTCCAGGACAGTAACATCTATAATAATTTTTGCCCGTAGGGGGTCAGTTCCACCAAAAGCGATTGCACCTTGGTCCCTCTAAATGTACGGGGGCGTTTGGGTTTATTTACTAAGGCGTTGATTTCTTTGTGCGTATTGAATGTTGTTCGGTTGTGATGTTTCTCCAGTTATGTTCCTATTATGCCTGTTGTTCCCTTTGTATATGATAACATTACGGCGTTTTTTTTCAGTATATGTTTTGTTCTTCTTTCTTGTTTTATTGCTTTGTTCAAATCAAGTGATGCGTACTCAGTAGACAACATCGTCTCCTTTAACGTGATCTTCTCTCCTTTCTTGTGTTCCTCATCCAATAGGTGTAGGATTATGTATATTAGTGACTATACAATAACAATTATAGTTATCTGCAGTAATAACTGCTGTTCCCTTAAATCTGGCTTCGAGTAATTTCTCTTATTTGTTATTAACATTGTCTCATACCATAAAATTTTGGGTTATGAATTGCTCATATGCTGAGTAGTTTTATAGCCGACTAGCTGTTACCCGCGGCATCGCACGCGAATATTTGACTATTAATGAGTATTTTAATACAATTTTTATTGTCTGTATCTATATAGCATTCTGTCAGCTCGTATAACAATTTTGTGCTCATTAGTCACATTCTCTCAAAAGCTGTTTTTAACACTTGTACTATTTTAACTTGTACTAAGTTATCATGTTAATGCAACAGCCTTTGGAGATTTAAAAGTACCCGTTTATAAAGCCTTTGGAGATATTTATAAAGTACCTGTTAGATCATAAACGCTAAATTCATTATTTTAAGTGTTACTGTGTTAGAAGCATTGTATAACACATTCAACGTTATGTTTTCCTCAACCACGGTTTTCATTTACTTCAGCAGTAAACTAGAAAGCAAAAACCGTTGTCACCTAATCTCACAAATGAAAGCAACACGTATTTTCGCTTTGCATTAAGTAAAAGGACAATTTACAATTAGGACACTTCTTCTTTTCCACATCGTAATATATCGATACAATCGCATATTACATAAAACATCGAAAATGTACTGCAGGAATGGATAAGTGTACAGTTCCGATGCCGCTAAATAGGTTTTGCTTATTTACTTGTTACTATGGTAATTAATTCTGGTCTCCATGGTGTTGTTGACGTCTTAATAGTAGTATTTCATATATTTCATTACTTATTTATTGCATCATCAGAAATACGTATAAACATAAATTTTATAATCGTTTAAAACAATTACAAAATATATAGACGTATATGTATACAAAATTAAAAAATATATCGACACAATTGCATACTAAAAACATTAAAAACTGCAGGAACGGATAAAGGTAGAGTTCCGATACCGCTCAATATCATTTGTTTATGTACTTGTTACTATGGTAATTAATTCTGCTTTCCATGGTGTTGATGACATCGTTATACACGTCAACGAAAGGGCATAATTAAAAGGGCCTAAATCGTGCGAACTAGGCTAAATATCAAATTCCAAGTTAAACAGTGTTTTACGCCTTGTGTCAATGGCTACCTGTTCAAAATTTGGTGGCAATCGGTGTAACGGTGTGGATTTGTATTCCGTACCCATAAATCCTCAGACTTTGAGTTTTAAATATATAGATTAACATTGCCTCATACCATAAAATTTTGTGTTAGAATTGCACATATGCTGAGCAATTTTATAGCCGGTTTAAATAGTAATCCTGTGATCATCCACACGAATCTAAATAGGTTTGCGCGTTTCCCCCACATATCCACAAACTTATATATTTTTTAGAATTAATTATTGTCTCTTGAAACTAATATTCCTCTGCGATTTATAGTGTCGCTGAAACGACATCATATTCTTCTTAAGGGTTGTAGGATTTAGCGGCCTGTTCCTATTCCACCTTTTCTTAGACCTAGCAACTTTTTTCTGCCTCTAAGTTTGTAATCTTTC
Source organism: Magicicada septendecula (assembly GCA_034769895.1). Lineage (NCBI taxonomy): Eukaryota > Metazoa > Arthropoda > Insecta > Hemiptera > Cicadidae > Magicicada > Magicicada septendecula. The sequence goes on from CM068373.1 coordinate 37,282,941, forward strand.
GCTATCTTCTGTTTTCGACTTTCTTCCATACTATCTTTGTGTTGAATACATTTTCCTCTGTATTTTTTAATCCTTTTATTAACTGCAAAAATATCTAAATCACTTCTTTTCTCCTCATTTTTTTTTATGATCTCGTCTATTACACCTTTTAACTGATCTCAGAAATTTAATTTCTGCTGTTTGTATCTTCTGTTCAACTTTTTTCTTTATAACCCAAGTTTCAGAACCATACAGTAGTGTAGGTATTGACATAGCTTTATAAAATTTTATTTGGGTTCCTTTTCTACATTTATTTCCAAATCGTTCCACACATTCTTGTAAAATTCGTCACTTTATTTTCTATACCTCTATCTTGATCATAAGTAATGTCACGTCCAAGATAGCTGAAATGTCTGACTTGTTCTACGCATATTTTGGTCCGAACCGGTTCTTCTCATATAAAGACCATTACTTTAGTCTTTGATTCAGATATGTTACAGATATATACTTTTTTTCTATTTTATGTAAGGTGTATATTGCTTGCTGGAGATCGTCTTCTGAGGTGGCGAATATAGTTTTATCATCCGCGAAGAGAATAGTTTTCAAGCTTTTATTTCTGTGGCTTTTAATACCGTCAGGGGATTGTTGTTTCCATTTTTTGAGGAGATCATCTAGATAAAGGTTAAACCGTAATGGTGACAGACAACAACCTTGTCTTACGCCTTGGTGTGTTTCAATCGGTATAGATTCTTGTCAGTCGTCTATGCGGTGTGTCCATATATACTCTTTATGGCCTGAACTAGCTGTTGTGGTATATCTACACTACAACATTCGGAGGAGGTCCTAATCCTCTAGGCCGATGTTCCCAAAGTAGGGTCTGCGATAATGTTTCAGGTGGTCCGCGGATATAGCAAATATAGAGTATACTATGATTTTCTCTGATTTTTTATGTTCTAAAAACTGAATTTTAGAATCCTAAAACAATTAGAAGATTCCAGTACTTTGTTTTTTTCAAACTAATTGAAATTGTAAAAATAGTTTCAAACTAATGGTTTTAATAATATCTTCAAATCATGTTGTGTAGCAGACCTGTTTGTCAGCCAAACTGACTAGAGCACCTCATCAACGCAGAACTGATCGTGCTGTTTTAGTTATATAAGCACTGTAGCTTGCTTAAAAGCACTATATCTCGCGTATAAGGACTATCTATGCAAACGTTTTTCCGTATAGCTGGTTTTACGCCTAAATAGCTGGATTTCGACACGTGTGGCTAGAAGATAGAGCCGATGTTGGCAAAGTTAAGAAATAAACTTGATTTCGAGAGTGATTTAATACTGAAATTATCAGACAATAAACCTAATATTGCAGACCTAATTGTTCAAAAGCAGCTTCATTGTTCACATTAAACTATGTTTGGTATAATTAATATTATAATTTTTCAAGTTAAGAGAATTTTGATTTTAATACATTTTAATTAAAATATAGAAGTGTATCATATTTACTATTTGCTTTATTTCATAACTTAGACGGGGTTCGTGAAATTTTTAATTTAGGGGGTCTGAAAACTTTGGAAACCACTGTTCTAGGCGTCAAAGGGGCAGCGGCCCAAAACCCCAGCATCCAAAAGCTGAAACGTTCGCTAAAAAATAACATGAAACAGTAACAGCAAACACCGATTTAAATTAAAGAAAAATATATATTAAAAGTGTCCAATATATTCACTGTGTAACAGTAGAATTTGTTTTGAGTTGTTTCCTCTGCAAGGACAGGCTATGGTGCGTAGAGCGGGTTTCAATAAAGGAGGAGTCAGAGATGTTTGCACAGAAACGGCGTGTTTAGAATTGCGTGACTCATCAACTCGGTAACGAACTACTTGTTACTAACAAAACAAGGTACCAACAAGGCACCGACGCCCAATAAATTGGAGCAAAGTTTCACTCCAAATTGTTTCACGTTCAACCGTTAATGGCGTCACACAAAGTGGGCTAACTTTAACTGGTAACTGAAAATATCACAACTTTTTTCATTTTACAGATTAACGATTTTATCATACAATTTTTGCCTGATACTAAATAATTGAATCACGTTATTAATTGATGCCTCGTTGGGCACTTGGTGAAACATATTAATACAAAGTTTTTTTTTCAAATATGTAAACACTTGGTACGTTTCGCAGATTTTATTTAACTCTGTCAGCTGTTTCGACTTCTTAAGTCATTGTCAAAGAGATGAGTGAACAGAGGATGTAAGGGTGGTTGGACATCGATTTAGACCGTGTATCGGAACATGTATGAGGTGTGGTGATGGAGAGGGAGGCTGTAGGAGCTGAGGGAAGATCAAGTGTCTGTAAAAACTGAATAAAATCTGAATGCAAAATATTTTATAATATTTTAAATAATAAATAATTAATAACTAAAATAACTAAATTTTAAATAACTAAAAAAGTTTAGATAATTTTATATTTTGCATTCAGATTATATTTAGTTTGTACAGACACCTTGATCTTCCCTCAGCTCCTGCAATCCCCCTTTCCATCTCCACACCTCACACATGTTCCGATACACGCCCTAAATAGATGTCCAACCACCCTTACATCCTCTGTTCACTCATCTCTTTGACAATGACTTAAGAAGTCGAAACAGCTGTCAGAGTTAAATAAAATGTGCGAAACGTACCAAGTTTTTATACATTTTTAAAAACCTTTGTATTCGTAAACGTATATAAATTATAAGCATATATGAAGTCGACCTGTGTGTTTGGAAACAATCTGATAATAGGAATAATCATCATCATCATCATTTTCACGACACGGCATATCCAACTTGCTGCCTGTTTCGCTTTCAAATCTCTTCCAGCCATCTCTTCATGGGTCTACCCACACGCCTGTATCCTATGTGTTTGTATTTCCATACTTGTTTGACTAGTCTGAAATATATTTTCCCAAGTGTTTGTTTTACCCTTGTTTGTAACCTTTAATTTTTGATTCAAGTTGAGAGCTTGTAACCCTTTTTTTATGACATCATTCTGTATACGGTCAAGTTTAGAACACCATAAGTTATTCCTCTTAAGAATGCCATTTTTGAGGCCTCAATTTAGTGTCTTGTTTTTTTCGTCCATAATTCACACCCATAGGGCAGTGCAGGGGCTGGCATAGCTCTGTAAAACTTTAAGTTCGACGTACAGTGTTCATGGAAAAAACGATTGATTGCTCCACAGATCGTCTGGAAATTACAGAACTTAACATCAAGGCATGATAATTGGAATACATAAGTATTTTGTTCAGTTGTATGTAACACAGCAACAAAAAATTGTCGAAACGTCTAAAAACTATGGAAACATTTTTAGACGGGTTATTAGGCCGTGGTCTAGAGTTTGTGTTGACAAACGTTTCGGCGTCATTATCGGATGCCGTCATCAGTTAGGGACAGTGTTTGTTATTGACACTGATGATGGCTTCCGTTAGTGAGACCGAAACTTCAGTCAGCACGAACTCTAGACCACGCCCTAACAGCTATGTGGACGCCGCCCGGCCGTGAAAGCCTTGGGAACTCTATCTAAAAAAAATTTGAAAATTAAACAAAATGTGAATTTAAAACAAAATGTCTTTACTTGCAAGGATTGTGTGATCTACTATATATAGTTTCCAGCTTAAGATGAACGACTAAAACTAATATACGTAACATTGTCGACCTTGGTTTTATTTTGAATTTTACTTATTTTCTGAGTAAATTGAGAAATTTTTTTTAACCAGTGAAATTAAAACCTTATAATTCTTTAATAATATTTTCTGTAATTGTATCTTATTTATTTTATTTTACCAACTATGTAAACAATTTTTTATCTTACGGGTTCAAATTTAATTATGATCCACAAATAAATGTTTTAATTTTGCGTTGTGTAATATTACCTTACAAGGTTCGTGCTAATAATTAATTTGTTTTGTTGAAATATTATATAATTATTTACTTGCCATTTTTCAAGGAAATTAGATTTTATGTTGAAAATATTTACACAGCCGTTTGGTGTACAAATAGAAATTAATGTTAAGAATCTTCCAGATTCCAGAGACCAATTAAAATTGAAAATTAAAAAATGTTTATTTGTTACATATTCGCGATGTCCGAGTATATACGAATATTTCCGAACATACTCCGTTATTTCCGAAGTTGTCAAAACAACAATTTTTAAATAAACAATGATAGAATGATCAAAATTTGTTAATTTGTAACGTTAATAGCCTATTCAATTAGGTATTAGTGGCTTGCCTATTCAAACTTTATGGCTTATAATTTGCAAACTACTACGAAAGGGCTGTTACAACGCTTTTTTAGAGGCTTGGAAATTACCGACTATAAAGTTTGAATAGTGTAACACGTAACTCGTTTTGTTTGCGACAAAACCTTTCTTTCTTCCAGCAAATTTTCTGCTGAAGCAGCTGTTAAGTATTTTGAACATTTATACTTGTTTTATGTTTTCCGGTAAACTACCAAATATATAAAAAAAATTGTTACAATTTGAAGGCAACAAGTATATGGTAAAAATTATAATTTTAAATTATTTTATTTTCAACACTTATTTAAGTGTTCTGGGAAATTAAACTAAAAAGGTGTAAAAAATAACGACAATAATGAATAAAAATAATTTTAATTGTTCTCAATTTATTTTAAATTGTTTATGTGCCGTCAATAAATATAGGCTATTTTAAATTAAATGTTATACCTAATATTATAATATTTACATCTTTGTGCAAAACATACCACCAACCACTTGTAAACGAGAAACTTTAGACAAATCAATTAAATTTCAACATAGTTGACGCCAGCCGTAAAAGAACCTTAGGTACAGATTATTTAAACAAATATTGGAATGGGCTGACAATATAATGCAACCCAGTTAACAGAAGGTTGGAGATCTATTATAAGACGAACTCCTGGCCCATGATAGAAACGATTATCGGGAAAAAGGGGCGGATTATCCAGCTAGTAATGTCTAGTCTATGGTGTTCTGCCCTAAGGCAGGTCTTCTAATGGTAAAAGTTCTCCAAGCTGTCCTATCACATGCTAGTCTTTTCGTTTCTTCGTAACACCCTCTGATTTTAATGCTATCTATTTTCTTCATTCTCCTAGGCCCTCTTCTTTTTTCTCCTCCTATAACGCCCTCCATGGCAGTTGTAAGCAAGCAGTCTTTTCTTAAACAATGGCCTAACCAATTCCTTTTCCTATTTTCTATTATCTTCAGGATTCTTTTCTCTTCCTCTATTCTTCTTAAAACTTCATCATTCCTTACTTTATCAACCCACCTTACTTTTTCCATTGCTCGCCAAACCGACATCTCAAATGCTTCTAATCTTTTCTCATCCTTCTTCCTCAGTGTCCATGTCTCTGCACCATATAAAGCAACGTTCCACACAATCTGTTACTTAAATTCTTATTAACTTTGCCACACAGCAGGCTTTTCTTTCCATTAAATGCGTCTTTCCCTATAGCAATCCTTCCTTTAATTTCACGAGTACAGGACATAACTTCACTTATCAAGCTTGCAAGTAATATGTTTGGGGGGGGGGAGTTATAAAAAGGTGGGCCGTAATTTAAAGGTCTAAATTATAGATGATAGGACTTAACGAATATAAAATACAATATGTTATTTATCAGCAAAATAGGTTCATTAACGTACAAGTTTAAAATCATATCTGAGTCGGTCGGTTTATTGTTCTTTTAATAATATTCAATTACAATTTAAATTCACACTACTTACTTCTAGTACGTATCAAACAAAAACTAACGTACGGGTGAAGTACGGTGACAATTTAAAGTAATTTTAGAATAAAAGCACGAATTTAAATAACGTAAAATAAATGATGTAAAATACTCACAATCACAAAACCATTTTTCAGTCACTAAGCGTCGAAAAGGATTTCGTCGGAAGTATCAATTTGTGGTGGGATTTCCCCTATTCCTGTCCTTCCGCGGATCAGCGCATGATCGGAAGTACTGACGCAGGAGATGACGGAAAAAAAGAATTTTTTTTTTAATTATTCAGTAGAAAACTTATAATTTAATTTATAATTTATAAGTAGTAAATATATAAAAGCAACTAAACGACTATGTAAAAATATCACATAAGTTAAAATATCGCATACTAAGTTAAACTAGGGAATAGGACATCCAGCAAGATAAGTATTAGTAAGGGTTTTAAAGAGAGTTGTTTCATAGCTACGACTTTGTTTAAGATCTGTCTAAATGAAGCCCTAACATCATGGAGGGAAAAATGTCGAAATATAGGGTGTACCAACTGGAAAAGACAAGATGTTTACAATACACTTTCCAGACGAGCAGGCTGTAATTGCAGAGGACAAAATTGGTATACGTTATATGCTTAGTAAACTAGCATATGCGAAATAGGGTCCCCAAATAAATACCTAAAAAACTGAGTACCTTATAGTAGGCGGTGAAGGTCAAGACCTAGAACTAGGAACAAAAGTGATAAAATATATTAAAAACTTCAAACTTCAAGTATTTGGGTGTAACAATGACATCGGATGGTGACAGCACCCAAGAAATAAAAGTAAGAATAGGTCAAGCTAAGATAGCAACAAAACAATCAAAGAGTCTGCTTTGGAGTCCACGAACAACAAAAAACTATAAAGTCAGAATATATAAAACTACAGTAGAAAGTATTGGCCTATATGGAGCAGAACTGTGGGAAATTAATAAAAGAAATAAATCCATAATAAGAGCTATGGAGATGGATTACTGGAGGAGGTGCTGTACACTAACAAGACTGGATAGAGTGCGAAATGTAGAGATAAGACAAGTGATTGGAATCTACCTTGACATTATAGAAACAATAGAAGCAAGATGACTGAGTTGGTTCGGACACCTAAAAAGATTGTCGGATGAGAGATGGCCAAGGAAGGTGTGGGAATGAACTCCACCCTCTAGAAGAAAAAAAGGAAGACCGTGGTGAAGAAGATTCATGGAAAATGGACGTCGAAGATGCAATGAATGCAAGAGGACTTACAGAACCGGACTGTTTAGACCGGCACCAGTGGAAGCTAGGTTTCGAGAGGCGTCACCAGCCGTAATTAAATCGCAAAAAAAAATAATAATATATAAGCTGAGAGAGTTTACACACACCTACATTACAGTTTACATACTTTATAACCTGTAATACATTAGAACAATTATTGTAGTTATTTGGACATGTGTGCCGGAAGAATGGCAGAAAACTAGGAGAGTATTTAAAATTAGACTACAAGCAAGAAGTAAAAGTTGGCGGTTCAGTAGTCCTTGGTTACAGAAAATTAAACAAAATGCAGAAAATAGGAGTAACAAGTGGAAATATATAAAAGTGGTGATTCGCGGAAGACAGGGTTGTGTAAAAATAGAAGGTTCAGGTCTGTAGGTTAATTAGAAAATATAGTATACAAAATAAAATTATCATTTTAATAGTAATTGGAAATGTAGTATTGTTTGTGTATAATTTTTGTAAGTTACAAGGTAATTTAAGTGTATAATTTTATTCTATTTCGGCATTGTTCAAATAAAAAGCATTAAACTAGGTAGCCAATATTGAGATACGATTCAAGGTGTAAAGCAGTGGCTACCAACCCTGCCGGACCTGCGTACCACTTTCGTCTTCCGCGTTCATTTCGAGTACCACCGGAGCTTAAAGAAAGGTTATTGGGGGCTTCTCAATAAAACACTTGATACAATATGATATCTTGTTATTCATAGTTATGTATAAATTATTTAAATCTATATTATTATTATTAATACTAAAACTTTTTACAAGAATATATTTTATTTTGTAAGTTACATATGTTTGGAGTAATATTTATGAATGTTTTAGTGGATGTTAGTGAGGATCGGTCAATAATACAAATTTTAGCTATTTGTGTCGACGTTTCAACAATATTTATTGTCATCTTCAGGACCTGTGTATGAAATACAATAGATATATCAAACATAACGAATCAATTAAATATTTGCGTGAACTTTTTGGTGTATGTGAGTGAGTGCGTGCGTATGAATGTACCATTTTATATGTGAAGACTTATGATAGTTGTTTACATCTTCAAATTATCTTTAAGAAAACGAGCAAATTATAGTATGAGAGAACTTAATTTATACAGTATTAAAATTTAAATTACTAAATGTAATGATATTTTAATTAATTACACAAACAGTAATCAACATTTGGATATTAGATTGGTACATAAATTGTTTATACCTACAACAGTGAACATATAGCAAAGTAATATATTACCTATAACTAAAACAGATTAGGGGATGTTCACTACGTAATTATTAAAAGTTATTTTCAACATGTTTCACTCCCTACTGGTGTTAACAAACAATCATAATTTAGAAACATACAATTTACACAACAACTGTAGAACATTACGACTTACATCAGATAGTTGACAAAGGTTACAAACAAAAGTTTCCGGTAAATTTTACTAACAGGTAAACTTGGATAATAATTGTAATCATATTGTAAAATATAGTCAAGAGTACTATAGAATAATGTAATTTATGTATGTAACCACAATCACACCTTCTCTCTCACCCATTCTACCCTTGCCAGTCCTTCTCACAGCCTCTCACTCTACCTGAAATCTCTCTATCACTCACTATGTCCTGAAGATGACAATAAATATTGTCGAAACGTCGACGCAAAATAGCTAAAATTTGTATTATGACCGATCCTCACTAACCATCCACTAACACATTCATTGATTGATGGTCACTAAAAAAATTTAAGGAGTAATGTTTATATTACATTTTACATTTAATTATATAACATATTTTATATACACATGAATTTAGTTTAAATATAAAACAGCTGTTTTGAAAATTTGATTTAATACATTTTTGCATTTATTAATTTATATATTATGATAATAGTTGGAATACTCTCAAATACATATGTAATTTACAAAATAAAATATATTCTTGTAAAAAGTTTTATTATTACTAATAACATAAAACATATAGCAAGAAAAATTAGACAATTTATGAGTTTATGTAAATCTAATACATAGAGTTTACAAAACGGGAACTGATTTTTAAAAATAATTTTATGTTAGTTCTATGTTAAAACGAAGTATAAAGTTTTTTCAAAAGACAGTTAATTACTTTCGTTACAGATTTTCTTGTTAGTACTGAAAACCAAGAACATATTAAGAAGAAAATAATTAATGTGAAACTTGCTGCTTATTTTGTACCAGAGACTGATGTCAGGTTCTACTGATGTTATTTTTAACCTTAAATTAAACTTAATATGTTGACATCTTTATTTATTTTTTTTTTAAGTAAATACATTTTTCCTTGCTAGGTCTTCTTGCGCACTACCTTGGATCCCCCCACGTACCACCCGTTGGGAACCCCTGGTGTAATGTATACAGATCTCAATAAGAACCCACTTGAAATAAATACATAATACATAAAATATTCCTCACAGGCACTTCCATAGCTGGAAAATATATTATTCTGTGTTCTCAATCGAGTATTCACTACAGTATGCTGCCTCAATTTCGGTTATAGCCAAATGTATGGTAGCCTGTGTAAATGTAATTATGGAATGCTAATTTTTACGTAAGTGATATTAAAATTAGCAGATAATCGATAGTAAAATAACGACAAGAGTTTTTATAATGTACTTATTATTCATATGTGCTTTCATATTGAAGAAAACAAAATTCAAACAAAACATGAGTATAATGAATGTAATCTGCTACTGAGCTGTCGCCTTTTACTGGACGTTACAAAACATGTGATCACGAAATTAAAATTTTCCTTGCTTTCAGCTTCAGTGAACAAGGGAACCGCAAATATCCCTTTGCATATTAGGAGAGTTGAATAAAAAAAAAAAAAGAGTGCGTGTAAGAATTAGCGTACCGTCAAAACATAATGAAACCCTAAGATTAGAGGACAAAGTAACTGCGAACAATTGCAAAGGCGTAAGCAAACCAAAGCACTGGATCTCACAAAGTTATCATGAAGAATATTATGTGACGCTACGCCGACCTGCAAATAATGATTTGATAAACTTCACGCATCTGCTCACATTAATCTATATACGAAATTAATTATCAACTTTCCTTGTTTTTGCTTATTTATTACTCACCTAACAATTTCATTATATCACTTTTTTTATTTAATTCACTAGATATTAGTTCTCATTATTTTTGTGAAATTAAACAATTTATGGCTACATTATAGCCAACTCCCTGCTAATTTATTAATTAGCTATTAATATGATTAATACATTTAATATTTATAATGACTTTACCTTTTTGAAATTGATTAATGGTCGTATTGGGTTGTTTAATTTGTGCATTAATAATCTAGAACCACCTAAAATGAATAGCCTAATAAAAATTGTAATATAACTGTGAAATTACAAATTATAATTAAATTTATAAAGTGTTGCTTGTATGGTATTCTGCGGTAATCGAGCCCCACAAGTTGGGTTCGCCAAATTTTGTAATATAACTGTGAATGAGTGGGTATAATAAAATAAATAAAAGGTTGATGTATGTAGATTGTGCTCTCCTGTAAGTCCCACTGGTTGTGCTAGCTGATTTTGTAATACAACCCTACTATAATTGTAATTGTATAGTGTTCTGGTATAATATTATCCAGGATAATTTTTATGGTGTGTATGTTCAGTAGTGACGTTCCGCTCTGGGAATCGTCGATTTGGTAAAGTTCCTGGTCTTTGTTATTGGTAATTGGGATGTTATTACCATCAATTAAATAAAGTGTATTTTGCTGTGTAGCAAATTGAAATAAAATATAAATTTAAAATTTATATTTATAAAAAAAAAAATAATTTCGGAACAAATATTTTCGAGGTATTTATGTGCTTAATAATAGGAATAAATTGAGGTTGTGGATCGTAATTATAATTATAATAGTAAGGTGTTTAATTTGGTAATAAATTTCTGTTCGGTAAATTTGTTAAAAAGATAATCCAATTAACTTCAAGTTAGGCGAAAACGGCTCTCTTCTTCTTACTCTTGAAATGTTGTAGTTTCGCATATACTGCCTTTAAAGATTATCTATTTTTCTTGGTTAATTAATGATTATGTCCTTTTATAAGAGAAATCAACTCCAATTTACCAAAAAACAGACAAATACGTTTATTAAATACAATAATAAGGTTGGTCGATTAATTAATCGAAGTTACAAGCCATATCGAGTTCTTGCTCAGGTCGGTCGATATTAGAAGTTTTACAATTGTATTATTTAAACAGGTTCTTTGAACGGTTATTTATATAAAAAGCCAGAGAAGGTCAGGGACATGAAAGTATAACACTTACAATTCAAAAAAGGTCTTAAATTTAAACAATATACTGGTAATTATTAATAATAAAAGTTTATATATAATTTTGTTCAAACCAGAAAGCAGCCCAGTCGTCTCTAATTGAGGTGACGGAATGGGATCAGAATGGCCGCCTGACGCATGCGCGTTGAAAGCTTCTAATGTAAACAACGTACTTGTTGAGATAATATGTCCCTTCTTTGGTTAAATGTTCTTCACTACGGTATATGATCTTCTGGGGTATAGTTTATTGTCACTGTTGTTAGATGGAAACGTACACTTGGTGTAAAAATGTTGTTAAATAAGTATATCAACTGGTGTTTATGTGTCAGTTAACCTCGAATTTTCACTTGGTGTTTGATGCGATTTCAGTGTTATTTCAATGTAATTGGTTATATGTGATTTCGTTTATAGGTGTTATGTAGTTCGTGGGTCAACTTCACCACTTCACTTTCATTAAAATAGTTAAAAATTTAATTTACATAAAATGATTCAGAACTCCGTTGTAGCATAACGTCCATTAAAGGTTGGTTCAAACAAATATTCACGAGAAGTGCTCTCTTCGAGGTATAATAATGAACTGTCTGTATTTCCATCATCTCATGAAAATCTTAGCCTATATAATATAGTTCAGACATTGTTAAAAATTGCCATAACTTCCGACACGTTTTAAAATAGTACACTATGTTCATAAAATAAATTCGTTATTAGTTAACTGTTTGAAATATAAAATACATATTCGTTTTCACTATTCTATTCTACTTATTTTGATAGTAATTAAGTTAGTATTACAAAGTTTTATCTGAAATTATATTTCTTATAATTTTTTGGGAGGTAGGCCTAAAATTATACTTCCCTGTCTTCTATGTAAATAATAGCCATTTTAACTAATATAATTATTATTCTATGAAATCTGAAATTTGTATAATTATCAATTCTCACTTATTTTATTGCAATTTAGTATATTAATGATGGTTTTTTCATATAATTCAGTTGTATATGATTCCCCTTCTGATAAAGTTAGTGAACCTATTTCAGTTTCAAATGGTATTTCATTATACAAATAAATAATTTTACTCATAGAATGACCATATCTTTAGAAAGCCTTATTTACATAGTATTTAATATGTTGGGTGTATCTTGCCTAAATATTGTCAGTTTGACTGGTTTATAAGATTAGGTTTATTAATTATTCTGCATTTTAACTTTATTATATTGCCTAGATTTGAATTGTGGCTATTTGCAGAATGTTTTACTAATGTAATTATTTTATTTCCTTCTCTGACTTCTGACTCTGATATATTTGGTTACAAATTAGTTCTCTGATCTGGCATAACAGTAATTATAGATTATACAATTAAAATATAACACCCAGATATATAAAACTGGTGTTCTTAATAACATTGTTTTGGTATATCACCAAATAACATAATAAAAAGTATTTCTACAACATTGGAATGATATCTAATTTTAGATAATGCATTCCTAAATTAACATGAACAATAAAATAACAATTATAATACTAATATTTCTTATGACTAACCCTTATTTATCTAAATGTTATATGTAATAGGAACCTAACATCCTGGTTCCATATATAATTGTTAACACCTTCTATAAACTTCTTCATAAACAGTTTGTTCTGTAGTTCCCCATTTATAAAATTTATACCCCCTCTTAAAGTATACCCCTAGCTACCTAAGTTATATTCCATTCTATGGAATGTTCATATCGCTTTAGTAGCTTTTATTTAGTAATATTACTACTTCATTATCAAAGTAGGCACTGTTCACAAAACTTAAAGTTTGTTACTATGTACTGCAACTCATGTACCCTTTTAAAGTTTATTATTTATAATTTGATCACTTGCACTTGTCTATGGTGAATTATCAATATATTTACTAGTCTTTTTCTAGCTTTTAATATGAAATATTCAACCATGGGGGAACTGTGAAGACTTGTCTATACAAACTAAATAATAACTTTTTGAATGCACTAATATTTAATACTACTAACACTTTTAGTTTTTGTCAGTTTTACAGTGATATGGTTTTTTAATGTGTTATACTTTCTTTTCTGGGCATTCATTGATTTTGGGGTTTTTTGGGGGTTCTTTCCCTATGGGGTTTTTGTTTTATATGGGTCGTCTTAATTATTCTTCTTTCTTCTTGAGTTTGGTTATTCTTCCTTCTTCTGTAGTTTTGGAATATCCTTCCTTCTTCTTTCTTCTGTAGTTCTTATTTTTATTATTCTTCTTTCTTCTTTGATTTTGGTTCTTCTTTCTTCCTTCTTCTGTAGTTTTGATTGTTCTTCTTTCTTCATTCTTCAGTAATAGTAGTTTTAATTATTCTTCTTTCTTCAGTAGCTTTGTTTTTTCTGGTCTGGTTTCTTTGACGGGGTATATTAATTGCCTGCTTCTATCTTACCTGGGTAATTTTGTTATTATCATTTTTAGTCTTCTGGGTTTTTAAATTTGTATTATATTATATTATTTGCAGAAATTTTCTTTATTCAACCTTTCTTGTGAATATATTATTAAACAGTGCATTTTAATTAATTCTCATCTGGATATTCCATATCTTAGAGCTTTATTAATGATCATTGAGTAATGTATTTGTGTGGATTATCTGTCATGCTACAGATTGCTCTCTTCCAGAAGTGATTAGTTCAGATCATACTTAGTTTGTCTGAAATAATTGCTTATGACATTATATTATAAATTATATTTCTTTACTTCCTTCACATTTCTAAAAAATTTTTTCTCCCATATTTTTGAGCTTATCTATATTTCATTATTAACTGGATTCTTACTGATAGTAATAGTCATCTGAGGTTCGTTATTTTTTATTTTTCCATTTTCTTCTTAACTCGTTTTTTTATCCTTGGGATATTTATTCCCTAAAATTCCCTAACACGTTAGCTGGGGCAGTGTCCAGAGGGGCTCTGTAGGCATCTCACTCTGCTGGCCATACTACGTCATTTATTGATTACAGAGGTAAATCATCTCTGACCAATACATAATAATACTGCTGGACTTATCTCAGACAGTCATTAATAAAATTATATAAGAATAGTCCACCTTATGACTATTAAAAAAAAATTAAATATCTTTGGATATTTCACTTCGTATACGAACAGATCTATTTATATATCTATCTTAGTGAATCTCTATCTCAGTTATTTTTCTCAATGGTTAGCTCTGCTGGCATTTTATTTCTCCTTGTGATTGGAAGCTGGTATAATATAATCATCACTTATTATTCAGTGTAAAGTTTTTAATTCTCTGTCATTTTTTGACTGTTATCACAATCTCCTTCTGGTCATTGGTAGCATATATTTTGTATTATATTTTTGTTCCTTTCTTAATTCTTGTGAATCGTTCCACTAGTATTATGTTTTTTCAATTACTCTCTTAATTGTCTTTCTAATAACTGACATTTATTGTATGATCATCTTTTTCATATGGATTTATTTATATATAGTTTTTCCTTTCTTTTTCAAAATTTTATTTTGCTCTTGCTTTTTATCCAAATGCACTCTTTATTATTAATGTCATATGTTTAATATCTCTGTTTATTTGACATAAAATTCTCATTAATTTCACTTCACAATAAGTTTATTCATTTAAATGGTATCAGTGGTTTGTATTGCCATTTCTTTATTCTGGAAAGTTTTTCAGAATTGGTCCCATATATAATTGTTTGTAATGTGTTATCCAAATTCTTTTTCTCCTTGTTCATTTCTAAAAGTTGTTTTTAAAATAAGGTAGTAAATTGTTTTTACTTGGGTTTTTGAATTTTGATGATTGAATTCAAAATTCATTTTCTCTTTGATTCATAAATTGTTTCCTAAATGGTAGGCAGTAAGTAGTCATTACTTCATTTTTGAATTTAGTGGTTTAATTCAAAATTCATTTTCTTTTGTCCATAAATTGTTTTCTAAATAATAGGTAGTAAGTAGTCATTACTTCATTTTTGAATTTTGAGATTTAAATTCTTTCTTCCATACATTCAATTACTCATAATATTTTTTCATAAATATGGTTAACATATCATATTATTACCCTAAATATGGTATTAGCTCTCTTCTTTTCTTTATTTCAAATGTACTTCTTATAATTATTTTTCTTTTAAATACCCAGGTTGAAGATTTTTATTAGGTTGGACAATTGCTCATAATTTCTTTTTCTTTGACATAGTTTTTTGCCATTGCCGGTTATCATAACATCAGTCCCTTTTTGTGGAGGTGTATGGTATTAGACTTAACCGTAGTCTGTCACTTCATTTGCTCTCATTGTCCGGATGACCATAGTCTTCATCATCGTTCCGGTACTAGTGACATCTCTAGCCTTTGTCTTGTATTTCATTTTTCTAGCTGCTATTCCTTTGTTGGCTGCTAAGCTTATTCGGCTCCCTCTATCATAGTGTTTTATACACCAGTACTTCTCTGGTCCATATGTGGTATTGCATGAGAAATATCTGTGAGGATCTTCATCTGAATTATTAATTATTTGCTTATCTGAAGCCCCATAATCTGGTTCACCATCATACATCCACCCTGAAGGAATACATTTTAGTGTACCTGTACACTGGAACTGTCCTGGATGGTACACTAAAGGAACACATCCTGGTGATTCATCTGTGCCGTCATCACAGTCTGGTAAGATGTCATACTTCCATCTTTCTGGAATACACTGTCCAGTCCTTCGCTGAAACTGATCTAGTCCCCATGTTTTATTCAGCTTACCTCTGGTCCTTTCCCAGTGGTAAACTACTGTCTGCTGGTAAACCATCTCTGAGATTACCCTTAATCTACTTCCATTATTTCTGGAACTCAAGATTTCTTCATGGTTGGTAATAGGGATATTATCATCATCAAATAAACCATGGTTCATCATCTCCATTTCTTCCTTTGTTTTCATTACATTTCTTGGATACATTCTCCTTTTCCTTTGTTTAATATTTTCCTTGTTTCGGTTAGTTCCAATTTCAGGTACTACCATTACTTGTTCCTGCCTTATATCATTTGGTACTTCTTCTGGTTCTGGTTTGCTATCATATTTTATTTCTTTGGTCCTCTCATTTCTTAATTCTTCTCTTTTTAATCTGTCCTCTGTCAATATCTTATTGATCTTGTCCACTGTCTTACTCAGTCTTTCCTTTTCCTCGGAATTCATGTCCCTCTCTATAAGCCGGCACAATTCCCTTATGTTATCCCTTTCTTCTTGCGTAAGTCCTGCCATTTTACTTGTTGTTTTTCCCTTTTCTCTGGCTGGATAACCGCTGCCAAGCTGAATTAGGAGTTGGGTAAGTAATTACAGTAATTTCAACCCCTAATTACAGCCCTTTAGTTGGACGCCATTTTTGTAATATAACTGTGAAATTACAAATTATAATTAAATTTATAAAGTGTTGCTTGTATGGTATTCTGCGGTAATCGAGCCCCACAAGTTGGGTTCGCCAAATTTTGTAATATAACTGTGAATGAGTGGGTATAATAAAATAAATAAAAGGTTGATGTATGTAGATTGTGCTCTCCTGTAAGTCCCACTGGTTGTGCTAGCTGATTTTGTAATACAACCCTACTATAATTGTAATTGTATAGTGTTCTGGTATAATATTATCCAGGATAATTTTTATGGTGTGTATGTTCAGTAGTGACGTTCCGCTCTGGGAATCGTCGATTTGGTAAAGTTCCTGGTCTTTGTTATTGGTAATTGGGATGTTATTACCATCAATTAAATAAAGTGTATTTTGCTGTGTAGCAAATTGAAATAAAATATAAATTTAAAATTTATATTTATAAAAAAAAAAATAATTTCGGAACAAATATTTTCGAGGTATTTATGTGCTTAATAATAGGAATAAATTGAGGTTGTGGATCGTAATTATAATTATAATAGTAAGGTGTTTAATTTGGTAATAAATTTCTGTTCGGTAAATTTGTTAAAAAGATAATCCAATTAACTTCAAGTTAGGCGAAAACGGCTCTCTTCTTCTTACTCTTGAAATGTTGTAGTTTCGCATATACTGCCTTTAAAGATTATCTATTTTTCTTGGTTAATTAATGATTATGTCCTTTTATAAGAGAAATCAACTCCAATTTACCAAAAAACAGACAAATACGTTTATTAAATACAATAATAAGGTTGGTCGATTAATTAATCGAAGTTACAAGCCATATCGAGTTCTTGCTCAGGTCGGTCGATATTAGAAGTTTTACAATTGTATTATTTAAACAGGTTCTTTGAACGGTTATTTATATAAAAAGCCAGAGAAGGTCAGGGACATGAAAGTATAACACTTACAATTCAAAAAAGGTCTTAAATTTAAACAATATACTGGTAATTATTAATAATAAAAGTTTATATATAATTTTGTTCAAACCAGAAAGCAGCCTAGTCGTCTCTAATTGAGGTGACGGAATGGGATCAGAATGGCCGCCTGACGCATGCGCGTTGAAAGCTTCTAATGTAAACAACGTACTTGTTGAGATAATATGTCCCTTCTTTGGTTAAATGTTCTTCACTACGGTATATGATCTTCTGGGGTATAGTTTATTGTCACTGTTGTTAGATGGAAACGTACACTTGGTGTAAAAATGTTGTTAAATAAGTATATCAACTGGTGTTTATGTGTCAGTTAACCTCGAATTTTCACTTGGTGTTTGATGCGATTTCAGTGTTATTTCAATGTAATTGGTTATATGTGATTTCGTTTATAGGTGTTATGTAGTTCGTGGGTCAACTTCACCACTTCACTTTCATTAAAATAGTTAAAAATTTAATTTACATAAAATGATTCAGAACTCCGTTGTAGCATAACGTCCATTAAAGGTTGGTTCAAACAAATATTCACGAGAAGTGCTCTCTTCGAGGTATAATAATGAACTGTCTGTATTTCCATCATCTCATGAAAATCTTAGCCTATATAATATAGTTCAGACATTGTTAAAAATTGCCATAACTTCCGACACGTTTTAAAATAGTACACTATGTTCATAAAATAAATTCGTTATTAGTTAACTGTTTGAAATATAAAATACATATTCGTTTTCACTATTCTATTCTACTTATTTTGATAGTAATTAAGTTAGTATTACAAAGTTTTATCTGAAATTATATTTCTTATAATTTTTTGGGAGGTAGGCCTAAAATTATACTTCCCTGTCTTCTATGTAAATAATAGCCATTTTAACTAATATAATTATTATTCTATGAAATCTGAAATTTGTATAATTATCAATTCTCACTTATTTTATTGCAATTTAGTATATTAATGATGGTTTTTTCATATAATTCAGTTGTATATGATTCCCCTTCTGATAAAGTTAGTGAACCTATTTCAGTTTCAAATGGTATTTCATTATACAAATAAATAATTTTACTCATAGAATGACCATATCTTTAGAAAGCCTTATTTACATAGTATTTAATATGTTGGGTGTATCTTGCCTAAATATTGTCAGTTTGACTGGTTTATAAGATTAGGTTTATTAATTATTCTGCATTTTAACTTTATTATATTGCCTAGATTTGAATTGTGGCTATTTGCAGAATGTTTTACTAATGTAATTATTTTATTTCCTTCTCTGACTTCTGACTCTGATATATTTGGTTACAAATTAGTTCTCTGATCTGGCATAACAGTAATTATAGATTATACAATTAAAATATAACACCCAGATATATAAAACTGGTGTTCTTAATAACATTGTTTTGGTATATCACCAAATAACATAATAAAAAGTATTTCTACAACATTGGAATGATATCTAATTTTAGATAATGCATTCCTAAATTAACATGAACAATAAAATAACAATTATAATACTAATATTTCTTATGACTAACCCTTATTTATCTAAATGTTATATGTAATAGGAACCTAACATCCTGGTTCCATATATAATTGTTAACACCTTCTATAAACTTCTTCATAAACAGTTTGTTCTGTAGTTCCCCATTTATAAAATTTATACCCCCTCTTAAAGTATACCCCTAGCTACCTAAGTTATATTCCATTCTATGGAATGTTCATATCGCTTTAGTAGCTTTTATTTAGTAATATTACTACTTCATTATCAAAGTAGGCACTGTTCACAAAACTTAAAGTTTGTTACTATGTACTGCAACTCATGTACCCTTTTAAAGTTTATTATTTATAATTTGATCACTTGCACTTGTCTATGGTGAATTATCAATATATTTACTAGTCTTTTTCTAGCTTTTAATATGAAATATTCAACCATGGGGGAACTGTGAAGACTTGTCTATACAAACTAAATAATAACTTTTTGAATGCACTAATATTTAATACTACTAACACTTTTAGTTTTTGTCAGTTTTACAGTGATATGGTTTTTTAATGTGTTATACTTTCTTTTCTGGGCATTCATTGATTTTGGGGTTTTTTGGGGGTTCTTTCCCTATGGGGTTTTTGTTTTATATGGGTCGTCTTAATTATTCTTCTTTCTTCTTGAGTTTGGTTATTCTTCCTTCTTCTGTAGTTTTGGAATATCCTTCCTTCTTCTTTCTTCTGTAGTTCTTATTTTTATTCTTCTTCTTTCTTCTTTGAGTTTTAATTGTTCTTCCTTCTTCTTTAGCTTTGATTGTTCTTCCTTCTTCTGTCTTCAGTAGCTTTGATTGTTCTTCTTTCTTCATTCTTCAGTAATAGTAGTTTTAATTATTCTTCTTTCTTCTTTAGTTCTAATTATTCTTCTTTCTTCTGTCTTCGGTAGTAGTAGTTTTAATTATTCTTCCTTCTTCTGTCTTCTGTATCTTTGATTTTTCTTCATTCTTCAGTAATAGTAGTTTTAATTAGTTCTTCTTTCTTCTGTCTTCTGTATCTTTGATTGTTCTTCTTTCTTCAGTAATAGTAGTTTTAATTATTCTTCTTTCTTCTGTCTTCTGTATCTTTGATTGTTCTTCTTTCTTCAGTAATAGTAGTTTTAATTATTCTTCTTTCTTCTGTCTTCTGTAGTAGTAGTTTTAATTATTCTTCCTTCTTCTGTCTTCTGTATCTTTGATTGTTCTTCTTTCTTCATTCTTCAGTAATAGTAGTTTTAATTAGTTCTTCTTTCTTCAGTAATAGTAGTTTTAATTATTCTTCTTTCTTCTGTCTTCTGTATCTTTGATTGTTCTTCTTTCTTCAGTAATAGTAGTTTTAATTATTCTTCTTTCTTCTGTCTTCTGTATCTTTGATTGTTCTTCTGTCTTCTGTAGTAGTAGTTTTAATTATTCTTCCTTCTTCTGTCTTCTGTATCTTTGATTGTTCTTCATTCTTCAGTAATAGTAGTTTTAATTATTCTTCTTTCTTCTGTCTTCTGTAGTAGTAGTTTTAATTATTCTTCCTTCTTCTGTCTTCTGTATCTTTGATTGTTCTTCTTTCTTCATTCTTCAGTAGTAGTAGTTTTAATTAGTCTTCTTTCTTCTTTAGTTCCAATTATTCTTCCTTCTTCTGTCTTCAGTAGTGGTAGTTTTGACTATTCTTCCTTCTTCTGTCTTCTGTATCTTTGATTGTTCTTCTTTCTTCAGTAATAGTAGTTTTAATTATTCTTCTTTCTTCTGTCTTCTGTATCTTTGATTGTTCTTCTTTCTTCATTCTTCAGTAGTAGTAGTTTTAATTAGTCTTCTTTCTTCTTCAGTTCTAATTATTCTTCTTTCTTCTGTCTTCAGTAGTAGTAGTTTTAATTATTCTTCCTTCTTCTGTCTTCTGTATCTTTGATTGTTCTTCTTTCTTCTGTCTTTAGTAGTTTTAATTAGTTCTTCTTTCTTCATTCTTCAGTAGTAGTAGTTTTAATTAGTTCTTCTTTCTTCATTAGATTTAGTTTGTTCTTCTTTCTTCTTTAGCTTTGATTGTTCTTCTTTCTTCCTTCTTCAGTAGTAGTAGTTTTAATTAGTTCTTCTTTCTTCATTCTTCAGTAGTAGTAGTTTTAATTAGTTCTTCTTTCTTCATTAGATTTAGTTTGTTCTTCTTTCTTCTTTCTTCTTTGATTTTGGTTCTTCTTTATTCTTCCTTCTTCCTTCTTCAGTAGTAGTAGTTTTAATTAGTCTTCCTTCTTCTTTCTTCAGTAGATTTAGTTAGTCTTCTCTCTTCTTTAGTTTTAATTAGTCTTCTTTCTTCCTTGATTTTAATTATTCTTCTTTCTTCTCTCTTCGGTAGTAGTAGTTTTAATTATTCTTCCTTCTTCTGTCTTCTGTATCTTTGATTGTTCTTCTTTCTTCATTCTTCAGTAATAGTAGTTTTAATTAGTTCTTCTTTCTTCTGTCTTCTGTATCTTTGATTGTTCTTCTTTCTTCAGTAATAGTAGTTTTAATTATTCTTCTTTCTTCTTGAGTTTGGTTATTCTTCCTTCTTCTGTAGTTTTGGAATATCCTTCCTTCTTCTTTCTTCTGTAGTTCTTATTTTTATTATTCTTCTTTCTTCTTTGATTTTGGTTCTTCTTTCTTCCTTCTTCTGTAGTTTTGATTGTTCTTCTTTCTTCATTCTTCAGTAATAGTAGTTTTAATTATTCTTCTTTCTTCAGTAGCTTTGTTTTTTCTGGTCTGGTTTCTTTGACGGGGTATATTAATTGCCTGCTTCTATCTTACCTGGGTAATTTTGTTATTATCATTTTTAGTCTTCTGGGTTTTTAAATTTGTATTATATTATATTATTTGCAGAAATTTTCTTTATTCAACCTTTCTTGTGAATATATTATTAAACAGTGCATTTTAATTAATTCTCATCTGGATATTCCATATCTTAGAGCTTTATTAATGATCATTGAGTAATGTATTTGTGTGGATTATCTGTCATGCTACAAAATACACAAATCAAACAACCCAATACGACCGTTAATCAACTTCAAGAAAGCACCTACATACAAAATAGCGAAAATAATAGCACAAAAACTAAAAGTAACAGTGTAACAAATAATTATCATAACATAAAAATACATCCGAATTAATAGACAAACTAAAGGTAATAAATGTAGATGAAAACACATTCTTCACGTCATATGATATCACAAATATGTACACCAGGATCCCAGTAGATGAAACGATAGACAGAATAATAAACAAACTTAAAGAACAAAATGGAGACACAATATATAACTGAAATAAAAAAATAGTTTCCAACTAATAGTAAAACAAAATTACTTGGAATTCAATAGCAAAATTTATCAACAACAAGAAGGTTTGGCAACGGGAGCTCCATTGTGTAGCATAATAACGTAATACCAAAATACAAAATATTATAAATTCATTTGATCCAAATGGCATATGGATAAGATATGTAGATGATAGGCTATATGTATCAAATAACAAAAATACAAATGCAGATAACAAATTAAAACAAATCAATAACAGATACATCCGAAAATACAGTTCACAGAAGAAAAAAATAACAAAATCAACTATTTAGACATAACCATCACAAGAAACAATAACCACCTACAATATGCAATATACAGAAAACCAACATCATTATACCTAACCATTCTGACCACCCACCACAACATAAAATGGCAGCATTCTATTCACTATTTAACAAAATGTACAAAATATCTCTGAACAAACAAGAAATAGACAAAGAAAAAATACAATATACCAAATTGGTTATGAAAATGGATACAATAAAATACTATAAACAAAAGAGAAAATAAAATATAAAATAAAAACTGAATATTTAAGAATTATTCAAAATGAACAACACATAAACAATAACAACAATAAAAAATGGGCCACATTCAAATACATAAATAATAAAATGATAAAGCTCACAAAACTATTTAAAAACACAGACATAAATATAGCATACAAAACTAACAAAAACTAAATAACCCTCACAACAAATATAATACAACAACTAATGGAATGTACAAAATTTATTGACAAGAGGGCAATAAATGTTACATAGGACAAACAAAAACACAACTGAAAAAAACGTTATGTTGAACACCTAAACGCGTACAAAAAACCAGAAATATATACATCTAATTTGGTCACACATGCAATAAACACTGGACATGAAATCCCAGACATAACCAACATGAAACTAATAAAACACATACTACACAAAGGCACCATAATGAACATTTGGGAAAATTTACAAGTATACAAACATAAAACATAAAACACAAAACAATCTAATACATGAACAATACAAACCAATACAAAGCATGACACAATTTTCAAAGCACTCAACATCGAAAATACCCAAAATACTAATATATACACCACAATCACACACAATAATACCAATTTAAAGTGTCAAAGCCAACAGAAAACCACAACAACAACCAACCAACACACAAGTACTTCAGAAGACTCAAAATCAGGAAGGCTGAAGATGGGAACACAAGGCTTCCCTTAATATGTTCTAAATAAGGAGAAAACATCTTGAGGTAAAGTCATTATAAATATTAAATAGGCTATATTATATATGCATCAAGACACACACTGTAGCAAAAAGTGTTTGAATATTATTAATAATAATAGTAAGAGATTTTGTCTTTCTATATATAATCTGATTTATAATTATATTTGACATCGACATCAATTTACGCGTAAATCTTTAAATAACAGTAGTTAGGTAAGTGATTATTTGTGTTTACCAAAAGACCAGTTTGTATTTCGATGTTTACACAGCGGCTGTTTATCTTTCATGTATTCAGAAGTTCCGATCTGTCCCGTATATCGTACTAAACGATCTGTCTTAGTCGTTTCCTGTACCCAATGAAGTAGTCTCTAAAGCGAGTTTGATGTACTGCTTTCCATGATGGATGCCCTCTTTCCGACAGTCGACAGTAGAGACATTAGGTCGTTTCTATTTCCGTCGTCCCTTGTGTAATTCGGGTTTACGTTTTGACTTGCTTGTCTCTATCTCCCCCTCCCCTCATATCATGTTGACAATGTTCTCCTGGCTGCCCTGTTGGCATGTCACCACAACAAAGGAAGATACAGTGCTTTCTTAACTGGTGATTTTACAACACTTTGGAGAAACCTCACATCAATACCCACAAGAAGTATACAAGTGCTCTGAGTTAGTAGTGGATTTAGTTTAACCCTTCGGTAGGAACATGTTTTCATTTTGCACTTAAAGGAACACCCTGCCCCACAGGCATATACAATACATACATTATGAGGAACACCCTGCCTCCTAGGCAGGTACACATATTTTCATAAAAATGCCAAAATAACTACTTTAGAAAATAAACCATACCATTTCTTCTTTTCCAATTTACTTCATTGTAATAATTTCACAATGATATGTATTTTTTTGCAGACTTGGTATATGTTTGGTACTATACACCTCCCAGTGGAACATCTGCCTGACCCCCTCTTATAAGGAACATATGCCTAATAAACATGCAAAACTACGTACGGTTAGAGGATCATATGCCTGGAAGGCATGAAATCAAACGTACATTTAGAGGAATACATGCCTGAGAGGCAGGGTAACTGATAGAAAGAGGTAACTTACGGTCAAACGAAGGAGAGCTACGAGATGACGACACTTTCGCTGTCACACACAACAACTGATTGAGGAATTCTAGGAGGGGGACTTGCCCAACAGCACGCAGGAGGCTTCTAGCAGCAAAAAGGTAAACCATACATGCCTGGCAGGCATATGTTCCTACCGAAGGGTTAAGCATTGGACACTCTGTTACAGTAGTTAAATATAATTTTTTAAGAGGAGACTGAAAACCAAAAATTAAAAAGTTTTACTTTTCCCAAAACGTTTATTTTATTTTATTTTCGACTATTCTGGACAAAATGGTATTATTTTAAGCTATAAATAAACTCATAAACATATTGTTACGACGGTCTAACTGATCGTCGTATGGTACAGTGGAAAACAAAGTACAAGACACCAAGTACGTCACTAATCACCAGCTTTAAATATCACTATTAAACAGTTTGTAATCAACAAAATAGTCTCTTACAATAAATCAAATAAAAATTGTTCACACGCAATACAAATGTCTACTAATATAAAACACAATTGTATTACAATTGTCCCGCGCCATTATGAAACACATAACACTTCGTCACAATCTTACGAACCGCACTAATAACCACTTGAACGCACAGAGTAATCGCCCGACAATAATTCGCAACTCAAACTGAACTGAACGCCGCTGACGCCTTGTATTTATACCCCGCCGAAAATCTAGAATCATCCATACACTACACAGCAGCTCTACACTAGGACGCAATTGATTCCGGCCTTCACACAGTGCGCGTGTCTGGCGACGTATGTTGAAATCACGTACGCACACAACATTACAGCCGGATTCTTCTGGCACATTCGACAAACACGTAGATTGTTCTGCAATGTTGTAACAATATTTTTTTAGTAATCTAACGTACACCTAGTAACACCTAGTAAAATTATTACACTTTTGTACACGATTCCTTTCAATTGTTCATATTTTATAGACGGCTTAACCTAAAATGATGAGGTTTTCACTGTGGCCAAAGGGGATATTTTGTACTTCATGCTGTCAACTCTGAAGTCAGCAGTACGACTACATGTATGTTTGTTTTTGAGCCGGCAAACAGTATTGGGTCATGAATTTGAGTGTTTGTCAGTGTTCATTGATGTAAGATTACTTTAAGCGCAATAAACATATTTTTCAACACTGAGGTACACATATCTCATAAACTATGCTGTGCAGGATATTGAAATTTTAAAGGGCAGAACGTAAACGACAATTTTCTGCCTACTTAAGCGGAATTGAAGAACTAAAAAGAATTAAAGTGTACAATTTTTGAGAGCTATAAAAATAAATATTTATTAATTCTCATTGAAAAGAGTTCATAATGTTAACATAAATATAAATCTTGTGAACATGGACATTAGATAATTCTGCTTCAGTAGACAAAAAAACATACACATAAAACACCAACAAAATTCATTTTATGTATAGTCTCCAGACCTTTGTTAGAATCAAATTTAAATAATTTACCTTATATTTTTTAATCCGCTAAGCGATCTCTGTTATTTATATGTACAACATGTTTCGGGGATAAATCCCCATCCTCAGGTAAAATGTTTATTCATCCTAATGCATAGGGGTCGTCGAAAATGTTAACGCACATAAGCACATCACATATAACAAGTCATGAATAAATTAATGGATGAACGGAAAACACATAAGCGCGTGATATGTGACCCAGTGCACTGGTCGGCCTCCGATCGTCAACTAGCTTTTACGCGTGTTTCACTTCGCCCGGCTTCTGGCACAGTCCAGCAAATATGTCGAGACTCATGTACACGTAAATTGTTCTGTGATGTCGTAACAATGCAGAAAGGCTCATTGACGAAATACGCTATCATATCGCGCTTCCGAAACTTATAAAAACGAATCGATAAGCGGCATACAACCCTGTCGGTGATGATGGCAACACTGACATTGTTTGTTCACAACCACTTCCGATATCTTTGACGTACGATAAAAATCGGCGTCAAATCGGATACAAAACTTATCATACGATATAAATCGAATGCACAAAAGGTGGCTTAGAAAGCGGTTCCTGTTAATGTAAACGCGTAATTAATTAATGTACGTAATTATATTGCTTTGTTAAAAAATTACAATCTTAATGAGTGACATCGGCTTCAGTCTGTGCTCTTTGAACGCACTTACAATGTTGGGTATCGATAGTCCCAGTAAGTTTGTGAAATTATAAAAACCGATAAAGATATGTTTCGATAGTGAGTCACAAAACGGAATTTAGTAAGCGGTGTCTGTTAACGCGTGGCGTACGCTCATTAAAATGGATATCTCTCGCTACAAGCCTGTCACCCCGGTATGATTTTATGGCGGCCATTACTCGCGCCAATATACCAAGTCTATTAAAGTGGTACATCTACTCGGTGTAAATGGTTTTACAACGTTTCATGAGCATTTCACTGCGTGGCTGCTTACGCAGTGATTCCCAAACCATGGCTGTAACAACGTAAAATTAATTAGTTTATGCTATCAGTTGTTTGAGTTTTAAATACGCGGATACTTTATTCACGGTCATCAAGTTTACGGGTGTTTATTGTTTATTCGGTGCGCAAACTTTGGTTTGAATCGACACAATATCCCTTGTGCTCTTAGGCCTGTATATAGTACCGTACAAATATTTTCACAACACGAACAACGAAGTGTTTTCAATTTGACATTAAAAAAAAAAGTTAAAATAAAACTAACTCCAACTTACTCGTCGTTGAAAGATATAATAATCACAAAAAGACTTAAAAAACAGAAACAATTTCTTACATTGATATAAAGGACCTAATATAGACAAAATTATTTATTTTATTTTAATGAAACATAACTTGTTAACGATATTAATTGATGACTCGTTGGGCACTTGGTGAAACATATTAATACAAAGGTTTTTTAAAAAATATATAAATTCTTGGTATGTTTAACAGATTTTATTTAACTCTGACAGCTGTTTCGACTTCCTAAACCATTGTCAAAGATATGAATGAATTAAAAACCTAAACAGAGGATGTAAGAAAAGGTGGTGGTGGCCATCTGTTTAGGGCATGTATTGGAACATCTGTGAGGGTGTCAAGATTGAGAGGGGGTGCAGGAACCAACGGAAGGTCAGCTAAAGTTAATTTTATATTTTGCATTCAGATTCTATTTAGTTTTCACAGACACCTGACCTTCCCTTGGCTCCTCCACCCCCTCTCCATCTTAACACCATCACAGATGTTCCAATACACGCCATAAACAGATGGCCACCACCACCACCACCACCACCTTTACTTACATCCTGTGTTTAGGTTTTTAATTCATTCATATCTTTGACAATTGCTTAGGAAGTCGAAACAGTTGTCAGAGTTAAATAAAATCTGTGAAACGTACCAAGTGTTTATTTATTTTTTTAACTTTTGTATAACTTGTTAATTCAGACACTGCCCAATAAACATAATAAGAAATTAAATTCTTTGTTTCAGAAATAGTGTAATAATATAAAAAAAAGAAATACCTCAGACAGGGGAATATTAAGTTTTCTAACAGGATTTTTCAACCGTCAGTCACTGCTTCTGAAGACGATTCTAGATGCTAGGAATCAAAAGTTAAGTTCAAATAAATACTAAGATGTATTCAGTCCGAGTAAAGAGTATACCTGGTATTTCTGCAAAGACACCAATCATCATACCACCCGGAACTAGTAGAGTTGAAGACCCTTTTGATTGAACTGCGTTCCTGAGCGCAGTAACTCAAGAAGGATATGTTACGTACTACGAAACGTTCTACAAGTTTCTCGAATATTCCAGCTGTAATGCGTGTGTGTGCGTACATAATGCTGCTACTTTGAGGTGAAAGACAATTACGCATCAACTATCGAGTCTATACCAGACCATATCAGTGGGCACGTGCTCTGTTCAAGGCCGCAATGAATTACGTTCTAGTGTTTTCTAGTAGACGCCTATTAGCGAATAGTCGGGAACCTCAGCGGGGTGTAAACACAAGTACTCAACGACGCCCAGTTCAGTTATTGTCGGGCGATTACACAGTGCGGTTTGAAGTATTGTGACGAAGTATTACGTGTTTTATAATTGTGCGAGACGATTGTAATACAGTTGTGTTTTATATCGGTCAACATTTTTATTGCGTGTGAACAATTTTTATTAGATTTGTTGTAAGACACTGTCTTGTTAATTACAAACTGTTTAATTGTGATAATTAAAGCTGGTAATTAGTGACGTAATTGGTGTCTTGTATTTTGTTTTCTACTGCACCATACGACGATCATTAGACCGTCGTAACAATACGATGTAGTCAGTCCGAGTAAAAGCTATATCTGGTATTTCTGCAAAGACAGCAATCATCATGCCAGGCGGAACTAGTAGCGTTGAAGACCCTTTTGACTAAACCACAGTGTTCCTGAACATAGTAGCTCAAGAAGGACATAGAGCACTAGGGTATCCTACAAACCAGTGAATATTGCGTAAAGGAAAGGAGCTGTACGGACGAGAAAGTAGTGCCAGTGACGGTGTAAGGGAAGCCCTAGCCACTGAGAATGACGTAGTTTCTACACGGTACGGTAAGGAGTTAAAAACTAAACTGACTGTGCACAGGGTAGCTAAGCGGTAAGGATCACGCTTTGTCTGGATCACGTTCGTCCGTCGCTCTGCGCTCTGAGTTGGCTCAAAACCGAGTAATCCAGCCCCATCTGCCTACTGCTAAGAAAATTCTACAGTGTGACAAACGAATACGGGGAAGAACAATGCCTCATTAAAAATGAACACACACACACACTCGTCGCTACACGTAGTTAAATACAAACCGGTTCCTCCCGGCGATTGTGTAGTGTGAGCTACACCATTGTTGGAAGGCGCAATAGGGCGTGGAAGATGCTTGAAGGAAAACATTAATGATGACGCTGTTGCTGACGATGACCAGCAGAATTGAGACACTACTGGAAAGATACTGGATAAGACAGCGTTTAGAATGACGGGGGAAAACAATATGACACCTGTATTCCGCAAAGCATGCAAGAGATCCGTTTTCATTAACAAGCTGTGTTATAAGAACGTCCTCTTCATGTGGCCGAGTATATTCGCATGGGTCTGAGAATTGGACTTTAACAAAAGGCCAGGCCAGTCGCTACACGGGCATAACAAAAGTTAGTGTGGCCACTTGCATAGGTGAACTCAACGGGGTATTGCCGACTCGCGCTGCCGAAGAGGTAAGCTGTGGGGGAAGAGGCATTGGCGAATATTATGTAATACACTTCTTGATAGGCCTTTATAAAGAGTTAAATTATTTAATTGCAAATTATGTTGGCCTACGAGCATGTGAGAAATAAGATTACAAACTACCTTGATCAATAATAATATTAATAATTTATTTAATAGTCTATAACACTTATTCCAGTGTACCGACTCTTGATTATACCTCAGGGCGCCAGTAATAATAAACACAATTTAAAATATTGAATGAACTTTTATTGAAGCCTTTGCATTTATGTATTACAAAATTTCTTAATATGACTTTGATCGTTTTATCTTACAATTAGAACATTATTAAATAGCAATGAGTTCTTTTCTGACAAATTGAGTCACTTTAGTGGTGTAAATGTAATTTACATTTGTGGTAATTAATTGTGTAAACCATTTACATTTAGTGAATATTAATCTATGCTAATTATCTGCGTGGATTAATTACTCATCAATTATGAATCATATTAATTAAAGATTTATGTTATACGTTAAATTTGATATATCTAATTTTGTTTCTATTCGTCAGATTTGACTCAATACAGTAACTAATTAAATACGATTTATGAGTCTATTAATCAGACGTTTCAATGGTCGAGTTTATTGTATCCATTGATGTTTAGCATAAGTTGTGAGATTCTTTAGTGTAATACTTAGAATGAGATATATCAATATTAAAGGTTAAATTTCAATAATGAACGCATGGATACTGTAAATTAACTACTTATTTATTACACTTGTTACTTAAGTAAGTAACTATATCCTGCAAATTACATACATATTAAATACATATGATATAAATACAATTTATCAATTTATACGATGTTTCCTGAAACGTAAACACATGGTACATTCAAATGCAGTAAATAATGCACATATATATATATATATATATATAACATATACGAACAATAAACAATTAACAAATATACTTATTCCTACCTAAAATGGGTTCATTATTTCTCAGATAACGATTTACGTTAGTGTTATTTTATAGATTTTATGATTCATATGATTCATATATATTTATTCTCTTGGGGTTAGTTCTTTGAAAAGAGGCAACAGAACAGTAGTATATACTACTAAGATTAAGTAGACATAAAGCTTATCTTTTGAGAGTGTTTATCCAATTCCGCCGTCGTGAGAAGACACTTTCTGGATGATTTGTCGAAGATCATAATCACTGTTATGAAGAGCACTGATAACTTCACTTCACTCCACTAAATCTCCACTCCCGTCATGTGTATGGTGTTGTGGTAACCCGCTGATGTCGAGTGTCCGGAGTTCAAATAGTGAGGTGTTAATGTTGTCATTACACTGAATTGTTCTGAAAGTTTGCCATGTTTGTGTACTTGGTTAACTGTGCCGTCTATCTGGGTGTATCGCGTACTGCGTGCTTAATTGTTTGGTATAGTTTATTCAATTAATTGTTCAACATGGTGGTTCATTGTGATGTGAGAATGTTTGAAGTGTCACTCACTGTTCTACTTTAAGTGTTAATTAGTATGTTACTATGTGCGCGTCAGTTGAGGTTTCAAGTCCCGTGCGCACTTATAGTTTATGTTTCCCGCACAGAATTGTGTATAAGTGTGACTATACCGATGTCTCTGTTCACTTATGAATTTACAAATTAGTGAATCCGGTCGGTCGCACAAACTGTTTCTATCACGAACCGTATTACTGTTCCGACATAATCAATCGTCTGTCTATCGTACGTACTAACTTCTGACTATTAATTGCGACTATCAACTGCTACTATTAACTACATACTCTTGACTACCGACTGACTATTAACTGCGACTAACTGTTCGATTGAATGACTGACTGCCCGCTCCGCGTCTTCGCCAAACAGTTTTATTGGAACGTCTTACCCATAAGTCTAAGTTTTGGATTTCTACGCCTTCTCGGATTCTTGATTGGTCGTACGAATTCCTACTCTTCTGCACATCTCATCCTCTGTTTCACGATTCGTCGTCCGAACCCTTCCTACTCTCTCCACGAGCTCTCTTAGAAGATGCTTGACGCTGGTTGGTCGTCGTCATCCCCGGAGTGTTTCATGTGACGAGCGTGGCACGGATTCTAAGAAACTAGGGCAATTTCATGGCCTTCTGTTATCCTTTGTTTAGACTTACCCTAAGCTTCTGACTGAGCTTTTGTTAACAGGCTCCAGAGTCTTGGTTAATTGTTTAAGTTCCTCGACGTTCGTTCCGCCGATTATCAACCCTTCGTTGGCGTCATTCTGGTCGACCTCCATACTTTCCAGTCGTAAATCTCAGTAAACTGTCAAAGGTTTGTTTTCACGCTGTGCAGGATGCACTGGCAGTATTCACTGAGTTACGTCTATTGTCTATCTCTCCGTTAAAATTGCTCTGTACTCCTTTTGTAACATAGTAAAGCCTTTCATAATTGTGCAGTTACGCTTCGCCTCCACAGCAGGCGTTCCATCTCGATTCCGTGTAACTCGGCAGCTGTACGAAGTCTTTGTTTCAGATTGTTGGGTGCTGTAAATTTTGACAAACGGCTAGCTGTCAGCGACGCCCTGAAATACTCATTGTGTGCAGTGCTCAGACGTTTTCTCTTTGTCTTCGCACTGTCGTCGGGTTTGACGTGCCCCTGATTCGTCATTATTTACGACCTGGGCTTGTGTCCGTCGACTTGAGTGTGGGAACGTGTCACTTGATCGAGGAATTAAAAATTTTTTTAAATTACGATCATTACATTGTCCCCAAATTGGATTGGATGTTGGACTTCGGGAGACATCTGATCCAATTTCTGCGCTCTGTCCCAGTCGTGGATGTCTGCTTCGGAATGGACATGGTTGACTGACATCTATCTCTCATAGGAAACAATTAATTGTTATTCCCCATCTTAATGTTTTATATGGTCATATGAATTTATTGCAGCACATCTGAGTGAATGAACGCATTTTTTTTACACTTTGTCTGTCCACATGCGGACTGTACAATACGATTTCGAGTAAATAATTGAATTTAAAACATGGACGTTTGTCCATTTGACAGTTTGTTTCGTTACTGTTTATCTACAACGTACTAGATAAGCTGTAGATTAGCTACCCATTATATTAATCGATCTTATGTCGATGACCTATATAGCAATAAAATACTTTTAAACTTGTTATTACTGTCTCAAGAATACAGTTGATACTAACAAATATATACATATGATCAATTCGTAACATATTATAAATGATTACATCGATAAAAGAAACATAGATATTAATTAAATAGTTAAGGAATCAGCATACTTCGTGATGCATACTCTTAAATTATAAAACAATCGTCCATTTTGAATTATTAATTACATAAACAAATTATTCGATTCTCTACATTTTAACAAGTTATTATTCATAATTATTAACGTCTTTGGTGTCCTGTGTCATAGTATCACAATGTCCTTCTGACACATGGTACACTTTACAAATCACTTTCTGTATATGTTGATATTTATATGTCTAATTAACATAACGGATGACAATTATGTGATGATCACAAACACAGTTAGCATTGAAATACAGACTAAACACAACAATAAAATGCACATCATTATTTGGTTAGCTGGACTGGCCGCGCGAGCAAATTACCTAACCTATGTCTTCTGCTGGTCGCCGGTAGTCGTCGCTACCACTCGTGTTATCTATACTTCCGTTCGCTGGCTCATGATACGCCTTAATCTGCCGTATATTAAATTTCCCTCTCATCTTCCCGCTATCGCACTCCACGAGCTCATATGTGGCCTCGCCGATGATGCGGTTGATTTTATATGGTCCTGCGAAAAGCTCGAAGAACTTGTCAATTCTCTTTGACGCAGCGTCGGATTGGTGGAATGCTCTCACCAGAACCTTGTCGCCAATCGCAAATTTTGTGATTTTCTTCTTCTCATTGCAGCGTTTCGCGTGCTTCTCTCGCTTCTCCTTTATCTTCACAAATATATTGTTTTCGCATTTTCCTTCGCTGCTAATGACTCCTTTGTCCAAGCATTGCTCCCATGCTCGTGTAGGTCTCGTGCCGAGGTGTGCTTCATGAGGGGTTATTTCGATCGTCTCGTGGTACACCTCGTTTAGACACGCTTCAATCGTTTTTACGTATTGGGACCATTTAGTGTTTTGGTCACTTATGAAAATGCGAAACAAGTTTCCCAGTTGCCGGTTAATCCGCTCGGCAAGGTTGGTACATGGATTACGTATTGCAGTAAACTTTGGTTGTATGTCCAACTCCTTTAGACCGTTGACCCATCTCTTGGATGTGAACTGTGTTCCGTTGTCCGTCAAAATGGTCCGCGGACGTCCAAATAGTTCGCAATACGTTTTTATTCTCCGCAACGTCGTAGTGGTTGTTGCTCTCCGGAGGGTGAATAATTTGACATATTTCGTGAAATTATCCACTATGACTAATAAATATTTGACTCCACCCGTTCCTGTCGGTAGGGGTCCATAATAATCTGCGCTTACCAGATCTCCTTTGGCTGTAGGTATCACAGCGCGTGTGCCACCAAATAGCTCTCTGTTGTTGGTGTCTTTGCACTTCTGGCATAGGTCACAGGTTTTTATATACGTTTTTATTTTCTTTGACATCCGGTCGAATGTGAAATGTTCCTGGATCATTTTAATACACTTTTTTGTTCCTAAATGCCCGAACATATGATGGATTTCAGCAATTATGTCCCCAGATATGTTGCTAGGAACATACAGCTTCCATTCATTCCGCTGTCGCCTATACAACTTATCGTTAACATATTTATAAAATTTAGTTAATTTAGGGTCTATATTTCCCTCCTTAAATCTAGTGATGATCGCTTTTAGCTTATCGTCTTCCATCTGGTGCTTTCCAATATTTTGGATTAACTTCCGCACCTCAAGTCTCATTTTTACGGTTATGTGGTTAACTAAATATTCATGTGTGTTGTCGTGAATCTCTTCTAATTTTGCATCGTGTGGATATCTACTTAAGATGTCGGCTACGATGTTTTCCTTACCCTTGCAATGAATTATGTCGAACTTATACTCCTGCACTGCAAGAATCCACCGTGCAATCCGAGAATTATTTAGATGGGATTTGTTTAAGAATGTCAACGCCTTGTTGTCGGTGATGATCGTTAATGGTTGTCCGAGAACGTATATTCGGAATTTTTCTAAGCATCGGACAATACTTAAAAGCTCTTTTTCCGTAGTATAGTAGTTCCGCTCAGCACCCTTGAATGTCTTACTAGTGAAGGCGATTACGCCGATTTCCCCGTCTTCATCGAGCTGGTAAAGTTGTCCTCCGTATGCGTAATCACTTGCATCACACTGTATATAATACCTCTGGTCTGGGCGCGGAAATCTTAAAACTACAGCGCCAATAAATAGGTTTTTGACTCTGTCAAAGCAGTCGTTTAATTCATTCGTCCATACAAATTTGTGATTCTTCTTCAATAATTCATGGAGGGGTTGTGTTGTCTCCGCATATTTGCTAGTAAAACGGTTATAAAAGTTAGTGAGGCCTAGGAAACCCTTTAACTGTTTCTGGTTCTTGGGCTTAGGGAAGTCCCTAATGGCTTTCACTTTCTCTTCCGTAGCTTGGATGCCGCGTGTTGTTAGTTGGTATCCAAGATACGATATTTCTTTCCTGAAAAACTGTGACTTATTTAGGTTGACGGTTAAGTTATTTTCGTTTAGATTATTTAATAATGCCTCTAAATGCTCTAAGTGTGTTTTAACATCGTCAGAATAGCATAGACAATCGTCTACGTATATTAATGTGTTTTTCTTAACATTTTCATTTAAGACCGTATCCAATCCGCGTGTTAGTGCCGCAGAAATGGTACTAAGGCCGAATGGTGTAACGGTGAATTGGTAGCACCTTCCCTCATACATGAACGCGGTATACTTCCTGCACTCTTCCTTCAAAGGTACTTGCCAAAAGCTGCTCGACAAATCGACAGTAGATAGATATCGCATCTCGCTGCATCTTGCCAAGATCTCGTTTATTGGAGAAACGCCTTCATAGTCGGGAATAGTAACGCCGTTTATCTTTCTTGCGTCCAGGCATAGACGGACCCTTCCATCTCTTTTAATGACTGTTACGAGTGGATTTATGAACGGGCTTGTACAACGTTCAATCACACCGTATCGCAGCATTCTATCAATCTCGTCCTTTACTTTCTTCTGATAAGCAAGTGGTATAGGCCAACCCCGTTGAAAGTAGGGCGTACTGTCCGTAACTTGAAACTCATGCTCGTATCCGTCTATTCTCCCCGGGCATTCCCTAAACACTCTTCTATTCTTAACAAGTATTTCCTTCAAATTTCCCAATATCTCCTCGTCTTGACAGTCCATGTTTGATATCTTCTCGTCGATGCTCCTCAAGATTTCTTCTTCTTCTCCATTATCCATTAGTTCCATGTTCATGATGGGTACGGCGTGCACCTCTTCATCAGCCGAATTCACTATTTCTATTTTCTTACTGCCAATGTCGATACGACATCCTACCTCCTGTAAAAAACTTATCCCTAATATACATTGTTTAATAAGGTCAGGTATTATTAGAAAGACACACTCATTTTTGATCCCGTCAATTTCTATGTCGCATAGTATTTGTTTTCTAATTAACTTGGACTTGTTCCCGACAGCACTAATGATTAGAGAGTTCGTCATGGGTAAAATCTCATATGGTTCAATGTCCCTTTTGTTTGCGTTGAACCATTCTTCTGACAACCCATTAATAACTGAGCCGGTGTCGACAAGTGCTAAAACTTTAATGTTATTGTTAAATTGTATGATTATTTCAGGACATTTTAATATCTGTTTCGTGATGTCCTCGTCATATTCATTCAGTAGGTCATCTCTTAAGTCAGGTACCAGGATATTGACATTATTAGTGGGTTTGTTTTTGTTGTCGTCAAAAACTATGTCGTTCGCTGTGTAGGGGTGTTTTTTTTTTTTTTGTTGTTCTGGTCATTGTTCGACCTTGAATTGCTGTCGTCGCTTGCCTGACTTGTACTCGGTTTGGAGTTCAGGTATTCGACGGTGTTTACCACTCCGTGTGATTTATTCTCGTAACGGTTACCGCCGTGCGTCCGTCCTTGCCAAACTGGTTTCCTCTCACCCTCGTTTTTGTTAACGAAGTTACTACTGGGACGATCGACAGTCCCGGTTTCCCTTTCGTTCGTTATCCTATATTGCGCACGTCTATTTCCTGCATTGCTTGATTGAATGGTAGTGTATTCAGTGATCAAGGCTTCGAAATTGGGTATGGTGACGATCCCGCGTGTTATAACGGCGATCTGTAAGTCCCTTCCAAAGTGCCTCGAGATTTTTCTTATCAGTTGGCGGTCGGTCAACGCTGGAGTTAACTGTCGACTTTCCAAAAGAATCCTCTCGACGTACTGTATAGCTGTGACGGGTCCCTGCCATTCAAACCTGCCGTACTCAAGGTTGTCGCGGATAATGTCCTGTCGTTCCAACCCCCAATACTTCAGAGTGAATGCCTCCTTGAATTCTTCGAAGGTATTTATCTGGTCTCGGATCACACGCCACCATATACTTGCGTCCTTCTCTAGGTGTTTGCCGATCCACCTGATGTCGCTGCTCGGGTAATAGGATTCTTGAAATTCCGACAACTCCTTTAGGAACTCCATCGGGAATCTGTCGGTTCCGTCATACTTCAATTCAACCTGTATTTGTCCGTTTACTGTTCTGTGAGGCCCAGACTCCCCATCGGTGATCTGTCGCCGCAGTCTCTCTACTTGACACCTGAGTTCCTGAATGTGGGTTGTTTTCTGCTTGACGTTTTCGTCGAGCTTCTGTTCGGTCGTCTTTTGTCGGCCGTCTACTTCATCGATTTTCTGTCGCATTGTGTGGTTGGCTTCACCTATCTCTTGTTGCTGCTGTCGCAGTGTGTGGTATAATTCGGTCTTCAGTTCTTCCTGCTTCTTCTGATTACTATTAATGTGTAATTCGAGTTTATTATGTACTTTCTTTATACTAGATTGTGTGGTCTGTGCTAGGTTTTTAAGTTCTTGGTGGTCCGACTCTCGGGCTTCCCACAATTCTTCAAACTTCTTATTGGTGTCATCTTTTATTTCTCTTGTAGCGTCCTCTTGTTTCTTTAAGACTTCGCTTATCTTATCGTCGCAACTGGTCTTATGGTCACGCATTTCTGATCGTATAAGCGTGAGCTGTTCGTCCATTTGTCGCTTGACGTCCTCCTTATGATTATTAATATTTTCATTAATTTTATCGAACTTCTGATTGATTTCCTCCTTCTGTTGATTGAATTTCCGATTGATTTCTTCTTTAATTTCTTCCTTCTGTTGATCGAATTTTTCGTTAATTTCTTTGCGATTTTTGCTCAGTTCTTTTCGGTTTTCTTCTAAATTTTCTTTGATTATTTTGAGACTTTCATTATTTGTGCGCATGAAGTCCATCAACAATGAACGTAGTGATGCCTCTTCATGTGATTGCTGGGACTCTTGTGGTTGCTGTGACTCCTGTCCCCGCGCTCTGACCTCTGACGTCTCCTCAGTCATATTCGGTTCGACTGAATTTTCTTCGCTGTTGTCGGGTGCGCCCAACTGGTTGTTAACGACAAAGTACATGCTATCAGAACTACCGCTAGCCATTTTAGCCTTGCTTCGCGTTATCATTTACCAGTCAAGCTAACCTTACACTTATTTAATATCTTACGTACTATATTATTTTAACTAATCTAAATACTACTGTCTGCTCTCTTTTGCCATGCGATGGGCGCCATTTATATTTAGTGGTGTAAATGTAATTTACATTTGTGGTAATTAATTGTGTAAACCATTTACATTTAGTGAATATTAATCTATGCTAATTATCTGCGTGGATTAATTACTCATCAATTATGAATCATATTAATTAAAGATTTATGTTATACGTTAAATTTGATATATCTAATTTTGTTTCTATTCGTCAGATTTGACTCAATACAGTAACTAATTAAATACGATTTATGAGTCTATTAATCAGACGTTTCAATGGTCGAGTTTATTGTATCCATTGATGTTTAGCATAAGTTGTGAGATTCTTTAGTGTAATACTTAGAATGAGATATATCAATATTAAAGGTTAAATTTCAATAATGAACGCATGGATACTGTAAATTAACTACTTATTTATTACACTTGTTACTTAAGTAAGTAACTATATCCTGCAAATTACATACATATTAAATACATATGATATAAATACAATTTATCAATTTATACGATGTTTCCTGAAACGTAAACACATGGTACATTCAAATGCAGTAAATAATGCACATATATATATATATATATATATATAACATATACGAACAATAAACAATTAACAAATATTGAATTGTGAAAAATATCCGGGCTGTTTGGCCGTGGTCCATGGTTAAAAACAAAACCAAACGTTTCGGCAGCACCACTGGCTGCCATCATCAGTGGAATATTATTCCACTGATGATGGCAGCCAGTGGTGCTGCCGAAACGTTTGGTTTTGTTTTTAACCATGGACCACGGCCAAACAGCCCGGATATTTTTCACAATTCAATTGACACCGGCCGTGAAAGCCTAAGGAATAATTTAATTAACAAATATACTTATTCCTACCTAAAATGCGTTCATTATTTCTCAGAGAACGAATTACGTTAGTGTTATTTTATAGATTTTATGATTCATATGATTCATATATATTTATTCTCTTGGGGTTAGTTCTTTGAAAAGAGGCAACAGAACAGTAGTATATACTACTAAGATTAAGTAGACATAAAGCTTATCTTTTGAGAGTGTTTATCCAATTCCGCCGTCGTGAGAAGACACTTTCTGGATGATTTGTCGAAGATCATAATCACTGTTGTGAAGAGCACTGATAACTTCACTTCACTCCACTAAATCTCCACTCCCGTCATGTGTATGGTGTTGTGGTAACCCGCTGATGTCGAGTGTCCGGAGTTCAAATAGTGAGGTGTTAATGTTGTCATTACACTGAATTGTTCTGAAAGTTTGCCATGTTTGTGTACTTGGTTAACTGTGCCGTCTATCTGGGTGTATCGCGTACTGCGTGCTTAATTGTTTGGTATAGTTTATTCAATTAATTGTTCAACATGGTGGTTCATTGTGATGTGAGAATGTTTGAAGTGTCACTCACTGTTCTACTTTAAGTGTTAATTAGTATGTTACTATGTGCGCGTCAGTTGAGGTTTCAAGTCCCGTGCGCACTTATAGTTTATGTTTCCCGCACAGAATTGTGTATAAGTGTGACTATACCGATGTCTCTGTTCACTTATGAATTTACAAATTAGTGAATCCGGTCGGTCGCACAAACTGTTTCTATCACGAACCGTATTACTGTTCCGACATAATCAATCGTCTGTCTATCGTACGTACTAACTTCTGACTATTAATTGCGACTATCAACTGCTACTATTAACTACATACTCTTGACTACCGACTGACTATTAACTGCGACTAACTGTTCGATTGAATGACTGACTGCCCGCTCCGCGTCTTCGCCAAACAGTTTTATTGGAACGTCTTACCCATAAGTCTAAGTTTTGGATTTCTACGCCTTCTCGGATTCTTGATTGGTCGTACGAATTCCTACTCTTCTGCACATCTCATCCTCTGTTTCACGATTCGTCGTCCGAACCCTTCCTACTCTCTCCACGAGCTCTCTTAGAAGATGCTTGACGCTGGTTGGTCGTCGTCATCCCCGGAGTGTTTCATGTGACGAGCGTGGCACGGATTCTAAGAAACTAGGGCAATTTCATGGCCTTCTGTTATCCTTTGTTTAGACTTACCCTAAGCTTCTGACTGAGCTTTTGTTAACAGGCTCCAGAGTCTTGGTTAATTGTTTAAGTTCCTCGACGTTCGTTCCGCCGATTATCAACCCTTCGTTGGCGTCATTCTGGTCGACCTCCATACTTTCCAGTCGTAAATCTCAGTAAACTGTCAAAGGTTTGTTTTCACGCTGTGCAGGATGCACTGGCAGTATTCACTGAGTTACGTCTATTGTCTATCTCTCCGTTAAAATTGCTCTGTACTCCTTTTGTAACATAGTAAAGCCTTTCATAATTGTGCAGTTACGCTTCGCCTCCACAGCAGGCGTTCCATCTCGATTCCGTGTAACTCGGCAGCTGTACGAAGTCTTTGTTTCAGATTGTTGGGTGCTGTAAATTTTGACAAACGGCTAGCTGTCAGCGACGCCCTGAAATACTCATTGTGTGCAGTGCTCAGACGTTTTTTCTTTGTCTTCGCACTGTCGTCGGGTTTGACGTGCCCCTGATTCGTCATTATTTACGACCTGGGCTTGTGTCCGTCGACTTGAGTGTGGGAACGTGTCACTTGATCGAGGAATTACAAATTTTTTAAAATTTCGATCATTACATCACCATATTGAATAAAAAACATATATTTGTCAAACAATATATAATCAAATGTTCATTTGTTCGTTACTTACGTAATAATCCTTCCGAAGTGCGTAGTCCTGAAGATGTTGCAGGTCGATGAGTCGTCAGCAGCCGTTTGTTGCGTGTTTAATCCTGGTTAAGAATGCACTAATTCACTTTATCACAGATGTACACTACACTTGATATATTGGTTTTACATATAATTATGTCGTATACTTATACACTCTGGACACAAAGATTATTAAATTGACCTTAAATGCATCTAACACAGTTCGCGTCGCGTGCGGCTCGACTATCTCACACCGTCGTGACTTTAATCCGAAATAATTCGCCTTCTTCCGTGATTTACCACAACGTATTGAATTAATGGAACTTTATATGTATTATTACTTCTTGTTGTTTGTTATTACTCCGGTCATCCACTCATTTACTTACTACGGTTTATGAAACTTTATAACTTTAGTGTTAGTAATTATCGCGTTCCCGTACTTCGGTTTCTTCTGCGAATTTACTTATTCTTTATATTACTTATTAAAATATATAGTTAACGCAAAACAGCGTACGCGAGTCTCTTCGTGTAATTTCGCCAAACAAGACTAACTTATTTCTCTCTAAGTTCATAATATATACTTGCTTTGGATTTCCCTTACCTACGTTCGATAGCAAAACGATCCTATAGGTTTAAACTACCGCTAAATACAAATTCGCCGAATCTGCTTACCGAAAACCTCCCGCGCAACATATGACGCTTTTTCTGATTCGCCCAACGTTTTTCCGTGTTCCACGTGCTTAAAAACTAGCGTCTATAGTTATCTCTCTCACACAACGCTCTCTCTCGTCTAACGGTATCTATTGTTACATGCACTTAAGTTTACAACGTTGGCGAACACCCTTCCTATCTTAGCGAATAATACAATTTTATGACAGTTCTGTCCCAAAACGTGACTTAGCCTAAAAGTACATTCATTATAGTCGTCACCCCCAAAGCTGGCGTTATTAACCTACCGCTCTACTCTACTGCCTTTTCACAAGTTAATTTCTTTCAAGTAATGCCGCATACGGTTCAGGCGTCTCGTCACCTCTCCGCTTTATAAAACACACCCATTTCTTTGCGTTCAGCATAGTTGATTGAGTAAAATTAGCAATTGCTCAAATTTTGCGTTACAATTATGTACACCGTATTATACCGGATGATGCAGATTTTCCCAACTTCCCTAAATTTATTTGACAGGATATAAGGAAAGCGACAGTTATTATAAGGGTGCAGCCACTGTAGTAGGAGAGAGGAAGTTTTTCTAATGGTTGAGAAGACCTGGGTCTCAGCAACAGGGATGACACGTACTGCCTGATTTACGTTAAGTCACCGGTGGTCGTGACAATTAATTGGACTGTCCAGGCCACGACCAAGTAAAAACACCTCTCCCGTTCATCGTAAAGATACATCATCTCCACCAGTGGGCTACCACCTGACTAAGCATTGACGTAGGAACCTCCTCAGCGTGGCCTCCAATGCGAATAGCTGCCGTGGTCACAGTCGAAACACCTGCAACAAACATACATGACTTCCATGTTCTAAGATTTATATTTAAAATCATTTTCAAAATGAAATATTTTCATAGAACAACTCCTTTCTTCAGACTTAACCACAGTACTATGGTCACTAACGTATACCACCTCATGTTAGCGCACTCGAGTTTCACTGATGATGGCAGTCGATGGCACTGCCGAAACGTCGTGTTATGCAGAAAACATTGGACTACGGCCAAATAGCCCGGGAAGGAGTTTTAACAACAAACTACTTCTTTGTTGCCGATAACGTAGTACACATATACAAAAGTATCTCCTAACCTTCAACTATCATTTTCCTTTATAGAAAGTTTCCCCTCCCCCTTCAACTGCCCTTTCCATTTATAGATATTTCATTTACCTTTCTACAGTACATTATTATGACCTTCTCTTCACGATACTTTATTTATCAAAATTAGGTACTTTCCTCTTGTTAAAACATAAAATGTTGCAGGTAAACTACCCCATCCCCTTAACCGATCTTCACTAAAATCAATAGGGCTTGAGCACTCTACAAGGCAGGTACATATGCTTAAAATCATTGGATTATGTTTGAATTTGCGGCAGTTATCGTTCGCCATAAAAAAATTCTACACACAGACACACACACAGACACACGCACAGACACTTTTCGAAAAATGTCTTTTCTTCACGTTTTGATGGTAGTACAATCAGAATCAGCACTTATCCCGAACACGATTGTTTTCGCCATCACCATACTGCCATTTCCTTATGGAACATGGAAGTAAAAAGCTCTCCCCTTCATCATAAAAAGACATCATCTCCACCAGTGGGCTACCATCTGACCAAGCATGACGTAGGAACCTTCTCAGCGTGGCCTCCACTGATATTGGCTGCCGTAGTCACAGTCGAAACTCGAAGAATCGAAACAAAAGGAAGAACTGGACCACGGCCGTACAGCCTGATACCATAAGCTTTCGTCAAACACTAATTGCCCCTCTGCTTAATAAAGGTGCCAAACAGGATAATACGAAGAATCGCAATGTCACCAAACGTTTATGAGTTACTGGAGAAATTTCGGCTGTAT
The DNA here is from genome assembly GCA_034769895.1 of Magicicada septendecula. NCBI lineage: Eukaryota > Metazoa > Arthropoda > Insecta > Hemiptera > Cicadidae > Magicicada > Magicicada septendecula. The sequence continues at coordinate 37,326,989 of CM068373.1, forward strand.
TCTTGAGCAAAAATGGAGGCTTTGCTTCCGTTCCTCAAGAGAGGCGTTGTTAAGTTCTTATAGTTTTCATTTTAATTTTCCATTAGATCATATTGTATATAAACACCGCCCAAAATTCTACAAGGCGATGGCTCTTCCCACGCTTCTTTATGGCTCTGAGAATTGGACTTTAACGAAAGGTCAGGCCAGTCGCATTCAAGCGGAAGAAATGAGATTCCTCAGGCACGTGGCAGGGTATACTCTCCATGTTCATAGAAGAAACACAGATATACGGCAGAACTGAATATTATGAGTACACTCGACAGGATCGATCAGTATCGGCTGAATTGGTGGGAACATCTTCGCCGAATGGATGGCTGCCGCATCCCCAAACAACTATGTAACTATAAGCGGGGGGGGGAGTTGTGGGACGTCCGAGGAAGCACTGGAGTGACAAGCTGCAATATTTGGCTATTTGAGACCGGAACAAACCATTCTTGGTTTAAGCCTTGAGGATGATGATGATGCTGATGATGTATCTAAACATGGGAATTAGTTAAATGAAACTTAACTTTTAAGGTCGATTCTACTTTAGATACCGTCGTCTCCATCTGCTGTTAAATTAGGTTCCAGAAGGGAAGTTCTGTAACATCTCTAGTGTCTGTTTTCCATTTTACCTAAACACTTCACTTCATTTACAGCTATCAGTCCGACACCATTAATTTTCACATGTTGCAACTGTATTAGACAGTTATGATTGTTAATGAGTTTGGAACAAAATTATATTAACTTGAACAAAATTAATTGTCCTTAATCGATTGCTTACTTTGTAGGTAGCTATCCAATATTTTTTTCAGATTTTCTGTATAATGAGTATGTCCTTAAATAATAAATACTTCTGCAAGTAAATTTTAGTAATTATGTTGTTGTATTTAAAATAATATTTAAATATTTTTTTAGTGATCGAATTCTGGAATAGGTGGGCCACTTAATTATATGGAAATGATATTGGCTATGATAGAAATTGGAAATCATATATTTAGTTAATTTTATATTTTGCATTCAAATTATATTTAGTTTTTATAGACACTTGACCTTCCCTTAGCTCCTGCAACCCCTTCTCCATCTTCACACCTCACACCTGTTCCAATACAAGCCCTAAACAGATGTCAACCACCCTCTCACATACTCTGTTTAGTGTTCATTCACTCATCTCTTTGACAATGGCTTAATAAGTCGAAACAGCTGTCAGAGTTAAATAAAATCTGTGAAACGTACCAAGTGTTTATATATACTTAAAAACCTTTGTATTAATATGTTTCACCAAGTGTCCGAACGAGTCATCAATTGATACCTTGAAATTGTGATATTGATGTTAAGTTTGGTAATTTCCAGACAATTGGTGAAACAATCAACCGTATTTTTAGAAAGAAGGTACGTCGAAATAGAAAATTAAAGTTTGACAAAGTTATAGCTGTCTTTGTACTATACAAAGGGTGTGAATTGTGGACAACAACCAATAAACAAAGCAGTAAAATGCAGAACTTGGAAATGGGATTCTGAAGATGAGTTAAAACGTGTTCTAAACTTGACCGTGTAAGAAATGAAAACATAAGAGAAGAGTTACAAGTTTTTAACTTGAATGAAAAATTGGAAGATTACAAGCAACGATGGAAGGAACATTTAGAAAGAACGTCAGATTCCAGAACGGCCAAAGAAGTCTGGAAATAGAAACTTATAGGACACAGGTGTGTGGGTAGACCCAGGAAAACATAGCTGGAGGAGTTTTGAAGGCAGATCAGGCAGCACTTTGCCTATGCCGTTTTGTGAAGATGATGTTGTATTTTCATCTAGGTGAAAATTAATAACCTAGTGTAACATAGCAACTTAATTTAATAAGTTTAATGAAGAAAGTTGTGTTAGTGGTTATAATCACAAACAGAATTATTACTGTTGCACACCACTATAGAATAATTTTTCTATAGTGTTGTACAACAGTAATAATTCTGTTTATAATTTAATAAATAAATTTTACTTGCAGAAGTTTTTATTATTTGAAGACATATTCATTATTTACAGTGTTGTATATAAAATACGTTTAATCAGTACAAACAAATTTTAATACAATGAATAAAAATTAATTCGATAATAATGAAATATTTGAAAGTGATTATAGATTTTTGCTCAATCAAAAAGAAATCCATTGTTTAAATGTAGGCAGTATTAGACGTATTACTGATCAAACAGCTTAACACATGCGCCTGACAGGCGGTACTCGTAAATCAAGACGTAGTGTGACGCAGCGCTCTCTAACCGATTTATGGCGGTCCGTGAAATATGATTCCCGCATGACGTCACAACTTTGCATTTCACACACAACTTCTCAACAACAAGACAACAAGTTTTTACCGAAGACAGATGTGAATAATGTCAAACGTGAATACCGATCGTCACAACCAAGCAACCCGAATAATGGTGGAACGGTGCACAGGTGATCCGGCGAAATATATCACGTTACGTTGAAGCAAATCAAGGTCAACATGTCACATAAAATATGATTCTGCTGTTCAGCAATATTACCACTTTCGGCTAACTTTTTTTTTATACTATAAGTTAATAACAAAATCATAACAGAAATTTTTGTACGATGTAGCAAAATATAACCATTTAGGTCAATACTTTGCAAAATGTAAAGCTTTGATCGTTCAGTGTTATAGAATAATGTTACACTGTGATTAATTACCATGAGAAAAATCGGATCCATGCATAACACACGCGCGCGCGTGTGTGTGAAATAATGTTTATTAATTTTTACATACCTAATTATGATAAACATTCTTCTTCTTCTTCTTCTTCTTCTTCTTCTTCTTCTTCTTCTTCTTCTTCTTCTTCTTCTTCTTCTTCTTCTTCTTCTTCTTCTTCTTCTTCTTCTTCAGACCAACGTGAGCCTTGGCTTCCAACAATAATCCTCATCCATTCTTCTGAGGTCTTCTAGCACGTCATCCAACCATCTTATCCTAGGTCGGCCCGTCTCTCTGCTTTTATAATCTTGCGGCCTCAGTATTTTCTTTGGCATACGCTGATCATCCATCGGCTCTAGGTGACCTAGCCATTCTATTCGTTCAGCCTTTATAAATCTTACAATGTCCTCTTCGTCGTCGTCACTTCACGGTGTAGTTTTACAGCCTGTTCCGTCTTCACTGCAGCCATCTCTTCCAGGGCCTACCCACAGATCTTCTGCCGACTGGTTTAAAATGTTCTCATGTTTCAATTAGCTCATATATCTCCAGGTTATTTCTTATTCACCATTCGTCATCTTTTTTAACCGGGCCATTAAAATGTCTTTCAAACCATCTTAATGTTGCTTGTTCCCATTTTTATCAATGTTCATGTCTCATCTCCATACGTAACAGCTGATGTGATAAATGTCTTATATACTTTTATTTTAGTGTTGCGACTAATGAGTTTTATGATAAACACAGGAAACGTCGTTTAATCCTATGAATGAAACAAAAGAATGGCGTACGTACATAACTTTCGTACATGGAGAAGTAGTTTCGAGAAAATCATACTCAACATACTAACAAAGTGCGAGGACGCACGCATTCACATAAAGAAAACTATAACACATACATACGTAGAGTGTGTGTGTGTGTGTGTGTGTGTGTGTGTGTGTGTGTGTGTGTGTGTGTGTGTGTGTGTGTGTGTGTGTGTGTGTGTGTGTGTGTGTGTGTGTGTGTGTGTAGTCGAGCTGTTATAACTTTTTATCTTTATTTGGCTAATCATAAAATTCATTTTATTAATTTTTACATACCTACTTACGACAAAATTTGGCACACCTTAGTATTGTTTTGATAAACAATAATAGTTGTCTATTCCATAGAATACAACAAAAGAAGGGCCTGTGAAACTTTCGGGCATACAGAAGCAGTTTCGAGGAATTCATATGTCAACATACAAATACATATTGTTACGAAAAGCCTACCTAAGAACCCAGAACATTCTCCACTCTTCCGCCCGTCAAGTATGGCAGGTGTTGCCCAGTCAAGGCCGCGTTCAAGTTTGTTCTAGACTCGTCAAGAGGCCACTTGAGATACGCATTAGCGTAAGCATTAAGTGGCGTGCAAATTCAGGATGTAACGTTAATTCTAGAACTCCGCGCGACCTATAAAAGCAGAGCGTCTGGCGTTGTCAGTTCAGTTACGTGAGCGATTTTTGTTAGCGCGGATCGAGTGTTTGTCGAAGTGAAGAAATATTGTGTTAATAATTGTGTGGAACTCTATTAGTTGACATTATTGTTGTGTGTGAATTATTTTAACTTGAATTATTGTACGAGTTGAGTATAAACTGTTATTTGTGATAATTAAAGCTGGTGATTGTGTTATCGATTAAGTATTAAGTATTGTGTAATTAAGTATCTCGATTGTGTTATCGCCTTCAAGGCTATAAAAGATAAATTTGGTTGTAGAAAACTCGCTAATGTCATGTTCAAGGGTGAATTACAGAGAATAGTTTCGGAAATTGAAGCACGTGCCAATGCATTGTAAAGGACTAATAATATTTAATACTCTAACAGTTTTTTGCTATCAGTTTTTCCCTCATGAAAAATGATAATTTAATTAATTTTTTTCTATGTCTATTTTCTATTATTTATCTACAACACTATGGAGAGGGAACATTGTTAAGCAATGCAGAACTTAGAATTGGATCAAATATATTGCTTTAACAAAACCATTCTTCGTCCCATTAATTTTTTGCTATGACGAAGCTTGTGTCAGTATCAACTCTCACCGTGCATCGACAAAGTACGATATTAGAAACTAGCAGTGTCTTCTAATGTGTTTGTGTCTATATTTTGTCGATCTAACACATCGCCACATAACTCGTGTACCCATTGTTCATAACCTAAAGATACCATAGACATGGTTTATAATAAAGTTTTAATTACTCACATTCTTAATTTCTAACGATTTCGGTCACAGCCCATCGGCATGATATTGGCACTATGCATTCCCGGTCACGATATTGCAAAACAGTTACTATTTACACAAAAAACGAATTTCAAAACACTGATTAATGAACGTGAAACGTACGTTTGTGTCTAAAGTTTCTCGAGAACTCAACGATGACTATATGGTCTATGACCATATGACCATATAGACTCCAGTTGGCCTTGGAGTTGTCACCGTGGGAGGGTACGAGGGTAAGGGTGACCATAATTGGAATTTGTTTTGGTCATTACTCTGGGAACCGAAATCGAAGTCAGAATTTTGGTAATTTGTGTTGTCAGCAATCGAAGTTGTGGCTATTTTAGTAAGTCCATTTGTGACAATAACCACTGTGTTTCCTTTATCTTCTTTTTCAAAACCCCCTCAGTAAAGTCAAATTTCCTTATTGTTTACTCTTTCAAAAATTGTTGGATTTTGGAAATAAAATGTGTCTCCTCTTTCACAGGTGACGTTTTCTCATGATCTTGTTGTCTTCTTGTTTCAACAATAACGTTTGAGTTAGCGGGCGCGATGATGGATATTCGTCCAGAGTAACCGCTACAAAATTGGTCGCGGTTTTTGGACGTTATTTGGTATATACCTTGTCTTTCTAAATGTATGCGGTCTTTCGGGTTTTGTAAGAAAGCTTTTATTTTGTTGTGCGTTGAATGGTGTCTTCATGTGGTGTTGTCGAGTATTGTTAACATTATGTACCTAATATATTTTTTTAGAAACTTACAACATCCTGAAACCTTCACAGAAGCATGTGTGTGTATGTGTGAGTGCGCACGCGCACACACATATATCTGACACATTTTTATATAGGCCTATCTGACACATATATAATTTGGATTTAATAATAGTTAATGTGTACTTTAATAACATTGATGAAAAAGTATACAGATTTTCTCTTCATTTGTTTGATTTTATATATAGCCCTAGGCCACGTGTGTGGGTTGAGAAAAATGAAATAACAATAATTGGATTAACAATTTGTTTATTTTAATAGTGAAGCAATATTAATTGCCATTATTTTTTTGTTTTGTTCCGTTACTGTTCAATTACGTTTTATAACCAGCAATGAAAATGTCACATTCTAGAAGTTAATACGTTTTAGTCTTGTTACATAAGCAGTTTTTGTTACTGTGAATATTATTATTTTTAACATTGAAATTGTTTATAAGGACGTGTCGCACATTTGCGGCCGATCGATGGTGCGTGATCGAAAATGGGAACCGGTGAGTTTCCATAGAAACTACTTCTTTGTTGTCAATAACGTAGTACACATATAAAACTTCGCTTATGAATGCGACTACATTTAACTTATAATCTGTACATTGGTAAATGAAGAATGAATGCATTGATTGGTGAATTAAGAATGAATTCATTGATTGTGAATGAACATAAATATATATATATATATATATATATTTTTTTTTTAAATTTATTGAAGGATTTTCAATGCCCTTCTCTGTGCATTGCATTTGTGCAATTCCTATAAATTTTTTCATCATTTTTTACATTTACTAATAGCTACGCAGTAGAGTGAGATGAGATATCAAATATATTTGTAATTGAGGTTTTACATAGTGTTGTGTAACATAAGTAGCATTTTCTGTGTTTTATATTAATTATACAATACATGACGTTTCATTTGTAAACGTTCGTCGGTTAGTAACCGGTAGGATGATGAATACTGTACGGGAGACATTCAACTGTATGTGACAGACTAATTACTAAAGTAGGTCTAATTCTAAAGAGACAGTATAACATACTGCGGCAAACAGAAGGCTTATAATAACGTCCGAAGCCGGAAAGTAAATCATATTAATTAATTGTTCACAAAATTAATAAATTTAATCATACAATTAAATAATCAGGTAAACTTACTTTGATTAGTTTAGGAATTCTGGAGAAGGAGTTACATACACAAACAGAATTGAAAACGCAGACGTTATTAAGAATTCGTTTTTATGAAATTTTTTACTATTATTTTTATGTCGCACCAACAGATATTAATGCATATTAAAAACAAAATTGGAAAACATTTTTTATAAGCTCGTGTAGTGAAATAGTTACCAAATTAAAAATTAATAATACTGTTATGATATCACAGAACAATCTACGTGTTTATCGAATGTTCCACAGGGATCCGGAATGTAATGCGTGTGGCGTACGTGATTCTCGACCCATTTGCTAGATTGTACCAGAATTCGCGCAGCCGCTCGCTGACTGTGTCGAGGCCGCAATTAATTACGTCGTAGTTAGAGAAAATACGTAGTTATGGAATGTTCTGGTCTGTGGACGGGGTATAAATACTAGGCGGCAGCGGGCATAGTTTCAGTGATTATCGGGCGATTTTACTGTGTGCGTTCTAGTGGTTATTAGTGAAGTGTTGTGTTTAATAAGCGGGCGGGACAATTGTAATACAATTGTGTGTTATATTAGTTGACATTTTATTGCGTGTGAACAGTTTTTGTTTGATTTGTTGTAAGAGACTGTGTTGTTAATTACGAACTGTTTAACTGTGAAAATTAAAGCTGGTGATTAGTGACTTAATTGGTGACTTGTATTTTGTTTTCCACTGTACCATACGACGATCAAGTAGACCGTCGTAACAATATAAATGATATGAATAGTAGTTTCTTAATAGTTATAATTTTGCATTATAAACATTGAAAATGTCTTAAAAATAACAACAATGATAGCCTTACAATAATGGATCGCTTCTGTTCCGTATCAGTTGTTTGTTTAAAACCAGAGTTTGTTTAGTCTAACCCGTGTCCTTTCTATAAAGAAATATTGGACAAAGTATAAATGGTTTACATACATACCAATCACATGATTGTCGTTCACGCAAGAGAATAAGAAGCAATTTTTAGTGTTTCACTTAAAAATTTACAGCTTATAACTCAAAGTTTATTGTGTTGAAATTATCACGAAAAAAGAAAATAAACTAAAAATAGGATTCACAGAACAAGATGCATTAGAAATTTATTCAAGGTTAGCTTCGATACTAGTCCTAAAATAGTTAAATCATTATTAAATTAGCTTAACTATAGTATAATAATTTACAACAGATTTTCTTAATCAACTCTTCTAAAAATTATCTAAAAAGTATCGGACCTTATAAATAAAACGTAAATTTTAATTAAATGATCCGTCCTATAAAAACAAACGTCCCAAATATATGCTACATTTATTAAAACACACATTTATTACAAAAACCTTTATTGCTGACAAATTTACTTAAATAACTAAAATCACTATATATTTTCTGAACTAATCTTATTATGTCAAAACCTTTATTGCTAACAAATTTACTTAAATAACTAAAATCACTATATATTTTGTGAACAATAAGAGCGATAATGTTCCAACTGTATTAAATTAACGTAAGCATATCATAAAACAAATCTATTTTATTAGAGATGAAGCAACGAAATTTTTCTTGGAATTGTATAAGATATTTCCTTGGAATTTTAATCAGGTTGATGACAATTCATTCAGATAGAATTTAAAGCTAAAATTACGGGCATAATGACAAGTTAATAGGTACGGCGTTTCCAAAACAATTATTGCATTTCAAGCAGTTTATTGCACGTTGCATTTTGAAAATTTTGTTGTCGTGCTAGTGGCACGTTTCGATAACAGTCCGCTAATAAAAAGTTTCCATTTGTTTTTTTTTTTCAAATGACATTCTTCATGATCCACTTAAAACCGTGAACGTTCTCCTTTTCAAGGATTAGGTTATATAAACCTGTTCCGGCGCCTATCTCATCCTCGGACGACCCACTTCTCTTCTACCAATGGCTTTATAGTTCAGTGCAGCTTTCGCCAATCGATCCTCTGTCACCATTTGCAGATAATCCCACTATTGTCTTCTGTAAATTGCAATAATTTTATTTATGTCCTTTACTTTGAGTTCTGCTTTGATACCTTCATTCCTTATTCTATCTCGCAATGTATAATTTAAAGTATTTCGAAGAAACTGCATTTCAGAACTCTGAATCTTGCCGCTTTTCTTTTTTGTTATGATCCACGCCTTACATGCATAAATCAACGTTGATATTGCTTATACAATTGAATCCTTGTGCTGTCTTGTTTTATTTCTAAGATTTCTATGAATCCTAAATTTATTTATTTTCTCGCTTATACCATATTCAGATTCATAGCTTACAGCACAGCCGAGATGTTTTAAATGGCTCATTTGTTCTATACTGATGTTGTTTATAACTATCGTAGTCCTCACTGGATATTTACCTTTAAAGGCCGTGGTTTTGCTCTTTCTTACTGAAATTGTCAGTGAGTACTCTCTTGCCACTTCTTGTAATTGAAACATACGTCTTTGCAAATCATCCTCATTTTCTTGAATAAGAACTATGTCATCCGTACATACCAGGAAACCCATACAAATTTGTTAATTTGTTAAACTGTATTCTCGAAGTCACTCTGTATTCCCTGGATTCCCATGATCTCAACGTGTCGTCAATGTACATATTAAACAAAGTTGGGGAAGGACAGCATAACTCGTTTATTATTGGAATGTCACATGACAGCCTACCATTCAGATACAGGACTATAGATGTACTTGTATGAAGGATCTTGACTGAATTTATTAAATGGTGTAGATATTCTCTTCTATCCATAATATACCGTAACTTTTGACGGCCTATATTATCAAATGCTTTTTCCACATCAACAAAAGCGATATGCGTTTCTTTGTTATACTTCCTCCTTTACTCTATTATTTTTCTTAATACAAACAATGCATACACAGTCGACCTACCCTTTCTAAAACCCATTTGCTCTTCAAGAAGTAATGCATCTGTAATGATTATTAATCTCTGATTGAGAGTTCTTGTATATATTTTGTACGTCGAGTCTAGCAAGCTCATTCCTCTGTAGTTATTTATATCTGTTTTGTCTCCTTTTTTGTATAATGAATTCACTTTTTCCCGCCTCCATTCTTTTGGAATTTTTGTTTTCTATCCAAATGTTATTTAGGAAATGGTGAATTCGTAAATGCTATAACGTGCATTAACGTGCCATAACGTGTAATATAACCATCAAAGTTACATTAATAAACACATGGAAAAATGTTCAAAGGAAGTCATTTTCAAATACTTATTTATTGTACATATTTACAACATTCTTGTTTTCACTTGAAAAAGTAAACATTTGGAAAACACTGACTTTGCTCATTGCGATAAATTGGATATGGTTGGCCTTAATTCTTGCATGCTATTATTACTTTTAGAGAGTTCCAGAATTTTTAGTAAATTTGATTTGGCTCCGAAAATATTTGTTGCAATTTTATTCTTTATTCTTGTTTTGAATGTATCCAACGCGTTTTATCTTTACGCTTAAATGTGTTTTATATAAATAATAAATTAAACGCACAACTGTTTATATTCAACTCCTTTGCGTGTACCCAAGCATTTATCACTATGACGAATTGACAGAATTAGATACTTCAATTTATTGACACAACTATTAAAGAGATTTGTAACAAACATTTGTTGGTAACAGACTGCAATACGCTTTTCGATATTTGCCGTGTTGGCAACCACTTAACGCGTGCTGGAATATTTTCATGTTGCGTGTTTAAATAACGTTCGCAACGTTTTACGAAAAAAGTTATTTTCATCGGTTTTATGTATCACTTAAAGCGATTCTTCTTCTTCTTCTTCTTCTTCTTCTTCTTCTTCTTCTTCTTCTTCTTCTTCTTCTTCTTCTTCTTCTTCTTCTTCTTCACTTCAACGATTAGGCTTGCAGCCTGCTCAGTGAAGACAGCCACTGTTTTCTTGGTCTGCCTCTATCTCTTTCTCCAAGAAGCTTGTAGCACTACTGGATTATCTTCTTTTGTATTCTCGAGTCACCCATTCAATTACGTGTTGTATCCAATCTTCTTTATTTTGTTTAATTTTATCGTTTATTGAGTATATATTCAGCACTTATCATATGTCTGTATTTCTTTATGAGATCTCTTAGGGTACATCCTTTGACTCTCTTTAAGAATTCCATTTCAGCAGATTCAATTCGTTTTCTCTGATTTGGGTGAGTGCCCATGATTCACTCCCGTACGTCAATACTTATACCACAATTACTTTATAAAATTTTAAGTCTGTATCTTTTCGTACTTTTTTTCCCAGAGTCTTACGAATTGTGGCACATATCCTCTGGTATCTGTTTATTTTATTACCGATATCGTTGTCATATTCACAGCTTACGTCGCACCCAAGATAGCTGTAGTAGATGTTTGTCCAATAATTCTATTGTCTATTACTATTTTGAAGCGCACTGGGAATTTTCCTTTAAAAGCCATTATTTTAGACTTTGCCGTTAAAATTTTTAGTTATTTTTATGGCAAATTTTAATCAGTTGATACACTACTTTCTGTAATCCATTTTTATTTTCTTGTAGGATAACTTCTGTCAGCAAATAGCAGAGCGTAAATGGAGAATTTATCGGGAAGTAAGTAGATTCCAGAACCAATTCGTTGTTTCCATTGCCTTATATTGTCAATAAATATAAAGCGTTTTGGTTCCGGAAATACAAAAAGAAGTACAATACTTTTTATTCAAATAAACATGAGCGTAAATATAAACATTCGCTCTTAATATGACAATAAATTTACAATAATGCACAGGTCTACCCATCTTCTGCATAGTTCATGATTCTTCCCTAACCGTAACAATGTTATTAAATAGTTTCAGGAAGCAGAACATAAAAAAGAAGTTTTTTCCTGAAAGCTAATTTGTTGCTACCTATTTTTAGCTTTCATCAAATGTTCTTAATTTTAAGCATGTTTGTATGCAAAATATAAACATTAGTCAAGCCTCAATAAAGACACTGTACTGATGGCACCATTTTATCAAGTTTAGTTGCGCCCATAAAAAGAAAGAATGAGGACATGCGATTCCATAATAATGGAACGCACTATTTATGATAACACTTTTATAAAAGTGATTGCACGCCTATTATGATACCTATCTTTTGTTAGTTAAAGTATCCACCACAGATAAAATAACTGTCTATAACAATTGCGTAATATTTTTACGACGGTCTCACTGATCGTCGTATGCTACAGTGGAAAACAAAATACAACACACCAGTGAAGTCACTAATAACGAGCTTTAATTGTCACAATTAACAGTTCGTGATCAACAAGTTATTCAACAAGATTATACTTGTACAACAATTTAAATTATTCTTTGTCCGCACGCAATAATAATGGCAATCACTTTTCACCAATACACCACTTGAGACACATTGTGTAATCGCCCGAAGGAAACTGAACTGACCGTCGCAAATGCTTATATTTATACCCCGCTAAGATGCCAGAATAATCTGCCATTTTTGATGACGTGTTAAACAAACAGGCGCTCTCGAATCCACTAGAAATAGTGTCCTTGAATACAGTGCGCGGACCGGTACGGTCTGAAACAGCCTCAATTGTTGACGCATGATAAATGCCACGTAATTTTCTTTCATCTCAAAGTAGCAGCAATATGTACGCACACACACATTACAGCTGGGCTCTGCTGCGATAGCCGAGATGCTTGTAGAACGGTACGTATTACGTAAGAATATAAACGTCACTGTAAGTTTTCTAGTCCGAAATTACAACAAATAAACACTTAGTTCTAACTACATCACGGGTGTACATAGAATAAAGACATGAACAAAAGTACAAAGACAAGTTACATGAGATTCGTGTAGAAACGTCGACAGTTAAGAAAACGTCGGCGGGGGCTGTGTCGGAGCTACGGCCGCAAATCTTCAGAGCGTAGAATACGTCTTTGTGCTTTAGGGTTGCTAATGTGTTATGAATAACAACTGCAGGAACGGTTAAAGGTATAGTTCCGATGCCGCTAAATATCATTTGTTTACTTACTTGTTACTATGGTAATTAATTCTGCTCTCCATTGTGTTGCTACGGCATCACTTTAACAGCCACTATCTTTACGTCCATCTGGAACCACAGTCTGTCACAAACATCACACGCGTGTCCAAATTCATTATTAATGAATGTTTTGTGGATGTGCTTTGTAGCTAACTGCCACGTTTTGCTGAATTCGATCGGCTGATACACTTGCGAAGTCGGGCGCTCTTCCTCATCCATCTCGACTTCAATATTTATTTCCTTGAAATTTAAGCGTTGTCGGTAAATCCTCTGACGTTCGGCATGGTCATTTTGGGTTTTTTTGAATTCCCCATGATTTTCTCTACTCTCCTGTATGCGTTTACGATACTTTCGTGCACGTTAAGCATCCATATACCGCGACATTTTGTCCGAACACACGATTTTTACAAATTAAATAACGACTATTCAAACCTCTTAATAACATCATCGCTATTACGGTACACTATGTAGATAGTACTCGATGAGACAATTTTAACGACATCTCACACAACGTTCTATCGCATCGGAAACCGGAGAAATACTAATTTTAGTGCGCGCCGAGCGGCGCAAAACATTTCTATTTCTTCCCCCGCTCACCCCGCGCTTTATGATGCAATAGCCCGCTTATATTGTGCTATTTATTATCTATGTTCCTTTATCTGTCGAATGGTACCTCATATAAGTGTGAATCTTTTGTCATTTAGATAATATTTCAATTTCAAACGGGACGTGAAAACGTAACGCTCGATTTTCTGGTTGGGGGTGCCTATTGCTGGCCTGAAAGGTAAGACGTATTCTACGTCACAAATACGAAAATCCGATCAGTGAAACGATATAAACCTTGTGTCAGTTCTCTAATCAGAACGTCAAACCTGTAAAAGTTTGCCTTTTCTCACCTACGAATACAGGCTACGAACCCATCTTTTTCTATGTACCTTATTCAGATTACTCAGGTAAATTTTGAAAAATACACACAGAATTAAAGAACGCTAAACAAAGATAATAACAATTAACTAAAAATTTCTGTAGTAAGATTTAATTTGACAGATATCGAAATAAATATTTGCATCATGTATGTAAAGTAACAGGTAATTCATATATGGATATTATATGGATATATAATTATATGGATTATATGGATATTATATCCTTAAGCAGGCGCTATTTTACAAACCAACAGAAAAGATCTACTGAGAAAAAGACGGTTGGACGCAAATTGCATAATGTGAATCTGCTTAATCACTGCAAAATCACTGTTGCAATTACTATTACCAATATTATTTTTACAAATAATGTTGCTTTTATATTGTTGCTGTTATTACCATTATTAATAATATTATCTTAATAACACCTTATTTGATGCAATTTAGTAGCTAATATGTCCCCTGTTTATGTTACTAGCATATCGCAGGGTAAGACGTACCGTCGGTTGCCACTTTCAGGCTTAACGTCCAGCCCTATTATCTGTCTGGGTGTTCTCACATAAACTGGCTTTCTTACCAGACTAAAGAGACAAGTTTTCCCTCTTGATATATGCATAAGGATCTTTAGTGTGGTGATTTCTCTTTGCCTCCCACATCCGACGTCGTTGATCAATGGAAGGTAATCCGTCTTTAGGGGCAATTTCTCACTCCAGGGGCAAGAGAGTCTTCTAACCTCTACTCGACAATGACAAGTAGAGGAGGGACAGCTTATACTGGGTGTCACTCGGTCTCCAGAGCCGCGTTAGCTACCTGTAGGTGTTGCCCATCCCCACTACTTGGAAGTGCGACTGGATAATTCCCTTCATCAGTTACATCGGTTTCCTTTTTCAGGCACGTGGCAGGTATACTCTCCATTATCACAGAAGAAACACAGATATATGGCAGGAACTGAATATTATGCGTATACTCGGCAGGATCGCCCAGAATCGCCTGAATTGGTGGTAACATCTTTGCCGAACGGATGGCTGCCGCATCCCCAAACAACTCTGGAACTATAAGCCGAGAGGATGGACAGGTGTGGGACGTCCGAGGAAGCCCTGGAATGGCCAACTAATCTTTGCCTATTTGATACCGGAACAAACCATCTTTGGTTTAATCCGTGAAGGTGATGATGATAACGATGATCTTAATAGCACTTTGATTTATTTTATTCATGAACTCAAAATATTTGTATTCCATTTTAAACGATTTTCTTTACTATTTTCAACAGAGGCGTCATGTGCTTCACGTGAAAGTTACATATGCATCATTTATAGTCACACGATGAAAAAAAGTGAATTTGATTACTTACCCTTCCAGAGTTAAGCTGCAGTCTGTATTCGTGCTGCATATCTTATACTTGGGAGTCTGAAAACTTTTCTGGTATCTTGTAATAAAATCATCTAATTGATCACGGAATCAATAATACTTGTTTTCCACGATGCTATTTTTACTTACACTTGTTACCATTAACGATCAAAAGAATTTAGACAATTTTGTATACCACTTTATTTCTAAGTGAAGCTTAAAAAACCGTATCAGTAAAATAACTTCAAAAAAAGTCAGAAATATCAATTAAAATCGAACTTAATATGTTACTATTAATGATCACAAAAATTTAGAGAATTTTTGTGTACGACCTTGTTTGTAAATAACAGTTGAGACAACGGTACCAGTAAAACTTAAAAAAATAGTGACAAATATAAACTGAAACCGAAACGTAAATAAATAATGTTCATTGTTATATTCGTTGAAATTGTTTGTTGACGCTGTGGCTGTAGATTGTTGACACGAAACATCTGATCGTGAATTAAATTTTCGACAATACACTGGTGGAGACTGCTTTCTGTGTTCTATTTTTGTTTCTCGCTTTTCTCTGAAACCACTGAAGTAGACTATTCGTGCTAAACAAAGTTCATACAATTGATATATTTACCTTTAAATTTCTTCTTCTGATAGTTGCTATCCGTTTCCGATGTTGGATATCATACAGACTATTTTATCTTTCTGTACTGCTGCACGGAATAAGTCAGTTGCAGTCATGCCAAATCGGGTCCTTAAATTTCTCAACCATGATATTCTCGGTCACCCAACTCCTCTCGTTCCAAATACTTTTCCCTGTAGTATGGACTGCAATAAGTAAAATCTCTGTTCATTTCTCATGAGATGTCCCAGATACTGAAGCTTTCTTATCTTCACTGTGTTAGCGACTTCCCTTTCTTTCCTCATCTTCCTAAAAACGTCAACATTAGTTATATGTGCTGCACATGAAATGCTCTTTATTCTACTGTAAAGCCACATTTTGAAAGTTTTAAATCTTTTAGTTGTGGCATCAGTCAAAATCCAAGATTTTACAGCGTAGAAGAAGACAGAGAATACGTAGCAGCGTAAAAGTCTCATCTTTGTGTCTATTGTTAAATCGTGACTTTTGGATAAACTGCTCATTCTAGTGTACACTGCTCTTGCCTTTTCAATTCTACTCTTTATTTCTTCAGAGTGGTCCCATTGTTCGTCGACTATAGTACCAAGATATGTAAATTTGCTTACACGTTCAACTGGGCTTTGGTTTATATTAAGAGTGCAGTTTGTGAACTTGTTCTTAGGTACGATCATTAGCTTCGTTTGATTAACACTGATGTCTAGACCATATCTACGGTTGTTTTCTGTCACACTATTAGTTGTTGCAGCCCCTCAAAGCTATCTGCGAATATGACGGTATCATCCGCATAACGTGTGTTATTTATTATTTCACCGTTCAGAGAGATCCCCACATCACGTTAATCTAAAGCTTCTCTAAAAATACCTTCCGAGTAGATGGTGAATAAAAGAGGAGTTAGTACCTTTTACGTTACTCAGGTAGAAATGTGCTTGTCGGATTTGTCGACTCTTTTTGACGTCATCTGTAATTATGTTCATTACACTATTGTCTTAAAAGTTTATTCAAAATCCCTGATCTTCTCCAACCTTTGAGCTCTTCCCAAGGCTTTCACGGTCGGTGTCCACACAGTTTGAATCATTATTAGCCGGCCCGTTAGTCCGTGGTCTATATTTTGTGATGACAGACGTTTCGGCCTGATCATTGAAGGTCATCATCTGTATCGGAAACAACTGGCACGGTGCCCGCCACTTCACCTCAGAGACTAAAATCATAGTCTCTACCTCATTTATGGGGTGATTTGGTGGACACCGTGCCAGTTGATTCCGATACAGATGATGGCCTATGATTATGAGGGCGAAACGTCTGTCAACTCAAACTATAGGCCACGGCCTAACAACCCGGCCGGCCTAATGTTTCCAACTATTTATTTCGAAAAAATACTTAAGCTGCTACTAATGTTTTTTCTTTACAAACCCTTTCAAATTATTTAATACTTAGTTTGTATTTAGTAATTTTGTACCCTGTGCGGACGTTTAGATTAAGTTACTTGTAAAGGATAAAGGTTAATTTGCTCGTATAGATTATATTTTATATCAATTTTTTTCACATGAGGTTGATACTAATATTCCGTTAGACTGACAATGCTTTTGGAAAAACCCTCTTCCCTTACTGTTACGTATCTAGAATTTGGCGTTTTGGGTGGAGAGGTGTTTATTCTGGTCGAGATGGGTTCTAAAAAAGAAGAAACAAGTTAAGACTAATCAATGTTACTATCTCTAAAGTAGTTAAAAAATGTGTTATAATATTCTAAAATCAATCCCATTAAAGTAAACGGTAATAACACAATAAAATACGCATTTTTGAAATATTGTTTACAAGATACTTTGTAACGCAAAATTTCAGCAATTGCTAATTTTACTCAATCAACTATGCTGAACGCAAAGAAATGGGTGTGTTTTAGAAAGCGGGGAGGTGACGAGACGCCTGAACCATTAGGCGTCATTACTTGAAAGAAATTAACTTGTAAAAAAGCTGTAGAATATAGCGGTAGGTTAGCAACGCCGGCCTTGGGACTGACGACTATAAGGAAGGTAATTTTCGGCTAAGTCACGTTTTGCGACATAACTGTCATAAAATGTATTATTCGCTAGGATATTAAGGGTGTTTGCCAATGTTGTAAACTTTAAGTGCGTGTAACAATAGATGCCGTTATGTGGGAGAGAGCGATGTGTGAGTGAGATAAATATAGACGCTATTTTTTTAAGCACGTGGAACGCGGAAAACGTTTGGCGAATCAGAAAAAGCGTCGTGTTGCGCGGGAGGTTTTCGCTAAGCAGATTGGGCGATTTTGTATTTAGCGGTAGTTTAAACCTATAGGATCGTTTTGCTATCGATAGTTGGTAAGGGAAATTCAAAGCAAGTATAAAATATGAACTTGGAGAGAAATTAGTTAGTCTTCTTTATATCGGTGAAACTACACGGAAGAGACTCGCGTACGCTGTTTTGCGTTAACTATATATTTTAATAGTAATGTAAAGAATAAAGTAAATTCGCAGAAATAAACAGAAGTACGGGAACGCGATAATTGCTAACACTAAAGTTATAAAGTTTCATAAACAGTAATAAGTAAATGAGTGAATGATCAGAGTAATAACAAACAACAAGAAGTAATACTACCTATAAATTTCCATCAATTCGATACGTTGTGGTGAAATCACTGAAGAAGGCGAATTAGTTCGGATTAAAGTCACGACGGTATGAGATAATCGAGACGCACGCGACGCCAACTGTCTTAGATGCACTTAAGGTCAATTCAATAATCGTTGTAACCAGAGTGTATAATTATACGACATAATTGTATGTATAACCAATATGTCAAGTGTAGTGTACATCTGTGATAAAGTGAATTAGTGCATTCATAACTAGGATTAACACGCAACAAACAGCTGCTGACGACTCACCGACCTCCAACATCTTCAGGACTACGCACATCGGAAGGATCCTCCACGCAAGTAACAAATAAATGAACAGTTGATTCTACATTGTTTGATAAATATATATATTTGTATTCAAATATAGTGACTCAATTTGTCTAAAAAGAACTCATTGCTACTAAATAATATTCAAATTGTAAGGTAAAACTATCCAAGTCATATTAAGAAATTTTGTAGTATATAAATGCAAATGATTCATTAAAAGCTGATTGATATATTTTAATTTGTGTTTATTATTACTGGCGCCCTGAGGTACAATCAAGAGTCGGTACACTGGAATAAGTGTTATAGACTATTATGTAAAAAATATTAATATTATCAGTGTAACCCCTACTTCATCTTGAGTAGTTAAAACAAAAAGAATATTTCTTTTTGTAAAGAGGGGCCGCAAGTTAATTAAAACTAGGCTAAGGCCTAGAGAAGCTAAAAATTGCGCTGGATCCAGTGAGACGGGACTTGCAATGAAAACTCAAGAATTAAATAATTAACAAATCCCTTTTTATTATTCTATCTCATAACAATTTAATAATAAATAAATACAACAGTGATCTATAATTCCCCTTTAAATAGTTAAATAAATAAGTATACTCTCTCAACAAGGCCACCTGAAAAATATTAACTGAATCCAAGAAAATAATTGCTATGTCACACCATCAATGAATTGAAATTTAAAATAATCATTAACCTCAAAATAAAGCTCCCATTAAACTATTTAATAAAAAATAAAATTTATATCATATGTTCCTTTTAAAATGCTGTATATAAATTAATGAAGATAAATGATTTCATTCCCAGTTACTATTAATAATAAAATAATTACTCAATAAATTAAATAAATTTTAAAGGTGACAATTAACAATTTAAAGAAGTGTATTACAACTTATTGACGGAATTGATTTTCCTATATTTGATATTTCAATCGTATACGCAAATGCTCTGCGATAAACCTATTTGGATATTTAAAAAAAAAGTTACTACTATGTTAGCGTATACAGCTGAAGATGATAATAAAACGGCCTAAAAGTGAAGAGATAACAAAATTCCTCGTCAACTTTTTTCGACTCGTTGTGGAGGGGGGTTCGGTCCCGTTCGCCCTCGCCCGTAAATACGACCCTGATTCCTATAGAAAGGTTAAGCACAGCACAAAACGAGTAGATTTGACGGCAACAATTTGAAACATTATGTAACGAATGTTGTGTATCATATCGCGCTAATACTGAGCGCTACTAATACTGGAAACACGTTTTTTATCGGAAAAACGTATTCCCAATAATCCAAGTTACAATTGTCACTCTAAAAATGTGTTATACAAATTGGTTTTATAAAAGCGATTTTAATAAAACTATTTATTATGGTTTCAAGTGAACATCTAGTTTTGCTCTAATAAAAATGCAGGTTTTATGCGACGTTTCGAGATTTATTTTATTTCATATTCATGCCTACAACATAAAATATAAAGTAATATAATTTTAATGAGAGTTAATTATAATATATAAGTTGAATGTTATTAACAATGGGGTTGTGTTGTATAGAATAACTAATAGTATTTACATACATTGTTGAATCACAGATACACACATACACAAAACTACGCACTACAACTACACTACAATACAAAAACATGATACATATTAATTTTATTTTTTCTCACTTTGAATACTGCATAGTGGCAGTGTGTGAATCTATTTCGTGACTGGAGAAAGAGCTGGCGCACCAGATAAAGGATTGTCAGTTAAAAATTAGTTCGAATTTAAATAAAAATGTAATACACAGAAATCCTCGTACATAAGGATTTAATAAGCTATGGGGCTTTAAAAATAAATGTAGTTTTCATGAATTCTTAATTACACATACTATATTTTATTTTTGATACAGTTATAGCCTGTACAAGATATTAATCCCAGTTCCATTATAATTTAAATGGTTATAACAATCTTTCTTACAATTCCTAGCTGTCAATGATATTAACATTGCATTAATACTCCGTTGGTAGTGTAGGCTACCCGTATCATTGTCGTGTTCGTGGACAGTATTTTTGTCCGGTATCGCACTCAAGGAATCACAAACTGAACAAAAATTTCAATTTAAGCACGCGCGCGCGAGTAATAATATGGCATATGTGCTTCTTGTTTCCGTGCCCGCGCGTGTACAGTAACTGTCTTGTAAAGTTATGTGTAAGCCTACACAAACATTAAAAGTGTGTGTGTGTGTGTGTGTGTGTGTGTGTGTGTGTGTGTGTGTGTGTGTGTGTGTGTGTGTGTGTGTGATCAAATTATTATTTCTGCAAGTTGTTGATATTGAAAAGAATGGAACCACCTAAAGTAGCCGAGAGAGTCCCTGCCCCGTGTGGCAGGTGTTGCCTCAGTCAAGGCCGGGTTTAAGTACATTCCAGAACAGGCTACAGAACACTTGAATAACATTAAGTGGCGTACTCAGTGAGGATGGAAGATTTCTATAAGGCGTGCGCTATCTATAAAAAGCGTTAGCAGCCGGCTTGTCAGTTCAGTGGTGTTGAGTGATTTTTCTAGCGCGGATCGAGTGTTTTGTAGCGAAATGTTGTGTTCTAATTAGTGCGGAATTCTTTACAGTTGGCATTATTATTGCGCGTGGACAATTTTTACTTGCGTTGTTGTAAAAGACTGTCTTGTCGATTGCAAATTATTAATGGTGATAATAAAGATGGTTTTTAGTGACTTCAGTAGTGTCTTGTATTGTGTTTTCCACTGTACCATACGACGATCAAGTTATACCGTCGTAACAATAATTATTTTAATTATCCTGACTTACGTTTCACTGATAGGTTGTGAATGAATTAACAGTAATATACAACTTGCAGAAGAAACTATTAAATAATATCATAATATCACACGCGCACGCGCGCGCACACTCACACATGCACAATATAAAATATGCTTGTATGTGCGTGCGCGTGCGCTAATCATATTCCAACAAAATCAGAAAGAAATGATTTATTATTATTTAAATACTTCATGAAATAATGAAAATAATTTCAATTTATTTGATTTCACATTATACTTAAAATAGAAGGAAACACAAAATAATTTTGTGTTCACGTAACTTATTTATTTTAAAATTTAATAATTCTACCAAATTCGTAGAATATTACAGACGATCTTAAGTTATGAGTTGTTCTTGTCACTCTGCCGCTCGGTTCAACGTCGTCATTCGAGACTTCTGACATACCAAGTCTCATCAAAAACGCTAAACTTGTTTATCACAGTTAATAGTTTGCAGCAACGCTACACAGTTACGCTACCTTATTCCGCGTCGAGTTGGCTTCCAATTTTCTAAGCGATAAAGCAAATTTGAAACCGTTATCTGGCCTAATAGCGTCAGGCGTGTCTGCCAGCTTGTTCGCCTTAGATACCGTTTTTTTAAAAAAATACAATTTTATAGTTATATATATATAAACACTTTCACTGTGAACTTACTTTTAGGTTTTGATTACCCAGACGTTTTGACGTGGTATTCGTCTTTCTCAGTGGGTTTTAAATACTGAATGTCTGTACAGTGACGGTTATGGGATGTAGATGCGACACCTACATCCCATAACCGTTACTGTACAGACATTCAGTATTTAAAACCCACTGAGAAAGACGAATAACACGTCGAAACGTCTGGGTAATCAAAACCTAAAAGTAAGTTCACAGTGAAAGTGTTAATATATATATATATATATATATATATATATATATATATATATAAATATTAATAAGTGAATGAAGAGGATGTACCAACAAACTAATTTTATAGTCTCTGTGGAACACTATACATTTTATTAAAATTTAGACGGATCTGCTGAACGATTCATAGGTACCTGAAAAAATAAAACACGGAAGGATACCAGAATGAAATTTCATAAAACTGTGGCTGCCTCCACATTGCTGTATGTTAGTGAGACATGGATTCTTGGTAAAAGGGACGTGCAGAAGATTCAGGCAGTCAAAATGAACTTTCTAAGGCGGATGCAGGTTGTTCTCTTTTGGATCGGAGAAGGAGCGAGGATATTAGACGCGATTTAAACAATGTATCATTATACCGGAAGATTAAAGACCACAGAAAGAGATGGTGTGAACACTTGAATCGCATGCCTGTTATCCGTCTACCTGTAGGTGCCTTGGGTTATCACCCTACTGGGAAGATAGATGTGGAGGAGGAGATGGGTTCCGGAACAGGTGTCAGGAAGAATTGAAAAACGTGTTACAAAACTTGACACGTTTCAAACTGACGATATTTGCCGGAATATTTACGATTATTTCTGTCATAAAGAACATACAGCACTAAGATAACTTCTGATCTTGTTAAAAGATGCTGGTTTATTGCATGGCATTATGTCATCGCTTCTGGTGATTTTGAAAGAGTTTGACTCTACCCAAAAAATATATGTGGCATAAACTATTATTAGAGGGAAAAGATATTATTGGATGCAATCACCCAGGTTTTCAAAGCAGATAAGGAATGAAAACTTTGACGAAATCGTGTGGCTTGAAGAATCTTGTCTGGGGGGTGGGTGGCAGCCTTCTTCCATATCGTGGTAACAGGGGTTGAGAGATGATATGAAAGAAGGGACTGCAGCAGTACTAGTAGGAATGGAAGTCAGGGAGAAGATATTACTGCTTGGCATCTCCCACGTTTTCAAGGTAGATAAGGAAGAAAAACTTTGACTAAATCGTCTGCCTTGAAGAAACACGGCTTGGTGAGGGGGGTGGCAGCCATACCATGGTAACAAGGCTGAGAGATGGTATGAAAGAAGGTACTGTGGTAGTACTAGTAGGAAAGGGAGTCAGAATTATGCTACTTCAAGATCATGCTGCCACTTTCATGGGGTTTATCCTTACTTGCCTTCTTCTGTTTACTTCGAAAAAAGAAAGAAGAATCATGTAGAAACGAAGCACAACATGTTTTGTAATTGGTTCGATAAAAAACTTCCAGAAATCTTCCGTCACCGTGACGGACAACGCACCGTCGCATTTCAATATACTGGATAAGGTACCAACATCCACTGACGGCAGCAATGATTCGGTGGCTCCGAATAACGCAGAATGTGAATAACACAGAGCTAATGGGACTTGTTTCTTCATACAGACCACGTTTTCAACTAAAAAATGGTAGCGGACAAAATGGCTAAGCAATGTGAACATAATGTTATAAGATTACCTCCGTATCGCTGTCATTTTAATTCTATTGAGTTGATACAGGCTCAGATTAGTGGACATGTTGCAAGGAATAACAAAAATTTCGATAAAACTGAAATTAAAAAACTAACTATATGAACTATCAAAGAGAATACAGATAAATCAACTAGAATAAACTTACCGATCACATTTCTAAAGCAATTCTTGGGAAGACGAATGAATTCCGAAAGAAATATTGGAAACGATGCTGATTTCTTTAAGCAATGACGGTGACATTTCCATTAAAGAAGTCAGGGAAACTTACAGGAAACTGTGGCTAAATTGCGATAAGGCTGACAAGGACGGATATGAAGAATATAGCCTGTTTTGTGTGTACAGTGACAGCGAAGAAGACAGAGACACACGTGAAATAAAAACCTTGTGAAGAACATGATATTAAAGAATATGATATAAGTAGGATGTTCTAATTATCTGCAAAAGTTAAAAATTTTTAATTTTTCCGACTTTTAAGGAAACTGTTTTTTTATTATCTACAGACAAATTTTTATGTTTAAGTAATGTCACATTAATATATAATGCAATATATTCATAAATACCTTTTTTTCCAAAAAGAATTTCTATGATAATACTGAATAAAATAATACACGTATCTTTTTTTTAAATTGGATAATATAATTACATTACTCAAGACATGCTTTCTCTTGAGTTTGACGTCTACGAAGAGAAAATACTGAATTTAAGCATATTTGTCGATTTAAATAAATATAATTAAAGTTTTGATTTATGTTAATTAAATTATCAATAAAACAGTGAAGTTATCAAATAATATAGTTTTAAATTTATATTTAGTTTAATACCACAGTAGCATTGATTCTTTGTGGTGTGTTGCCATGACGACTGCATACAGTCCGTGGCCGCAGAAAATTAATGTAAGATAAGATCAAAATAAAATAAGATATGGAATTTTAACTACAACGTTCCGGTTGGAAGTTTTTAACTGGTCAAAGAATAAAAAGCTTCCTCTCTTACCACTTTTGTAGTTTGGTTTTCATACAATTAAAAATGCGTTTCTGTTTTTATTAGAACACAAAATATTAAATTTATTTCAATTGGTCTCATATTTATACTGTAGTATTTCCTGAACGTGTAGGTTTTATATACATGAGGTATATAATATTAGTAAGATTACAAGAAAGCCGAAGGCAAGCTTCGGATTCCTAATAAGAGTCAAATTGTACCTTTGTTATGGACGATAGACACGACACAGTCTGACTGTTTTCTTGAACTCCAAACCACCCATTTCAGTTTAAACAAAATTAAGGGATTTACTGTTTACGGATTCTGAAAGAATAACGTCAACTGTTTTGAAATAACGGATTCACTGAATTTTGCAGCTTGGAATTTGAGCAGCCTAGCTTATAAATATATAGAATCATGTCCAGTTTGAAGCATTAATGATGTTTTTACTGCTTTTTTGTTACTATAGAAAATTGGATTGTAAATTGTTTTACAAGACTGCAGAAACTACAAGACTGTATTACGAGTTATACACACAGTGTTTTACAGGAGTGCAGAAACTACAAGACTGTATTACGAGTTATACACACAGTGTTTTACAGGAGTGCAGAAACTACAAGACTGTATTACGAGTTATACACACAGTGTTTTACAGGAGTGCAGAAACTACAAGACTGTATTACGAGTTATACACACAGTGTTTTACAGGAGTGCAGAAACTACAAGACTGTATTACGAGTTATACATACAGTGTTTTAAAATACTGTTACGAAGGTATAACGTATAGTCGTGTTGTCCAGTGGAAACAAAATACAGACACCAATGAAGTCACTAATTACCAGCTTTAATTACTCACACACAACAATGTGAAAATCAACAATGTAGTCTCATTCAGTAATTCAAATAATAATGTCAACTATTAAGAGTTCCGCACTAATTATAACACGGTAATCAGTTTCGACGATCACTTGATCCGCACTCTACAAGCTTGTCAGGTGTTAATAACTCGCTAAGCAGGCCGCTGTTGCTTATATATATATATATAGCTCCCAGATGTTCCAGAATAATGTTCCATTCTTTTAGCTGCGTGCCTGCATAATTTGCATAGTTACAAGTACTCAACCAGTCTATAGTGTACTTGAGTGTACCACGGCCTTCACATAGACACTGCACCTGATCAGTTAGCCGAGAAATGGGTTGAACTTTCACATAACTGCACCTGATCAGTTAGCCGAGAAATGTGTTGAACTTTCACATAACTGCACCTGATCAGTTAGCCGAGAAATGTGTTGAACTTTCACACAACTGCACCTCATCAGTTAGCCGAGAAATGTGTTGAACTTTCACATAACTGCACCTGATCAGTCAGCCGAGAAATGTGTTGAACTTTCACATAACTGCACCTGATCAGTTAGCCGAGAAATGTGTTGAACTTTCACACAACTGCACCTGATCAGTTAGCCGAGAAACGTGTTGAACTTTCATATAACTGCACCTGATCAGTTAGCCGAGAAACGTGTTGAACTTTCACATAACTGCACCTGATCAGTTAGCCGAGAAATGTGTTGAACTTTCACATAACTGCACCTGATCAGTTAGCCGAGAAATGTGTTGAACTTTCACATAACTGCACCTGCCGACATTCCGAGAGCTTTACGTAATTTCGTAGGAGTTCGGAAGCGTGAGTTGTGTTTACACGTTTTATTACATATGATTTACACGTCCACGTATTTTAAATACATGTAGCACAGCTTGTAATTAAATAGGAAAATGGTATCATACATGACCAAGTGATATTTTATTTTCCCTTCTTCAAAATATATAATTAAAATCATTGTTGACATGGCATACTATGCTTGTGTGTGACAGGTGTATTACTTCTGTGATTAGACCGGTGTCGGTCATTGTTAGAGAGCAAGCGCTGGTTAACCGCGAAGCTACAAAATATTTACGGCCTTGATTTAAAGTTTTGTAAATTTAAATGTTTACTTAGACCAAACGTGCTCACTAAGATAAACATAGACAAAAAGCCGCCATTTCATAAACACTGATTTTTCTATAAACATATGTCAGTTTGAAAATGCTCGCGTTCGCCTTCCGACTCCAAACATAATCATCATTCAGGCCCTACCTCTCTTTACAACTCGCCCTTCTACCATTCTTGTTTTGGTGTTTCAATGTTGTCTTTCCATATTATGCGGAACTTCTTTCGTTTTCGCTTCTTGATGATGTCAATCCCCAAAATCATTTTAGTAAATACTCCTTCGACTCTCCGTGTCACATATCCATAACATACGGTTACGATGGTCTCACGGATCGTCGTATGGTACAGTGGAAACTGTATACAGACACCAATGAAGTCACTAATTACCAATTTTAATTAGTGATAAAAACAACTACTTGAAATCAACAAGGTACTCTCATAATTTAATTCAAGTTAAATTTGTCCACATGCAATAATACTTTTCAACTACTAGAGTTCTGCACTAATTATAACACAATACTCACTTTCCACTAATCCGCAACAATCACTTGATCCGCACTGTACAATATCGCCAGGTGTAATTAACTGACTAAGCCGGCCGCTGTTGCTTATATACATCCAGCAGAGGTTCCAGAATAATTTTCCATTCTTTTGGCGGCGTGACAGCATAATTTGCAAAGTTAAGAGTGTTCTCCAACAGTCTGGCAGGTAGTTTAGTAGATGGCGTTGAGTGGCTTCAGAGACTCTGCACCTGTCTGGCTAGCCGAGAATCGTGTAGAACTATTACGTAATTGCGCTTGCCGACTTTTCGAGAGTGTTACGTCTTTTTGGGGGGTTGCTTGGGTCTGGTCCTTATAAGCCCAGGATCGGGCTGGTCTGGGGCGCCCCCCCCCCAGAGTGTTATGTAATTTCGTAGCAATATTAATTATTGAATAATTTAATTTTCTCTGCTAAATTAACTACTTGTTGCTTACCCATACAGAAATGTCTGCTAGGCTGTCGCAAAGACGCGATTCTATTTTTTTTCGCTGCAGATTGTGTAGATGCATATAAATCGCTGTTGCACTTAAAACAATGTTTGTTAAATTTGGGTGATTGTTTTGTTTTCCTTTCTTCTGTGAGTGTTACATGAAATCAAATTAGTGTATCAAACAACCCCTGACAGCAAACATAGACTTTACACTTGATATACGTTGCGTCTGTGTAGATGTGGCAAAGGGGGAAATTGTCATTCAAACAGCAGTACAATATTTCCTTAAAATTTAATTTTCACAAATCTTTTGCTTGGCGTTTCTTCAAGTCGCAGCAGTACGCCGATGTAACCTACATACGCTTCAAAGCGTACTACTTGATTATCATCTGCACTCAGACGTACGACTCTCCAGAGAGCGTAAATAAGTTTGCAGAACGTAGCTCACATATAGTAGCATTATAAAGTAGACAGATTTTTACAAGCTGCGGGTAGTATACGTGTTATGAGACTATACACAGTTCTGCAGAATTTATGCTGTATTTAAGAGTGACTTTCTAAATCTTGTAACTGGTTTTCCATGTGTCAGTACTTGTAAAGTAATCGTCTGATATCATAACAAGATGTGCGTGAAGTTTTAAAAAACTACGGAAAAATACAACTTAGACTACCTGTTGTGTACCACAGTAACTGACAGATTGTAGATAAGACAGGGACCATCTGATACTGAAACAATAAGTGTTATAAAGAAAATACATACGCAAATATTCCATGATAAGTGGCAACTAACGTAACATATTTTTTTTTCCTTTGAGTTTACATTATTTAGTCATCCTTTTGTAAATTTCGATCTGTTCAATCTTCTTCTGCTAAACCCTTTTTATTTACATTAGAAACAAAAAAAATAACCATTGAATTAATAAAATAAAATAATAAATGTCTAGCATTGAATTATAATTTAGACAAACTAGAAATATTGGAAAGACGAATTATTAGGATCATATTAGGCCCACGAAAAACTTCACAAGTTTGGAAATTAAGAAGTAATGATGAAGTATATCAAAGTATAGAAAATATAACAGAAACAATGAGGGAAAGAAGAGTATTATTCTTTCGACATTTATATAGAATGGACGACAATAGGTTAACGTAGCAGATCTTCAAATATCTGTGGGGGAGAAGTCAACGTCAAGTTGGATTAAAGAAGTCCAAAAGGATTTAGAAAAAAATAATTTACACGCAGAAGAAGCAATTGAAAGAGAAGTTTTTCGGGCAAAATTGTTAAAAATGCTAGGAGAGAGAAAAATGCAGATTCAAAGTGGATTGAAGACAGGAAGAAGGAACAGAGTGAAAAGATGAAAGAATATTGGAGAAAAAGAAAAGAATAAAGAATTGAAATTGTCATGTGATCGTTTGATGGCCGATACATAAAAAAGCCTTAGCAAAAAAAAAAAAAATTGCCGCCAGCCGCTATTTGCGGTATCCGCAGCCAGGAGGCGCCGCTGTTATCTCAGTGGGCTATTCAGTTCTTCCTCACGACGCTGAGTGCACGCCGTACGAAGCTTCCGCCGGAACCGAGGAGACCACGAGTAGTGTCAGATTGTAGCAATCGCCCGCGCTAGCCACTAGACCACCTAGAGGCTTCTTATTTACATTGCGCAGGGAGATTTTTTTATCTTTAACGGCTCTCTCTGCTATTAAATTTATTGACCATAGACAATTTGCTATTCTTTAAAAGTAACGTTCCAAGGGTCTGCGTGTTCTCTGCTCCAGGTTATTCTTGCGATATTTTGTACGAATCTTTAAGTAATAGAAAATATCACAGCTTGGATTTTCACCTTCACTTAACTCGTATAGGGTATATTTTTGCTTCACATGTTCCTACGTTTCAAATTTTATAGTGAAACAGCCTTTTGTTTGTCGCTTGACTATGTTTAAGTTTGGATCAATCTAAGTGAATGTATCATGGCAACTGTTGTCTCATGTACAAGTCACAACTTAAAAACAGAAGGAAAATATTAATTTACCATAAATTTTTCTCTCTATTTTACAGAAATATATGTTTCCTCCTTTTTAACGGAAAATAAACAATAGGTCTTTCAAAATTAACGAATGTAACCTTTATTGATGTACTTCTGACTACGGGAAATACGTCTTTTGAACGTGAATATACAATTGTGTGAGTCTGGATATGCAAAGAGACTAATTTGCATGGGATGCTATATTTACAGTGCCAAAAATGACTCTGATTATAGTTTTTAATTCGTAAAGGAAAAAATGTATTAAAATTAATCATTTACTAAATACACATCCATAGCCCACGGGAAGTCTTGATTACTCCGTAATAAGCTTGTCAATTGTCAGGAATGTTTATCTGACTTAAGACACTTCAGGTTACGGTGCAGCTTAGTTTAACCACGATTGATTAACTTGCAAGTAGTATGTAGCATCTCTCACTGAACTGCTCTAAGGTAAACGTAAAATTTAATATCATACGATTGGTAGATATTAGAGGCAGACGATAGCCTGGCTGGAATGATGTTTCAATATATAACTAACACTTCTAAGAGAACGTGTATAATTCATACAACCGTTACACTTATAATATACTTAGTATGCTACTTATACTTAAGTAACATGAACTTTCATTGAAAGTTAATGGAAGTGATACATTCAGTAATAAAGCAAAGTTAAGTAATGAATATAAATTCACTATAAAAATATTATATATATAATAAAGCTACATGTAATACACACGCGCGCGCACACACACACTTACATACATTGCGATGTATAAGCATAAGCAGTAGGTAATCAAACACTGGAATGCTTCGGATTTATTAAAGATTCCTTTTTTTTTATTGCAATAACAATTTACTATTGTTTCTGATAACAAATAAAATTAACTAACTGTTTCTGTTGACCCTGCTTTTTACAAACTTTAAACAATTTTCTGTTATATTCTAAATACATAAAATTTTAATCTATACGAGTTATTTTTGTCTTTACGTTTCTGACTATTTTCGTTAAAGTTTATACAAATAATTTCACTTCTCTTCAACGACGGCCGATACGACGTCGATGCTCCGTTCCTGGTAAGCGGCGACAGTTGTTCCTTCTGGATAGACGGCGATCTCCTCCTGTTGTCCAGCGTTCAGGGTCGTTCTCGGGTTGGGTCCTTCTACAGTCTGTACTGAATTAATAATTATTAGTAGTTTATACTGAGTATAAATGTACACAATACTCCAGCAAACTTGAAGTATCCTATGAGGAATACAATTAAAATGAAATCTTGGCCAAATCTTGAGCTTTCATTGGCTGAAAAATTTCCTTAATATGCATCTACAGTAACGATAACGTTCTTCCTGCAAAAGACTGCCTTCAAACATAGTTAAACTTGTAAATAAAAAATGTTTAATTTTATTACTTTTCTTTAGGGTCATAACATTTTTTAATAAAAAAACTCATGTTTTTAGTATTTTAATTTATTCACAAATATTACCATCGATAGGTATTTTATTTATGCATATTGTGGTGTAAGTCTCACACTTGTTGTTAAATTCACTTAGAAACTTCTGATTATACTGATATTTTTCAGTGAAACGTGCATCAGGTGTTAAAAAGAATATACGAATTATACTACTTGCAGAAGAAATAAATTGAATAACATCACAAATTTATATAATTACTGCAAGAAACGTCGAGTTACTTATATAGAATTTATATATGTGAGTGTATGTGTGTGTGTGTGTGTAGTTATTCAAATATTAACTATTTCTGCAAGTAAAATTATATTGTATTTTTACCTTAGGCGCGATTCACTAATGACAACAGCAACGTCAGAGGGATATATATAACTTATTATTACTAATAAGATTTAAGAAAAATGTGTGTTTAAATTTTCTTAGTACAAATTGCAAAATATATAAGTGTGTAACCCTTTGACAACTAAAACCCTACGGACCGTTCGATAACATGGTATAATTATGTCTATTGTTCAAGTAAGAAGACAACCATTGTTAAAATAATCTGTGTAGAGAACTGTAGTGACAGCCAAAAGAATCTAACTCACTTTTTCCTCTGTTTCAGGTGTGGATCTTCGGCGACTTGTGGTGTTCCGTTTGGTTAGCTGTGGACGTCTGGATGTGTACCGCTTCAATACTGAACTTGTGCGCCATCTCGCTGGACCGTTACGTCGCAGTCACCAGGCCCGTCACCTACCCCAGCATCATGTCTACGGGACGTGCCAAAATACTTATCGGCTTCGTGTGGATCGCCAGTTTTCTCATCTGTTTCCCACCGCTGGTCGGTTGGAAGGACGCTGACCAACCGCTGGGCACCTCCACAAGAAGCAACGAGACTGTGATTACGACCGGGCGACCGCTGACTCCCGGAGGTGCTACCATAGTCAATCATCATCAACCGACTCAGCAGACCAGTCAGTCGCACTGTAGTTACGTATGCGAGCTGACCGACGAAACCGGATACGTCATATATTCAGCCTTAGGGTCGTTTTACGTTCCCATGTTTATCATGTTATTTTTTTACTGGAGAATATATAGAGCGGCGGTGCACACGACCAAAGCCATCAACCAAGGGTTCAGAACGACAAAAGGTTCCAGAATGTTTGGAAACCGGTTCGACGAACAAAGGCTGACACTGAGAATACACAGAGGGCGTGGTTCTATGATGCGCAGCAGTACGGGGAGCAACAGTACCAATACCACCAACAGTGCTTCAAACAGTGTCACCAATTCGCCCGGTGGCGGAAAGTCGCCTGACGCTCGACTGAGTCGAAACTCTAGCAGAAGACATCAACAACAACAACAACAACAACAACAACAACAACACCAACACCAACAACAATCGCAACAGACGTACAATAAACCTCGAGAAAAAATTAAAATCAGCGTCAGTTACCCGAGTAGCGATGCGATCAGCTCAGTCGTCAACAATAACAGTTCACCACCTGGTGGTGGTACAGGAGGAGGAGGAGGTGGTGGTGGTGGTGGTAACTTGACTCCTAGATCTGGATCATTTTCATCGTCTTCGCCTCCTTCGTCCGGCGGCCCGATTTACGCCGTTCATTATACAAACTCCGAAACAAGTACTTTGTTTAAATCACGGGATCCGAGCAGTCACCTACGCGTGACCGGAGCGAGACTGGCGTCATCACACAAGCGCGGTCGCAGAAGCAGCTCCAGTCCAGAGAGTACGCCAAGGCCTAAACTGTTGGGCGATCCGTTGAGCGTAACTATCACCAGAGACCTGTCTCCTTCGCCGACATACGAAGATACCAGCGTGGCTAAACCTAAATTGATATCCAAAATGGGTAAACGTAACATTAAAGCACAAGTGAAAAGGTTCAGAATGGAAACGAAAGCGGCCAAAACTTTAGGGATTATAGTTGGCGGTTTTATATTCTGCTGGTTTCCTTTTTTTACAATGTACCTAGCGAGGGCGTTTTGTCCGACCTGCATTAACCCTATAGCTTTCTCTATAATGTTTTGGCTAGGCTACTGTAACAGTGCTATCAACCCGTGTATATACGCGTTGTTCAGCAAAGACTTTAGATTCGCATTCAAGAGAATCATATGTAGATGTTTCTGTTCAGGCGACGGAGGAAGAGACTCAAAGTATCAAAGGAGAGGATCCGACGGATCGCAGCTGGGCGCCAGAAAATGCGATCGCGGCAGATCTTCTTCGTACAACAATGAAGTAGGTAGTGTCCATCACCATCATTCGTTAGGCGACGACAGCGATCCTAACAATGAAGCCGGCTCAGACTCCAGGTGACCTTCGGAGACTACCTTGTCCAATACCACTCCTCAACTGGCAGCGGTATTGGTCAACGGTATGAAACAAATTATCAGAGCAATGCCACAAGTGATAGCTGTCATCTCGCTTATATTTTAAATATTTAAATGTCAAATAAACGTAATCAAATAAGGTAACATAATATGAATTAAATAATTACGTAATTTTCAAAACGTTTGCAAAGAAAATTAGATTGAATTATTGATCAAATTTTTTGTTACTTCTAAACATTTGGAATATGTAATATCTTCAATTAATACACTGAGAGTAGGTTTCTGAAGATATTACATAGAAGACCTGCAGGAAACTGAACGAGTTACTTACAAAGGAATATTTGCAATAGTACATATTTCCCAGACTCATTGCGT
This sequence comes from Magicicada septendecula, assembly GCA_034769895.1. Lineage (NCBI taxonomy): Eukaryota > Metazoa > Arthropoda > Insecta > Hemiptera > Cicadidae > Magicicada > Magicicada septendecula. The sequence goes on from CM068373.1 coordinate 37,361,011, forward strand.
GTTAAAAATAATGATCCCAAAAATGCTGAAGAGAATATAATATTAAATTATTAATTAGAAAATCAATATATTAAGTTATTTGATAATTTACTCTTTTCTTATGAATTATCAAGCCTATGGATCCACTACACAAATTATCATTTATTTCATTAAAAAATACAAAGATCTCACATAACCATCTATCCGGTATATTAGTTAAAAATGGTTAAGAGAGCAATTCCCTTAAAGCATAACATTCTTTTATCGTGACGTTGTCAAATAAAACATTTCAATATGCCCCATGTTGAACTTACTTTTAATTTCTTATACATATATACAAAACACACAATAACTCAAAATCGCGTTGTTATGTTCCTCCTCCATTTACCTGCCTATGAGTGTTACGCTTTTTCTTGATTTTAAAAACCAGGTTTTGCAAACACGTGAAAGTGCGTGATAGGGCACGTTGTATTAAACATGCTACTATGGACACTGTGTGTAGAAATTTTTGTATCAAAGCTTAAAAACACAAGCACATTACAAGTTACGGGGGGGGGGGGGAGCGTGCCTCTAAGGTTTTTTCAAAGTGGTCCTGGGGGGGGGGGCAGTGTTAAATTACAGTGAATGGGCGAATATTCTTGACATCCCATACAGAGTATGTTTGTTAGTATTATATAAAACTGATAACAAACAAAATGTTGTTTGAAAAATGAGAAATGGGATTTTGAAAAAACGAAATATTTTATGTACGTAATCTATGCGGTCCCTTTTGTATATTTTCTTCTTCTTCTTCTTCTTCTTCTTCTTCTTCTTCTTCTTCTTCTTCTTCTTCTTCTTCTTCTTCTTCTTCTTCTTCTTCCGGAGCTCTACATGCTGGGATTACCCTGGGCTTACGCCACCACTCGCCTCCATTTCTATCTCTGTTGCAACGTTCCTCCAGTTTTGTACGCCCGTTCTTCTTAAGTTTCCCTCCACTTCATGTAACCAACGCCTTCTAGGGCTGCTCCTTCATCTTGTTCCTTCTTCTTTTTTGTATACGTACAAGGACCTGTTAACAGGTTAAAATTAATCTGTAAAAACGCGTTTAAGTTATTTAGATAAAAATAGTACACACATACGTGCGCATACGGATAAATATTTTTAGTTTAAAAAATAATAAACATCGATGAACAATCGCATAATTATTTCTATACAAGTAGGTCTATTTGACATGATAAGGTGGAAGTGAGTTAAGGTTGTTTGATCTAATGGTTTCAGTATGCTACAAATTCTGAGGTAAGCAGCTGTACTGCTGCCTTATACGGGTATATGAGTTTCATTTCATGACAAATCATTTAATATTATTTGCTTGGAATTAGTTTGTACACGTAGAACCACTGCTTCATTAGTGCACTTAGCTCATTTAATAATAAAATTTAAACCGCTTTAGTGTATATATTATTTCATATTAATAACTTCATTGGGAGGTGTATTTGGTATCTAGATTGAATTGTGTAAAGAACATTGAATAGGATAACATTAAAGTGTCTATCGTACGCTTGAGAGTTTCGAGAATTTGCGCAGTACATGCCAACAATACTCTATACTCAGACACTCAAGCACTTTATCTCAACATGTTGTCCGACAAGTATAGTAACGGACAAGGAAACTGCGTATTCTTACTGTTTACCGTTAAACGTACACGATTACTTGTTTTCGTAATATACGTTAACTAAAACTACTAAGTTAAAAATTACATTAAGTGCGCTTTTATTAATGTTTGTTAAAACGTTGTGTAAGTAATCTTACGTATGTGTGAATAGTACGCCTACAGTAGATAACTTATAGATTGATATACTTAATGAGACATACGAACGACAGAAAGAAGATACTTAATTGTTTTGAACGTTCTTCTCCTACCAGATAGGTTACAAGTACAAGTATCAAAGTACACGAATTAAATTTCCATGACTCGCTTTGCCGTCATATACTCTTTTATAAGATAAAAGAGTGGGTTAATAAAAAAGTGTAGAAAAGTTAGAAGCAAAAATTGTGATGACAAGATCAATACAAAAGTTGATATTGGCAAAAGTACCATCAGCAGATCACCTTTCCTACCGAACAAGAAATGTTGTGACGTATGCCATTCCACTGCACGCATCACTGTAATACTACACATTTAAAATACGTTTAACACCGTTTCGGTGTGACATGACTGTCTGTCACACGGTATTTCTTGTAGCGAATAAGAAAACACACTTTAACAAAATATTAAATGAATTACAATTGCATATACTGTACGAACGTTCAATCTAATACGCACACAAAATTACAACTAAATACGTCTGAACAATGTTTTCAGAATCAGTAATACCCCACCAACACAAGCACTCACTATCATTCAGTAGACCCCCCGCTCCTCAGGCGTCTCGGCAGTAAAACTGGTGTGCGTACAGTAAGATGTAAATATAGTGGGGAGCGAGAGAGAAAAGAGAAAAGAGAGAGAGAGTGTGTGAGAGAGAGTGGGAGACTGAGCTTTGTGGTAGGAAAAATGACAGGCTAATAAAGACTAATCCTTAGAAATGTTAAAGACAAAGATGTAGTTGTACAAAGACGTATTTAAATTATTGTTCCCATTTAGAAAGTTAATGCCATAATTAAGCGACTATTGTAGTTATTTTGTACAATATCTGTACACGTGTCCCTCTAATTTTACCATCAAAATAACTTAATAACTGACGATTTAATTTATTTTTCATAAGTTTCGTGGAAAAATATTGAAAAATTATTTTAAATTAAGGAACTTCTACTCGTCTACTGTAATAAAAATAAAAATTAGGTTAAGTCCATTGATAACGCCGCCAAATTCCCAGACGTAGGATAAAATAGTTAGTTCAATACTACTGTTGTCAGGTGCGCGTTCTCGACGATCAACGGGCACACCTGAGCGTAATTCGTCCTATAAACATTATAGAATATCGTCTTTTTTTTATAAACTCTCTGTTTATGGTAGTAGATTTAAATGCTTTTGTACGCTTTTTAATATCAGTTAATGTAGTAAGTTATCGTAAACTCTTCAGTCACATATGTAATACGAAGAAGCTGCTAAATTATTTATTTTCATAATTTACTGTTTGTATCAAAAGATTTATTTGTAACAGATTTTTCTTTTTTCTTTTCAGTCAATATATCACATTTCTACTAGTTTTAGGATTAGCTGTGTATTTTCCAAAGACGTTATTAGCTTTATTATTGTACTGAATGGATGTGAATGAATGAAAACTGTATTGAACAACATATTAGGTGTAAAGATTATAATTATAAATTGTTAAGTATTCTACAATCGAGTACACACATTACAGTTTAGAAAATTATACCTAGATTGAGTTGTTTGTTTCATTTTGTTTTTGGTCAACACGGTTAACACAAGCGTTACAGAACACACGTAAAAACATTCAACAGTGTACACGATCCACGTCATTTCTTAACAAAGTTTTGATTATTTTCATTTGTTAAGTATAAAATGAAAGTATAGTCTACTAAAATCTCTGTATTGCCATTTATAATATAGTTATTTAAGTGGGAATTAAATATGATGCTTTTGTTACTAAATACACGCCTCATTCTAAGTAATAACAAACATGAATGTTATTTATATATAATTTACCTTAATTTCCGTCCAGTGACGTCAAGCGTACGGAAATTAAGGTAAATTATATATAATTATCATACAGTGACCTGGACCGCTTTAAATATGTTTAAATGAATGTTATGTTTCTAGTAAAATATTACACCAACAAAAATACATTTATTTTTGAATACACCGATTTCCAAACTGCGCATTATTCATGTGGCCCGTACATTTATAAGCTGTCAGTTATAAAACTTCATTTCATTCGGTGCCTCATGCGGAGCTCGCGAGGTTTTACATACAGGTTTGAGGATGTCTGACGTTCGCCATTAGCGTTAAAGTAAACTATTATTTTTCTTTCTTAAAATTGGCTTAAATCAATTTCATGGTTTTTTTTAAAAGCTTAATCTTTTACTTATATAATAAGACCAATTTAGAATAGTTATGAATTAATTTCATTACAAATAAGTGTGTGTTTACACATGCATGGGTAGGCTGTTTGCGCGCGCGCGCGCGTGTGTGCACGTGTACAAAAACTTTGTGTTTCCTTTCATATAACACTTTAAACTGACTTAGATTTCGGCTCAAACACAAAAACCTGGAGGTATGTAATGAATACATCGATATAAAATTTGTTTCAAAATAAACAAATATGAGTTAAAAACATTAAAATAATTCCTTCTAACAACAATTATAAATTCTTCATAATACTTCATTATCATTTGAGAGTTTAGGAAACCAAAATCGATCATGATCATTCGTTCCTACAGAATAGCACGTCAAGATTCATTTCTGTTATATTAAATGTGATATTTTTAGCATAATATTTTTAAAAATAAATAAGCAAATTTAGTGGCATGTATCATTAACGAGAAAATATTTTTAGCGGTAAGTACTGTATAATTGTAAGGAATGTAGAAACGGTTAGATTTATTTATTTGTATCATGAATGTTGGGAATTGATTTTTACGAAAAGAATGGCGTTTAGGGAGCATATGCGTGATATAAATGTAATAAGTGTTTAGGCGAAAGTGTAATTTATACAGGGAGGTTTCGTTCATTTTTGTATAAATATAAAATCAGTGTCATAAAATATTAAGATATGAAGATATCATTACTGATTAGGAGAATGTTAATTACAACTGCTTCGAAATTACTTTTTAAATAGTAGATCCCAAATACATTACGGAGTTTAGAAAGAAGGTTGTTTCAAATTTTGCTTGTGTTCGCTGTAGATAAGGCACTCCAGTTAACCGAACATATAATGTTTTTCGATTAGGCTTTAGTTATCAACTCATATTTTAAGGATTCTTTACGTCTATGGAAGATTAAAGTAAGAATATTAAACATATTATACTATATATATCGATAATTTGTACAAGTACACTAATGTAGAATAACTTTTAATAATTCCAAATTTATGATACAAGACTTCTTAAAAAATTAGCTTTGTAATCAAAAGAGAATAACTAGAAATTATAGCACTTTTTAATTGGTATTTTATTAGACAGACTCTTATATTAAAAATATAAGTTTGTCTAAAAAACAAATGAGACTGATTGTATAAAATTATTGATCGGCAGAAAATTAGTTCTCTTGAGATGTGACCCATATACGGAAATCTTTTTCTCATTCATTTTTAAGAAGCTTGAATTCTCACTGCCTTTTAGCTGATTCGTTACTGTGTTTTCGCAGTATTCCGTACTTTCGAATTTGCGGACCTGCAGTTAGCCTTTATCATTTCATCTGGAGGACTAAAATCAGAGGTAATAAGGCTATAACAACACACGAATTGCCCTTTTGAGCAAAATTTCCAATCACAAAAATAAATTTAGGAGTCGACAGTCTCTAGCCGGACACTAATTACCCATTTTATGAACCGTTTATGAACCTTTCTGTTGTAATAGAATGCAGTTTTAATTGTCCTAAGGCTATATAATCACTGTCTCTGGTAATGGCGTTCATACAAAAATTTATTTTAATATTTTATATTTACACACACACACTGAAAGTGCTGTTGTGCTGTTATCCTATTCGTAAACTATGTATATTAACTATGTATATTATAGGTTGTGGTAGATATGTAATTGGCATTATCATCATTATCTTCTTAGCGGTTTTAGGCTTTAGCGGCCTGTTCCTATTCCACAGTCCTCCTTTTCTTAGGTCTACCAACTTTTCTTCTGCCTCTTAGGGTTGTAATCCGTCCTGCCTTCAAAGGCTGCTGTTGGAATGTGAGTGTTGATTGAGACCACCGTATAGGGCAACCAACCCTATGCCGGCAAAATTTTTTTATCGATCTTCTCTGGCCTAGATCCGTCGTGTTCTGTTATAGGACCATCTCGAAAAGGGTGTGGTTCTTCACCATGCACGACGGTCTTGAGTAGGTAGAGGGTCTGGTCCAAACGGTTCTATGCCCCTCACATCCTACTCCTGTATGTGAAAACATCCTAAGGTTCCAAATATACATAAAATTGTAAAATTCAAAATTATCTGTATTCATACTGATTTAAATTTCCACAATCATATTCATCACTTCGTTGTCTCTGTTGTGATTAGACTTGCACAAGTTATCGTAAATAGATATTTTCAACATGTAATGTGTGCCGTTAGAACCATTACAGACATTACAAATTATAAGGTTTTGGATGTTAGCCATCGCAAGTTAACATTACGAAACACGAAGTTTCGTCCTCTACAGAATCAGAGGTCGTCTTCAGGCGAACAAAAAAATTATCATCATCTTCAAGGACTAAATCAAGGATGGTTGTTCCGGTCTCAAATAGGCGACGATTAGAGCTGGTCACTCCAGCGCTTCCTCAGACGTCCCACACTTCTCCGTCCCCTCGGCTTATAGTTCCATAGTCAGTTGTTTGGAGATGCGGCAGTCATCGATTCGCCAAAGATGTTCCCACCAATTCAGCCGATACTGGGCAATCCTCTCGAGTATACTCATAATGTTCAGTTCCTCCCGTATATCTGTGTTTCTTCTATGATCAAGGAGAGTATACCCTGCCACGTGCCTGAGAAATCTCATTTCAGCCGCTTGGATGCGACTTTCGTTAAAGTCCAATTCTCAGACCCATAAAGAAGTGTGGGAAGAGCCATCACCTTGTAAAATTTTAGGCGCGTTCCTTTACTTGCTGACTTTAGGGTTCGCCTAATGGTCCCGCACATAAGGTTGAACTCACGTAACTTATTCACAACGTCGTTGCATGCATTATAAGACACACTGTAGCCCAAGTATTCAAAATTGCTAACTTGTTCCAGGACAGTACCATCTATACATATTTTTGCCGTACGGAATCAGTTCCACGAAAAGCCATCAACTTGGTCTTAAGTGTGGATATCCAGAGTCTTTGCAGATTCCATACAAAAAATTAGTACAAAGATAAATCTATCACCAACAAATAGATATCGTCAAAATTACAAATTTTAGTTAAACAAATATAGTGTTAAAAAATAATAATAGACTAATAAAACAGTACTCAGCATTCCAGCAACGAAGGATTCCTCCTGTCCTTACAACGTAAACAACGTTGTTACGCTGGATTGGTGACTACTGTTTCATTACTACTATTATTATTATTATTATTATTATTATTTGTAACACTATATTTCTTTAACTAATATTTGTAGTTTTAACGATATCTATTTGTTAGTGATAGTTTTATCTTTGTATTAATTTTTTGTTTGTATGAAGACGAACCCTATAGAGGTCAAATCGTCGTGTCTCTTAATGTTAACTTACGATAGCTAAAGTCCGAAACCTTATAATTTGTGATGAGTATATTGAGCCATCGATTAATAATAATTTTAAGAATCGCACTAATAAAAGCAATTCTTTCTGTCCTGTGCTCCTAAATAACATCTTTGATCCTGTGAATTACCTTCTGAAATATTTTGCTAGTTATTTCTAGAATTAAGCTAATTCTACACATTGTGTTATTAATAAACTGGTGTACGTAATATGTAAACTTCCACCTTTGTTGTATCGTACGGTACATCTAAGTAAACTTATCTTTAACGATCATTATTATTTGCCAAAGTGGTCCCCTTTGGCAAACCCACGTCATTATGATAATGATGTTACTGATCTTGCACAGAAAGCCGCAGAAGAGGCACTGACGAAGTTCATTATAAATTATTTTACCTTGTTATTCGTTTTTTTTTCCAATTTTATGAAGAGTTTATACGCGTAGACTACACACAATTTGGTTCCATCTCCTGATGTGTATATATCACTTTTATGAGTGGTTTCATCAGTTTACGCAGAGTTCACCCGTTGGAAGTTTACAATATAATTTACGGTCTCCGTCAGTTGCGACAAAACGTTGTTTTTACCAGCTCTTACCCGGTCAGTTGCTTACTGCACTTTCACTTGGTCGCAACCGACTAAATCCGTGGCAACTATAGTAGCCTGCATGGAAGTAGTACCGTCAAGGTCACACCGCTTACTTACAGCGTTTCCGCTAAGCAACCGTTTCACTTTCTTCGGAAAAATATTACACAGTAGTAAAAGAATATAACAATGTAATTTTTCAATTAAATATTCATTTTGTTGTTTTCAATGAGGCTTCCATTAAAATCACAATTGAAATTACTTTTTGTAATTTAAACTGTTGAAAATTCTAAAATCAGTGACAGTAGAAAACTGAAAAAAACAAAGAGATATTTTGAAGGTTCATAGATGCCTACAGCAGACATTTGGAGGCGAAAGTTAATGTTATTTAATGTAAAAAACATGTTAAAGCAGTAAAACTTTAAATGATTAAGTTCACTGTACGAAAAATCTAACTGACCTAACGGCACTTTGTAAAGTTAGCGTGTGTATTGCTAAAAGCTTTAGATTCAAACATAAGAAAAACCAGCCCAATATAAATCGTAGTTTCAGAGAAGTACTAATCGTAACAAAAGAAGCCAAAGCAAGAGAAGGAACACAAATAGAATTTCTGTACATATTTACACGACAACAAAAAATATGCTGCCGACTCATAGAAATTTTGTGTGGATCAAATTATTGTCGCCCAGCAATTAACTGAGTTATGCTACCCACAGCTAATTATTTCTGATTAAAAAATGTATTTATCCGATACACATAAATAAATTTTAAACTACTCTTATAAACTGGATGTATAAAATTTCCTTTCCTTACTATCACTTCTAAAACGCCATTGAATGTAGTAGCCGGGTACAATGGATGACGAGGGGCGTGGAGGAGACAGGAAGAAGCAGTGAAAATGAGTGACCTTGACGAGACCTCTATTACAGTAGAAACGTTGTTTCTGTTTTAAACTTCAATGAGGTTGCGATTCTGTAACTTTTACAGTTGTATGTGTAACCTTTGCCTCACAATATTATTGTTAAGATAGGTTAGGTTGGTTTCTCCTCGTTTAGATTGGTTAGGTTGGTGTCCTTTTTGTTTGGTTCATTTGTCTAGAAGTAAGACGGAAGCTTATAAAGTTAGTGTAAAATTGAAAAGCAGTTGTAATATACATTTTACAACAAAAGGTAGAGATGTCCTAGCAATTAGTGAGTTATATAACAAATGGTCTCAGGAAATGTGTTTTTTTATAGGTGATTATAAGTTTTAATCAACAAAAGCGATGTGACATATCGCTTTTGTTCATCTAGAAAAAAAGATTTGATAATCTAGACCGTCAAAAGTTATGGAATATTATGGATAGAAGAGAGGATATCCACAGCATTTAATAAATTCAGTTAAGATCCTTTATAATAGTACATCTGTAGTCCTGGATCTGAATAGTAGGCTCTCAGGTGACATTCCAATAAATAAGGAAGTTAGGCAGGGATGTGTTTCACCAGCATTCTTTAATATATACATTGACGACATGTTGAGAGCATGGAAAGCCAGAGTGACTTCGGGAACACAGCTTAACAAATCAATTTGTATAGTTTCCCTGCTATATGTGGATGACATAGTTCTTATTCAAGAAAATGAGGATGATTTATAAAGAGCTATGTTTCAATTACAAGAAGTGGAAACAGAGTACTCACTAACAATTTTAATAAGAAAGACCAAAACCATGGCCTATAAAGGTAAATATCCAGTGTGGACTAAGATAGTTATAAACAACAGGACTATAGAACAAGTGAGCCGTTTCAAATATCTCGGCTGTGTAGTAACCTATGAATCTGAATACCATATAAGTGAGAAGATAAATAAATTTAGGAATATTTTTGGTACGATTCATAGAAATCTTAGAAATAAAACAAGACACAGCACAAGGATTAAATTTTTTAAGACAATAGCAATTCCCACGTTGATTTATGCGAGTGACACGTTGGTCATGAAAAAAATAAATAAAATAAAGCGGAAAAATTCAGAGTGCTGAAATGCAGTTTCTTCGAAATACTTTCAATTTTACACTGCAAGATAGCATAGGGAATGAAGATGCTAGAGCAGAACTCGAAGTAACGGACATTAATGAAGTTATATCAATATACAGAAGGTAATGGTGGGATCATCTGCAAAGGATGATAGAGGATTAATTGCCAAAAACGGCACTAAACTATAAAACCATTGGTAGAAGACACGTGGGTCGCTCGAGGATGAGAAGGGTGCTGGAACAGGTTTATGTAACTTAATCCTTGAAGAGGTGAAGAAGAAGAAGACTTTTCAACTACTATAATTTCGCATTTCTAGAAAAAATAGTTATATTTCATTTTAAAGTTATTTTCTCTGTCTTTATCTTTTATTCATTTCTTGTAGTTTATAAATATTTGCTTTCTTACACAACACTTTGCAGGAAGCAAATTTTTAAATTTGGATATGATTAGAAAAATGTAGGCCTATGTAATACTTACATCATACCTTGTACTGCTTTGTACATGGCTGAAATTTGAAAAGTCGCATTGTCTATTTTCTTAAGTGGATAACGCATAGCAGAGTCACCAAGGACTCAACGAATTAAATTAGATTCCTTGTGTCAATAATGCAAACGAATTGTCAAACGTATTAAATGTCAATTTCATGAATATTTTACATGCATGTGCATATGAGTGTACGGATGTTCAAAATTGTATTGCATAAATTCTAACAATTGTTCAGTCTCCTTAATAAAGGAACTAGGGGCAAATAGGAAAATAGTAAGCTCGCGCTCTCGCAAACACACACACATATATATATATATATATATATATATATGTGGCTTGGTGCAAGAATCACCAATGTCATAAAACAGTGTTCTGAGAAAATGGAGTTTTAAAATTGGTCAGTTTTTTCTGACTCATATTATGGTGTCATGGTCAAGATGATGTTTGATGTTTTCATAAATATTTACTTACATATGTAAGAGCATGCCTTATGTAAATTTAATTGTGAAAAATGTCTTTCATTTTTTAAAATAAATGTGACATTGGTGGTTCGGAATGGAATTACTGCTGACTGGCAACCGCTGATACTATTCACTCGTAAGATATTACAGATTGACATTGGTGGTTTTTACACATGAAAATACATACCTTCAGGAGTGTAAAGAGCCAATAATGTCATTTTCAACAAAAACTGACACTGGTGGTTCTTGCACCAAGCCACAGATATATATGTGGATACCGTTAAAAGCAAATTGTCATGTATTTTTTTTTTTTAATTATAGTTTTTAATTATGACAATTTTCGTTACCAATAGCGTTGCAGACAACGCATATTTGAAGCGTACATTTCTAAACGTAAGTAGATATTAAGTATCCTTGTAGTCACCATCAAACCACACCAAACATGTGTACTCGAATTCCCAGACTCCACAGTGAATGCTCCTTACGTATCGAAAGCACCTTTAGATGTAATAAATACACAGCACTCATGCGCGCGCGCAAACACACACACATACACACACTAAACACACACAAGCGTGGTATATTTTCAAGGACATAACAAATTTTGCTTTAATTATTAAATACGATTTTCTATTTAAAACATTTTTATAGGTGTAAAATATCAACGTTTGCCATCATAAACACAAATTAGACTGAAATAAACAAATTACTTAGCCTGAACTGAATTATTAATAATCTTTAGTGTAATTTTTGAGGCCTTCTAATTGCTGAAAATTTTGGATTCCTTTTTGCCACCTTGTAAGTTTCCTAATCAATAATTAGAGGGGTTACGCATTTTTTTAACGTGTAAAATAAAACAACTATTAATAATTAGGCCTAACTCTATTTGTTTTACAAAATAAACGATTTTATAAATACAAGTCCAATAAGTAGCTTAAGTAACGAGAGAACGGAAGAGAGCGTGGAAAAATTTAATTGTGAACCTTTGAATTGTTAAGCTTTGTCACAGGTTTGCAAAATGCATGAAAATGCTTTGTTTACAACTACGTCTGTCATTAACAGATAAATATATTTAACTACAATAGACATGAAATTTACTAGGCTGTGGATATATTTTTTTCGTATCGGCCATCTAAGGACCACATGCCAATTTCAGTACTTTCCTTTTTTCCAATATTCTTTCATCTTTTCACTGTGTCGCTTCTTCCTGTCCTCAGTCCACTTTGAACCTGCGTTTTTCTCTCTCCTACCGTGGACTCCTATTTTTAATACTTTCGCCCCAAAAACTTCTCCTTCAATTGCTTCTTCTGCATGTATATTATTTTTTTCTAAATCCTTTTGGACTTCTTTAATCCAACTTGATGTTGACTCCTTCCCCCACAGATATTTGAAGATTTGCTTTGTCAACCTATTGTCGTCAATTCTATATAAATGTCCAAAAAATAATAGTCTTCTTTTCCTCATTGTTTCTGTTATATTTTCTATACTTTGATATATTTCAACATTACTTCTTAATTTCCAACCTTCTGAGGTTTATCGTGGGCCTAATATTTTCCTAATAATTCGTCTTTCCAATATTTCTAGTTTGTCTAAATCATAACTCAGTGCTAGACATTCACTTGCATATAGGCATTCTGGCTTCACTACTGTACTGTAATGCCTTATTTTCGTATTTTTAGATAAGCAATTTTTATTGTAAATATCTTTAGTTATACCATATGCCCTTTCTATCTTATGAAATCTTTCTTCTATAGCAGATTTTTCCAAGCCATTCTCTTGAATTATCTTTCCTAGATACTTAAATTTTCTAACCCTCTCTATTCGACCAATATCTGTTACCAGGAATTTTGGCGCGTTTTTAATATTTGTGAGAAATTTGTTTTTTTCTGCATAAATTCTTAAGCCTGTTCTACTGGCTATGTCCTCTAAAAAATTAACTTGTGTTACTACAGATGTCAGATCTTCAGAAAGCATAGCAAAGTCATCAGCGAATGCCAAACAGTATGCGTATATATTTATAATATTCAAAACTCAATACACGAAGAACTCAGAAGGGTCACAATAATCGTGTACAAGTGGGGAACTGGTCTACCAAGTCAATCTTTTTAGTTAACTTATAAAAATAATTAATTTAATTCAAATTTATATCACTTGTAATGATCATATATTCAAATTTAATTGTAAATTCTTAGATTCTGTGCTATATAAATAATATTACACGTAATAAAGTGCTTAAAGTGTAACGTCTGAGCAAATTTAGTTAAGATTAAACAATTTAGTGTTTATGTTTATAGATTGTAAATATAGTTAAGTGGCATTTAGTGATTTACAAACCATTTTGAAAAAGTATACAAACTAATTATTATGCAGCAGATAATTTTGTAATAGATTACTTTACAAATGTTCGAAGTACTCTTTTTCCTATGGTTTCGTTGAAACTACAAACATTCTAATTCTTTAGTAACGTTAATTTTTAAACAGTCTCTCCATCTCGTCTTAAGTCGAATAGTTGTTGTACATGACGATTTATCTTTTAATAAAATAACGTAATTTTATATTGTACAAAAAATCGTGTTGGTACTCCTTATTCATGAGCATTATAAAGTTCGTAGACCACCTAAAGATATAATTTAATAAACAGTCAATGCTTGCCTGTCTCAAGTAATTAAATAAGTTATATAATTTCAAACGGTTACAAGCACAGAATATGTTTGTATTCAACTAGCTTGTCAAATGCAAGAACAATTGGCATAAGAATACTCCTATTGTTGGTTCCACAGTCGGATGAGACAATGGGCGAGATAGGGAAATACATTGCGCTTATGGGTTTTATGTTCGCTACTATTGCGCAACTTGAAAACCTCGACCAATAAAAACAAAGTACTAGATAAGTGTACAAAATGTACACAGGAGAAACAGTATTTTAATTCTTCATATTTTGGTATATTTAAATAAATTTAGCCCAAACATTTGGTCGGTAAAAATAAAAAACATAATAAACCCATCGCACACTCGATTTAATGAGTATTAAAATGTAAACTGTCCTTAGGCAAATGTACATGCTCCAGAACAATAATTTTTTTTTAGTGCAGTTCACGTATATGATGTACATGCTATTTAAATTTATAAATATCCTGGTCATAACAAAATAAAAATTAAAAGTTCATATCAGATTTTAATTTGTTTCAGTCGTGAGGCGTAAACAGTAGCCATCAAGAAACGTTTTTGCTATTCAAGATAGACTAATACACTAAGCAAGTGAATTGTACAGAAAGATTTAAATTTATGTTTGATTTAACTTTCAATGTTCTATCTATATCGGTTTTTAAATTATTGAGTGAATCGTACAAATATAATTCAGCGGTCGCGCTGCGTACTCCCGCACATCCGTTCACGTGTTTATCATCCTGTGATAGTCATGACGTGTTTCAATTAACGCGTTGTAACGTTAGAAATATATTTGTTGTAATTTAAGAATTAAAATAGTAAATCTCTTCGCAGTATTTAGGATATAGTAAATTGAAATACGTAATAGTAGCAAGCCCATAAGCGCAATGTATTTCCCTGTATCGCCCATTGTCTCATCCGATTGTGGAACCAAGAATAGAATAAGATTGCAGTAAAATTGTAAAGTATTTTCCAAACACAAAATACACATTTAAATTGGCTATTTTAAAACTCGCCTTTAAAAAGTAGACCTGATTTATTACCCTTTATTAAATATAAACATAAAAATGAATATTGTTACGACGGTCTACTTGATCGTCGTAAGGTACAGTGGAAAACAAAATACAAGACACCAATTAAGTCATTAATCATCAGCTTTCATTTTCACAGTTAAATAGTTTGTAATTAACAACACAATCTCTTACAACAAATCAAATAAAAATTGTTCACACGGAATAAAATGTAATATTACATCACACGCACTACTGTGTATCACACAAAATATTACAACACAATTGTATTACAATATACCGCCCGATTATAAAAAACACAGCACTTCACTAATAACCACTTGAACGCACACAGTAATATCGCCCGATAATCATCGAACCGCACGTAATATATCGCAACTATAACTGAAAACTAAGGTCGCTGCCGCCTTGTATTTATACAACGCTCACAGACCAGAATATTCCAAAATGCGCGTTAGCGCCAGTGTCTACGACGTAATTAATTGCGGCCTTGACACACTGCGAGCGGCGGCGCGAATTCTGTGACAGTCTAGCAAATGGGTCGAGAAGCGCGTACGCAACACGCGTTACATTCCGGATCCCTCTGGAACATTCGATAAACACGTAGATTGTTCTGTGATGTCGTAACAATATAAAATTTTTCACCATTGGTTTACCTGTATTAGGAAATATCGAAGAATCGTAATTAAAATAAATATTAGCTCATCGTTCCTTTGAACAGGTCGAATCCGTTGTACCTTCCTCAGACGAATGTGATGCAAGTTTGCAACTGATTGCATTCACTCCGTCACTAGATGCTCTTCAGCTCAGCTTGTGTGCAACGAAAATATTGATAAATAATCTGTCAAGCTTAGCTGCATTAATATCTGGAAAATTATTGAGAAGTGTGATAACAATTTTGGTATTTTCAATATTAGCAGAACTGGTGACGGAATGTTTTGGATTTCTAACGATATTGAAACGTGATGTTGAAAAAAAATTCGTGCCTTCCTCAAGTATATGACGCAGTCGGGAGCAGCAACCTCAGATTAATACGCACTATATAAGTTTAAAATATAAGCACAAATTAATATTAACAAAATAGTACGATTATAACTAGTGTTATGTTTTCTTAGTGTTAGGACTTCATTTTATTTTTTTCACTAGGACTTAGTGTACATTCTTTTATTTTATAAAATAAAATACGAGTCTTAAAGAAGTTTCGTTGTTACGAACTTTAATTTTGGGACTAGTATTGCTTTTTACTTCCATGTTCCGTAAGGAAATGGAAATATGGTGATCGCGAAAAAATCTTGTTCGCGATAAGGGCAGATTCTGATTCCCTCAAAACATGAAGAAAAGTCACTTTCCGAAAAGTGTCTGTGTGTAGAATTTTTCTACGGCGAACGATAAGTGCCGCAAATTCAAACATAGTCAAATAATGTTTTGCACATGTCCCCGAATTGTAGAGGACTCAAGGCCTATCGACTTTGATGAAGCTCGGTTTAGGGGAAGGGGTAGTTTACTTGCAACTTTTTTTGTTTTAACAAGAGTAAAGTACTTAATTTTCATAAATAAAATATTCCGTAAAGGTTATAATAATCCACTGTATAAAAGTAGATGAAATGTATGTAAATGAAGAGGATAGTAGAAGGGGGCGGTAATTTTATGTAATGATGTTATAAATTTATTCTAGCAAAAACTTAAAAGATCAATTAAATATTAACAATTGATATCACTTCAACCTATGTAACCTCTGATACGTAAACAAAATAATTTTTTGTTTTCAGAAATTCACAGAAAAAACGTTGAGCGGTATTCGCTTTCTTTCGCGTTGTTTAAATAAAAGATAATTTAATCAAATTAATTATTTGTTTTTATAATTATCTTGTTGGTTCATCCTCTTCGTTCACTTTTTTTTTTTAAATATTATTATATACAGTATATAAAATTATATTATTTATTTTTAAATTATTTACAACTAGATACAATTTGTATTTTGATTATATTTTACAGCCTTCTTACCAAAAGCATGCTGATATATTTGGTTTAGTTCTGAGTGTGCATATATTAATAATAATTTTATATTTAATTAACACATGAAAGTCATGTATGGTTCTCCATACCAATTTTTATTCGTTATGTTATCGGTTTCCATGTTTGCTTGTTAATATAATGGAACCCGTCGCCTTCTTGTGTTTTGTGTAAAATGTTTAAAACATTCTGTAGTACCTTTTACAGAGTTTTTAGTGCCAGATTTTATACTATATTAGTTTGTGGCATACAATTGAAAATGTTTTAAAGGACATTATATTCTCGGATACAGTGATATTATTTGCAATTTTGTTTTATCTAGTGTATTTAATACGATACTGCCTAATGTAAGCTGCGTTTTTCTTGGATGAAATAAATTTTGTAGTAAACATAATTTCTGAAATCATATTCGTCGGTTAAAAGGAAAGGCAAGTTGATAGATACCTTGTAGGTGATACAGCCATTTTGTTTTAATGTTGATGTGTATGGTTGCGTATACTGATTATCATATGACACATCCGTACAGTATAACATATGGTCTTCTATTAAATATTGTCATCGACTCCTTGAAAAACGCAAGATCTTACTAATAATGTAGAGAGATCTCACTCGTACAGTTCAGTTATTCTTTTTCTAAAATCAGAAATGTTGAATAATTCAAATACAATTTTGATGAAGAGAAAAAAGTTATAAAATTTCAATGAGATGTATTCACTTACCCGTTCAGTTCAAAAAATTGACAAAGTCGTTAGAGTGACATTTGATATCTAGAGGAGAGCATACATGTTATACAGAATGATGTATACGGAATTTCTCATGAAATAACATAACATTCATAAAGTATTATAGATTTTATTGAAAAATAAGATCATTTTTCAAGATACCGTCTCGTGATACCGTCATTGGATCTATTTATATTGTTAACTGATAATTTACACAGATAGAAAATCTTGCTTGAGTAAACATAACCGCTAAAACAGTACATTAAGAACGCTAAATAAAATTCGCATTTATACTAAGGAGCATAATTTAATTAAAACAAAATACGAGAATTTTAACACCTAATCTGACCGATAAACAAGTTTATAAAATATCTTAACAGCGCGGTTACTTAAGAAGAAGTTGGATGGAGACGGGAATTGTGATTTTTAAAATATCACGTTCTCAAGCGTGGCAGCAGCATTTTTCTGTGAAATCGTAATCTATAAGGCAGCCTGTACTCGCTTGGGTTTACTTCCGTCGCGTTTCAATAAGCTGGCTTGAGTAAATCAACACAAAATATCGATTTCTCCTCTGCAAATATACCCCTGTTGTGCATATAAAGCTCCCCATTCCCATGTAGCGTACGCGTTTCACGTATGACTACCGTTTATGAAAATAGATATGTTGCCTAGCACAGTTGGATCTGTTCGTACCGTTATATTTTCTGGTAGAGTACTGTAAAGTATCGATATACGTACAGTAGAACTCCATTTATCCGAACTAATGAGTCCCAGACGCAATTCCGATATGCAGAAATTTGGATAATTGAAACAAACATAAGAAAAGATTATGTTATGAAAGAAAACGCAAAAATTGCTTAGAAATTTCTTTTGTTTATTTTTATTACATAGTACAGTATCTTAATAAAGAAAAGTCACACGTGTTTTGAAAACACTTCACTTTTATTATAAAAACATTAAAAACAATACTCACTCATAATTATAATTTATCAGTTGAACATGTCAAATAAAGCTAATTGTGTTGACGTAGAAACTCGTTTGCGTGCAGCCAGGTCCCGCAAACGCTTGACGGCAAGAAGCTGCACGTTGTCACATTCCGGCTCCCGTTCCATCCACTTTAAGGCAGTGTTAAGGCACGTACATCCCAACGTGAGCCCTGGCTTCCAACACCAATCTTTTCCAAAGTCTCCGTCCGTTGCCAGCTCACTCTAACCCCTCACGTCTATTATTCTGAGAACTTCTAGCGCATAAACCAACTATCTTATCCTAGGTCGGCCCCTCTTTCTGTTTTTATAGACTTGCGCACTCAGGATTTTTTTGGCATACGCTGATCATCATCCATCCTACGCTTTAGGTGACCTAGCCACTGTGAAAATTTCGTTGAACCTTTATGAATTTTACGATGTCCATTATGTAAATATTGTTTTGCACATTTATTCAATTAAAAAAGCAGCATACCTACTATGTGAGTTACCGTGTTGTATCAATTTGCCATCCGCAGTTAGTGTAATATTATCTCATTACATATTTTGTGTGCTCTTCTGTTCTTATGTCAAATTCCAGGTCTCTCTCATATATGTTCCGATAACGAATATTGGGTCAACAATTCGGTTGCTAGGTTTCCAGCACTCATGATATTTGAAAGTAGTAAAATAACCAGATGATGTCCAGTGGAGGCCGATGAATAATTGGAAATTGTGATGATATTAGCATAATGGTAAGTTTTAGACAGATGGCGCAGGAAATGATAGAGAAAACTGACGAAGAGTCAGAAATGTTTCTTCGCAATACTCTAAGCGGGAGGCGTTGTAAGATAAAAAATACGATGTACTGAGTAGGTCTTTGTCTGAACACTAGTCAGTATCCCAACGGCTCAGAAGGTTTTAATTCTAAAAGAGAGTTTGTACTTGACAATAAGAAAGTCGTGGAAAGAGAACATTTTATGTTTTATGAAAATAATTTTTGTACACGCCGGTATGTAACAAAGCGCTAACACCTGAACCAAATATCTGATTACAAAATATCTGATTTCATCATACAGTCCCACCCGCTGCATGGTTAGTAGATTTCTTCTACTGGTTTCACTAGGTCCTGGTGTTTACACATGTGGGTATACGTGTGAGACTTGCCACCTGGAAGGTCTCTACAATACACTGTCCACAAGATTTCATATGCCATCCGGATCCAAATCTTTTGTGTTTACTGCGAGTCTGTTTTTCATTGGTTTGATAGTTAACAGACTGAAGAGACGCGTTCTGCTTCCAGGAACATATCTTTCAGAAACATTGAAAGGGATTTTTTAGTAATTAAGATAACACATTGTTGATTTGTTTAATTGATTCTGCATGTTAAACACATTAATTCGTAGGTTGCTATAACACTTGTACGAATAGCTATAAAAGACGACACAAATGTGAGAAATTTCAGCCAACCTGATAGTTGCCTTTGCAAATATTTACTATATTTTTTAAAGTAAAGTAAAGTTTTACTATATTACTTTAATAATATTAATTTCGTATTATTAATAACAAAATTATTTTTAAAAAGTTCAACAAGAATATATTTTTATTTTTTAGTAAAACAAATGATTTGATAGTAATCCAATTATCATCATCAGATATAAATTAATAAATTCAAAAGTTTTAAATAAATTGTTCAAAACAGCTGTTATATGTGTAGGCTAAATTTAATGCTATAGTATGTATATATATATATATAATATATATATATTTTTTTTAAAGTAATAAAAGAAGATTATAATTCTGCAATTATAGTAAAATATGGTTAAATTTAATGTATCAAATCCTGTCCAGTCGTCAGCAGTTACGCTTTAAGAAGCTGCATTGAGTTGACACCAACTGCATTGAGTTGCATTCAGGTTTGTCATTTAGTAATTCTGTCTTTATGTTGTGTTGTTGATTTGTCCCATGTTTTGGGTGTAACTTCAACTCCAATAATTAAACGTTTACTGTCTATTTCTCAATCGTTTCCTAATATGAAAAACAACAAACCAACAATAAAAGAAATGACAGAACAAACAGAATAATGGAAATCAAGAACAATCCCATTCAAATATAAACTTGGGACGATGAAACTCCGGATTTATTTTACTCAATAGTCCGTTAGCGTGCAGACCGAGAGTTATTGGCTTCCTTAAGAGACACACACTAAAAGACATATACAAAAACCTACGAACTTTATATTTATTTCAGTTTCATTATTTACCAAGGCTACAAATAATGTTTACATATTTGAATGCAAGTGTTTGTTTGGTTTTGCATCTGCGTAAATTATATTATTATTAAGTAAAAAAACAGCTGTTAACAGCTGCTTTCACAATCGTTCTGTGTTCGCTTATAAAACTCATAGTGAATAGACTCGACACAATAAGAAATTACATCACCATCATCACCACTCCAAGAACTAGGCCTTAGACCTGTTCCGGAGCCCATCTCCTCCTCAGTCTACCGATACCACTCTTCGCAGTATGGTGACAACCCAAGGCAGCCACAGGTAGCCGGGTATCAGGCATGCGATTCAAGTGTTCACACCATCTCCTTCTGTGGTCTTTGATCTTCTGGTGCAATGGTACAATATTTAAATTGCGTCTAATATCCTCGTCTCTTCTCCGATCGAAGAGAGAACAACCGTCCATCCCTCTTAAAAATTTCATTTCAGCTGCCTGAATCGTCTGTATACGTCCCTTTTATCAAAAATCCATGTCTCACTAGCATACAGGAATGTGGGGACAGCCACATTTTTATAAAATTTCATTTGGGTATTATTCCGTGTTTTATGTTTCGGGTACCTCTGAATCGTCCTACAGATGCGTCTAAATTTTGTTAGCTTACTATCCCAATTAATGGGATTCTATATGAGATATTTAAACCAAGGTGATTGAAATGACTAACTTGATCCAAATCTGATTATTCACGACTATCTTATTCCGTATAGGATACCTGCACTGAAATGCCATTGTTTCAGATTTTGTAGCAGAGATCTGTAGACCATAGTCTTGTATAATGCTATTGAACGTATCCCGCTGTAACTGGGCTTCTGTTTTCTGTATCATTACATTGTCGTCTGCATAAAGCAATGCATTCACACGAATATTTCGCTGAAGTGATATTCCCGAGTCAAATTTAGCTGTCCATCGCCAAAATATTTCGTCCATGTAGATATTAAAATGTGTCGATGAAATAGGGCACCCTACAAACCTTTATTTGTAGGAATATCTTCTGGTAATTTACCATTGAAATCCACGACAACCGCTGTCTTGTAATATAAGCTCCTGTGAACTTAAATAAATTGCGATGGGAAACCACTTCGTTCCATTATACTCCACAGTAACGAAAGTTTCACATTATCAAAAGCTTTCGACACGTTTATGAATGCTAGACGCGTCTCCAAGTAAAATCCTCTTTTATTTTAAATAATTAATTTAAGTGTAAAGGTAGCATCTATGCATGAGCATAAAGAGATGCATCATAGCATCTCCCCTTCATGAGCCCATTTTGTTCTTCTGATATTAAACCGTCAGCTATTGGCTTCAGTCTACCATTTATTATTATAGCGTATACCTTATATATAGTATCCAAAATTGAAATTACAAGAGTCTGTAAATAATTTTTTTTATTTTAATAAAACCGCAATCGTCTTACAGTCACACTCAAATTCCCTACTGTCATAGTACGCTGAATTCGTAATCGAAGTTACAGAAAGAGTATCCGTTTCCTCAGTTTTTTGAAGTTTAATATATTCATAGTTTACAAACAGACTAACATGCTCGTTGTCATGGGAAATATGTACTAGTGGAACATTTTCTTATAGAAATATTGCTTTGCCGTTTTTAAGGCCAATTTATTTGTAATTTTTGAAATTAATTATTAGATTGTCTATTAGGCAATGTAGAAAACGTCTTTTAGGTTGCATGTAGTTAACCCTGTGTTCAGTTATTACTACGAATTGGTATACTATCCGTTTTATGATTTATCAAAATCTTACTGGTTAAGTCCAGTTTCCTTAAAACGGATCACTGACCAAGACTATGAGATATCTGTGCACAACAATAAAGTTGTATAGAACGAGTGGAAATAGCAAAACACTTACGAAATATACTCCTGTGTTTTATTTCTAGTCAATAAAATACAATGTTCGATAATGGTATTATGTTATCCGTGTACCTTTATACTTAAGTAAAATGATGTGTGCCTGTGATTGGATTACTCGTTCGACACTTCACAACAAATACGATCCATTCAGATAACAGTGTTTCTGTTAGGCATCCTTCTGTCATTAATTTTAATTTGCTACCAATCCACGATGAATGTATTGTGATATATATATATATATATATATATATTCAAATAAATACACTGCAAGTAGGTTTATTTTCCCCTGACGCACGTTTCACAGAAATCAGAAATTATTATGCATCGTGAGAGGATTGTTTGAATTGTAATTGAATATTTCGCTTACAATATAATTAACGGATAATCGATTTTGCTTCGATTATATTTTCGATTACTCTTAAATATACAGAATAATGTCTGTAAAACGTGCGTCAGGTGAAAATAAACCTACTTGCAGTGTATTTATTTGAAGATATTACATGGGAGCCCTGCAGGAAATTCAACGAGTTACTTACACACACACACACACACACACACACACACACACACACACACACACACACACACACACACACACACACACACACACACACACACACACACACACACACACACACACACACACACACACACACACACACACACACACACACACACATCAAACACTATAATTAAAACTTTTGAAGTCTTACACATATTTAATTCATATTAAAATTCAATGATTTTGTAAAAGGCCTTGTAATAGGTAGAAGTTATGTAACATACACACACAAACACACACAACACAACACAACAAAAAAACTATCGTCTAAGTCTCAAAGTTATGAGATTTTTTTGAAAATAGTAAAAAACTATATTATGGAATATACGCTATCTATTTTACTACTTGAGGCCGAACTTTGCGCATAAATTTTGTCATGCTTGCGTTCATTACAAAATATATGAAACACATACTGAAGCATATTTTACGTATATGCGCCCAGTATACAGAACTGAAATAAAGAAGACTGTTGTCCCAACTAGAATTAAACGTTTGAACAAAAATGTATAACTAATTTTAAAGTTTAATTATGTAGGTGAACGACAATGAAATCAATTTCACGTGTTGTCGCTTATCAGCTGCAGCGCAGGTTAAACTGCTACGCTTAGCAAAACAAGAATCATTTAAGTCAGCTGAAGGCCTTTGTAACGTTTTTACTTGACGAAAATGATAATATTTATGTACTACTTTGTATGTCTATATGAACTATTTATTTTTGATGTACTAAGACAAATTAAAAAAAATCCTTAATAATAAATACTATTATTATTATTATTATTATTATCATGTGTATACAAGTAATGTATATCTGTGTATATTTGAGATGTGCATACATAAACTGTATATTAACTTATCAACAGAAATGTCATCATAAATAATATATTTGTGAATATATATATATATATACTATGTCATATTATGTGTCCACAATAATTAATTATGGACGTACTGTGTTATGTAATGTTAAACGGGTATTGTTGATTACTAATTGATGAAGACTCAATAAAGTGTATATTAATAATTAATTAATCGTATAGGATTTATTATAAACTGACCAAATGTAGTCCTGAACTCTGTACATCCTATCACCTGCAATCAGGGCTGAATTAAGGTATCTTAGCGCCCTAGACTAATTATATTTTAGCGCCCCCTCACCTCCCATAGGCTACTCTTACGTTTATTTCCAAGGGGCTGAAGGACGGTATTTTTCAGAAATTGTTTTAGAGTTACAGCTTCAGCGATTTCTAGTTTGCATGGCCTTTATAAGGAAAAAATTAACTAAGTAGTTACAGAATTATAACAGTTTCATTAAGGGTACATTTAACATCATTTACACAAAAAAGACAATATCTTGTTAAATATCTTGTGGATTTGTTAAGGCTCATGTAAAGTTCAAGTTAGAATCTTTTTTCTCGCTTTAGATTGAGCAAACGTTTTAATCACCTCACTGAAATCAAGTCCTTGCAGAAAGTCACTTTCAATGAACAAGAGGGCTACCCTGGTCAGCTATACTGGTCAGTTTACCCTGGCACAAATTTCGGCGGAAATAATTCTTCACCCTCTTCAAAGCTGAAAAAGATCTTTCGCCACTGCAGTTAGTGACGGGCATAGTATGGAATAGATAAAGTGGTCGGCAATTCCACGACAGTCGGGCAGCGGCATAGTTCTGTGAGCGCCGGCCGCCGATAACTCATAACTGGAGAAAACAGTTCGGAAAAACACTTCTATTATTTATGTACAGTTTTACCATAATTTATCGCAAATAGGTGCCTGCGTTCAAAATGAACTCAAATTTTTATCCTTGTAATTTATTACCAATTTTACATTTAGCTGTAAAATTATATTATTTGTAAGCTAAAATTTTGCGCCCCTCAAAGTACCGCGCTCTAGGCTACAGCCTAATGGTTAATCTGCCCCTGCCTGCAATGCCTGCTTACGTACTGTCAGCGAATCACAGGCAGACCACCACACATACGAGGGTCAGTTGAGAAGTTCGCGGAGTGACATCTATAACTTAGCGGTAGAACTAATATTTTTTGTGTATCGTAAGATTCATATCTCGTTTGAACACCTGTTAATTTCCAAATCTATTTGTCGATTTATTCATTGTTTACATGCTGTTTGAAATTTACTTGTCATGCGTGTTTTGAAAAACGGACAAAATCACGAATTCTTTAATAAAAAGGGTCTAGCACCAATGGAAATTCACAACAAAATGACAAACGTCTTAGGAAATGGTGCACCTTCAAAAACAATATTAGGTCGTATGTGGGTTTTCGAATCTAAACGTGGTCACAAAAGCTCTTAAGATTATCTGTGGACACCCCAAAAGTGCAACAACTCCAAATGCACAAATGTTTTTCATACCAAATCCTTGACTTAAACTATGATACACACGATAATGTGAAATGCTTGTGACGTCAGCAATATCATCTATTCCCAATCGTCGGTCTACTAACACCGTGTAGGCATACGGCATTTTTTTAATGATAACTGGAGTTGACGCACTTTTTGGTTGTTCACCGCGGAGATAATCTTCAGTGCTCGTATGACCATGTTTATACTCGAGAACCCAAATATTGTTTTTAAAGACGCAGTATCTCCTAACACATTTGCCTTACTGGTTGTGAATTTTCATTGGCGCTAAATAGTTTTTAGCCAAGACTTCAATCACAGCAAAACGTTTGATTTTTTCATACACGTAAATTTCGAACATCAGATAAGCATTGTATAAACTGGTAGATAGATTTGGAAATTAACACGTATTTATATAAAATATGAATCTTGCAACAAAAATTTTGTTCTATTGCTAAGCTACACATGTTATTCCGCGAACTTTTCAACAGAGCCTCGTACAGTATTTTGCTTGAAGACTGTAAAAATATTCACGGTCTAAAAATTTAATAACATAGTAGCTTTTACTATTGCCTTTATGCTTTCTTTGTAACTACAGTGTTGATCTCTTTAAAGGACTGAACGGTATATTTTACAAAAATTCAGATAAAATTTAATCTAAGCAAGTAAGTAACACAACAAATTTTACCGGTAAGCGACGTTTGAACACTCTGTTATTTATGGAATATGGAGCGTTTAAGGGCACTCATAACCGGCAAATGGAACAAAAAAATCTATTTTTGGTTTTTTGTTTGAAAAAATGTTTCTATATTTTCTGAGTAATTTGATACCAAATTATGCGAATACGACTAATAATATATTTTTTATGATTAGGAAAAAGATATCGTAGGAAAACTTCTCTCAAAAGTGCTGATAATGTTACCATGTTTACAAATCTGTAACTCCCTTATAACAAATTATAGAGATATGCAGTTTTTGCCATTGGGATTGAATGTAAATAAGAAGTCACTACTAGTGTCTGTCATAAAGCCAATATTTGCTTATCTGTGTCCTCCTAATTTGTTAAGAAAATTTCTTCATAGTAGTACACAGAATGCAAACGAGTCACTGAACCATTTGATTGAGAATACTTCCAGAAAAACTATTGTTGTACTGGATACTTTGGTTTTGGGTGTACATGATGCTGTGATGGTAATCTAAGTAAATGTCAAGTTTAAAAAAATTAGGGATCAAACGAGGATCAAATATGGTTGATTTAATGAAAAAAAAAGACAATTACTTGGAAGGAATCCTTGAGATAGAGATAACAGTAGATGAATTGATGACAAAGTGTATACAGTCAATTAGAAACGTAAAGAGAAGACTAAAGGAAAAAATTGACATAAATAAAGATACCGGGTATGAAGCTGGACTATTTTAAATAATGTAAAACAATGAAAATCTGTTTAAAAACTTTAAATGCGTTTTCCTGAAAATCTATTTTTTTAGATAAATGACCGATTATTTCAAAACCCAAGTGAATTATCAAGCTGAATTTTTTGTGGCTATTGGATTAATGGAGATATACAGTTTTACTGAAAATTAAAAACGAAAAAATATTATAATTGTGCTTTCTGCATGCAAATTTTTAGAGCAAAAATAAACAATTTTATAAAATCAGGAAATTGAAACATCTTTATAATTGTAATAGCGTTTGTAGTGTATACAGTGCTTACCAGCATGCCAAATTTTCAGACTTGTATCTTTTACAGGTTCTAAGATAATGGATCTCAAAAGTGATGAATGTAAGGTGGTAAACATAGCCGGTTACGAGTACTCTTAATACTTGCAGTCTTAGTACCACGTAGCGCCTAATATGGAGTCATTTCAATGTATTAGTAAAAAGAACATAACGAATAAAGAGATTCTAAAACAGGTGGAATTTAAAAAAAAAAGCTTCTGCCGCCTGTTAACTAGAAGTGAGACGAGTGTTAGACAGCCGAGCGCTCTTGAGCACGTCCACCCACTTGGCGTAATGCGGCGCAATTATTCCAGCTTCGCTGTTCTCCCCGTGTGTATTCTCTGTGAAAGACTAGAAGAGTTTGTTACATTGTCACTTGTCCCTTGACGCTAAATTCTGTGCCGTTACGGAACCAGGTTATCTCACTAAACATTATTATTTTCGTTCATTTTTTAAATTTCATTTATCAGTTTAAGAATTAAAATTTTGGTATATTTGTTGGGCTTTCACAGCCGGCGTCATAATTATTCAAATTAAGTTTGCGGCTGTAAGGCCGTGGTCTGGTATAACTAACCCGCTGACGGATGTTATCGTTAGACGTTTCGGCTTCATCTCTGGAGGTAATCTTCAGTGAACGGTCTTGAAACGACTGACAAGGTGTGCATCAGTAAAACCACAGTATTGTGGCAAAAGCGACCTAACCGTTCACTGAAGATGGCATCCAGAGTTGAGGCCGAAACGTCTGATGATAACATCTGTCAGCGGGTTAATTATAGTAGACCACCGCCTTAAACCTTCGGAACTTAATTTGAATAATTTTTGGTATAGTTTGAAATGTTTTATGGAGAAGGTAAGCTATTACAAGTGAATAAAGCTCATAAATTTTCTGGTTTACGATTTTCAGCTTATACCGGAATTTCATTTTGTTTTTTAGTTTCATATTATATCTTTACTTATGTTTATAGAAATACAAGATTTTACATACAAGAAATACAAATCCAGAGTAAGAATTGTGTTGCGACGATCTTGTACTTCCTTTTTGTAACAATTTTCAGATTCCTGTCGTTGTTCTTATTTTCGTCGTCTTTCTGCTTCTTCCGCCTCCTGTCATTGTTTATTATCCACTCGTTTTTCTCCATCATCTGTTTCCCGTCGGCGTAGTTCCTCAGTCTGCAACAACAGCGCTTGAAATCATTGCATCAACTGACTGGTATCTTCTTCTCCTTTTCAAGGACTATGTTATAGCCTATAAACCTGTCCCAAACTCATACTCGGACAAACCAAGTCTCTTCTACCAATGGCTTTATAGTTCAGTACCGCTTTTGGCAATCGATCGTTTGTCATCCTTTGCAGATTATCCCACCATTGTCTTCTGTAAATTGAAATAATTTCAGTTATGTCCTTTACTTCGAGTTCTGCTCTGATATCTTCATTCCTTATTCTATCTTGTAATATATAATTTAAAGTATTTCGAAAAAACTGCGTTTCAGCACTCCGAATCTTGCCGCTTTCCTATTTTGTCACGACCCACGCCTCATTTTAAATACTTGTAGTATTCAAAGCAGCCTCGGAGTAAGATCTGGAAACTGACTGGTATCCAATTTTCAAAATCAAAAACCACGCATACTACTCGTCTAATAAGGGTTCTCTGATTGAACCGTTTAAAAGGTCCTGTCCACTTCTGTCTCCAACGTTACGGTGGCCACACGGATCGTCACGTTGCACAGTGGAAACAGAATAACTGACTCCAAATGAAATCACTAGTAACTACTTTAATTCCACTGTTTCCTTTCTTAGTTTGATCCTGATGTAAATAAACCCACGTAACTCATCTAAAACGCTATTAGTCAGGGGCGTTGACACTGTTCACACAGTAAGGTGTCACGCGCATGTGAAGAATGTCTGTACAGTCATGTGAGAGTTGTCTTTACAGCGACAAGTGGTTTCTGATTGCGTTTAAACATCTTTATAAATGCATAGTAGAAATTTTTCATCGCTAGCAAAACGAACATAAATTTTAAAAGTTTTTAGTAAATAATATTGCCGAAAAATCAGGGCACGCTATTTTAAGACTTCCTCCTTATCACAGTATTCTGAATCCCATTGAATTACTAATATTGAGCCAATTGAAAGGATATATTGCCTTATCACAACACAACATATAAGCTACATGATGTAAAACAATTGATAGAGAAGGGGGTAAATGAAATAACGACTGACAAGTGGAGTCGTTGTGTCGACCATGTATTGAAGGAAGAAGATAAGCTATGGAAATTCGACCAAATTACCGACGCCGTTGCGGACAATCTTATCATTAACACTTCTGACTCAAGTTATGATTCAAGTTACGATACAGGCATGGAAGGCATTGAATTACTCTCTGATAGCAACTGATAGTACACTGTACACTGGTAATTATCACAGCTTCTATTTTCGCTTTAAATATAGGCCTACTTAATTTTTTTCTTGCAAAATTCAAACAGTAAACAAAAAAATCTACTAACTCTGCGTGTTATGAAACATATCATTGTCGCTCTGACAGTCACACAACTATTACTGTGTTCAGGAATGTAAAAATTATCACAATTTACATGTGTTTATAAAGTATCAATATCAGATGTACCCTGTCTCTACTCCTGTCAGAGTGACGCGGCTCTAACTCAACCAGCAAACAGGGTTTCGGATATGCCACACCTGTTTATTTACATCAAGATTAAACTAAGAACGGAAACAGTATAGAAACAAACAAATAGTTAGTAGTAAAGAAAGATATTCATCATCATCATCATTATCATCTTCACGGATTAAACCAAAAATGATTTGTTCCGGCCTCAAATAGGAAAAGATTAGAATTGGTCACTCCAGCGCTTCCTCGGACGTTCCACACTTCTCCGTCCCCTCAGCTTATAGTTCTATCAATTTGTTTGCGACAGTCATTCATTCGGCAGTGATATTCCCATCAATATGGGCGATCCTGTCGAGTATACTCATAATATTCAATTCCTGCCATATATCTGTGTTTCTTCTATGATCATGGAGAGTATACACTGCCACGTGCCTGAGAAATCTCATTTCAGCCGCTTGAATGCGACTGACCTGGCCTTTGGTTAAAGTCCAATTCTCAGACCCATAAAGAATTGTGGGAAAAGCCATCACCTTTTAGTATTTTAGGCGTGTTCCTTTACTTGCTGACAAGCGTTGGTCTAATGGTCCAACACATAAGGTATAAGAAAGATATTCAAATACAGTAGTTCTTCAAACTAGCAAAGTCCAACATACAGTGATGTTCAGACGGTACGACATGTCACCCTATCACTATTTTGCACTGAGTAGAACGATTATTACACTAAAGCAGCAAGCTACTGTAACAGTCACACGCGGAACCGCAATGTAGCGTCGCCGGCCAGAAACTAACATTTCCGGTCGCTGGCTGTTATTTCTGAGAAATCTAACACTCTTTCCGGCCAAGGAGTGGAGAAGATTTTGCGTAGTTACAATCAACCTAGAACTGTAGAATTCGTCAATGCTTGGACGTGGCACTTTTACATCTAGAAGGTCTGTATTTTACTTCTGGTTTTAAATCTGTTTTACAAAAGTAAAAACTACGCCGACGAAATGACGCCACGGTCACGAAGGTTGCTTACTATTTGGGGGGGGGGGGTAAGACTGCCGCTCACACCTTAAGTGCAAGAGCCACGCTTATCGCCAACGGCCATACCACGTTAAATACACCGCTTCTCGTCCGATCACCAAAGATAAGCACCGTCGGGCCAGGTCAGCACTTGGATGGGTGACCGCTTGTGAACAAGATGTGCTGTCGGCGACTGTTCTCACCTGAGTCGTATTAGCACAGACGATGGCCGGCCACCTAAGCGCCACAAACGCCCCTTAGCCCTGCTCGACGACCCTCCATCATCTGACCCATCCCGCCGACCTTAAGAAGTTTCTCCCTCCTACCAATCCTGTCACATATTGTCCGTGCTGCCGCACTGAGAGAGGGTTGCACTTGCCTTAGGTGTGCCCAGTTCTGCCCATGGTGGGCGCTTCCTCCTTTTCTGCTCTCTCCCGTGCCTCGACATTGCCACTTGGCAGCCTTCGGCGACTTTTCCCGGGATGTTTGAGGCGCCCTGCCCGTTGTGGGAGAGGCAGTTCCTACCTCCCAAACCGAAAGGTCCCTGAAGTCTCCCCCACTCGGCTGTTGCGGGTATCTTTGAGGTTTTGGTCCAACAAAAATTACATCGACCATCGCTCCAAAACTGAATATCTAAGAGGTTCTAGTCCTGCATAGCGCGTGATCGCTAATCATGGTAACAAGCAGGCGTCAGGCAGTCATCGCTTGTCTTCAGCGTAGTAATATTATACACTATTATACGTAATAATTTTATTATACACTATATTATTATCATAATGGGTTTTAGAAAGGGTAGGTCAACTGTGGATGCATTGTTTGTATTACAACAGATAATAGAAAAAAGGCGGGAGTATAACCAGGAAACCCATATCGCTTTTATTGATCTGGAAAAAGCATTGATAATATAAACCGTCAAAAGTTATGAAATGTTATGGATAGAAGAGGATATCCACAATCCACACCATTATTAATAAATTCAGTTAACATCGTTTATAAAAGCACATCTATAGTCCCGGATCTAAATGGTAGGGTCTCAGGTGACATTCCAATAAATTAGGGAGTTAGGCAGGAATGCTGCGTTTCCTCAACCTTGTTTAATATATACATTAACGACATGTTGAGAGGATGGAAATCCAGAGTGACTTCGGGAATACAGCTTAACAAATCAATTTGTATGGGTACCCTGCTATATGCGGATGACATAGTTCTTATTCAAGAAAATGAGGATGATTTACATAGAGCTATGTTTCAATTACAAGACTTGGCAAGACAGTACTCACTGATAATTTCAGTAAGAAAGGCCAAAACCACGGCCTTTAACCCTTAATTGCCCGGGTAGGCGTATAGAGTACGCCAGCCACTCAAGTTTTGCTGTAAATGAAAACCTACCAATCATCGAGGCACGGCCCCCTCAGTACCCTCCTACCAACTCCCTCCGAGCACAATGATCCGTTTGAATTTCACCAGTCTGTTATCGCAAGCCGAAGTAGTGACGTCTTTTACTTGCCGGTCGGTTTGGCGTACTCCGTACGCCGCCCCTCCAACTATGTCGCGGAATGAAATTGTGCGGCCCGAAGATTTCGAACGTGTTTTACGTGAACTGTCGGATGAAGAGAAGCAAAATTCAGGCGTTGACACTGACATTCAATCATCTGATATTGACGAACGTGAGATTATCGAAGAGAGTGACCACAATAGTGATTCCGAAATAGACGGTGATCTTCCTCAACCACTTCCAAGCACTTCTGACGACGAGGTGAGTGATACCGATGACAACGATTTTTTTACTAAAACTATTTACAAAAAGAAGAAAGTAAGAGGAAGGGTCGTAAAGGAAATCAGTGAAATTTATAAATGGAAGAAGGGCCCTATAAAAAGTAAATTTTCGTGTACGCCTAGTAAAAATATTGTGAAACAAGTACTTCCGGCTTCCACGGACTGTGCCGACGTGAAAGACGAAATTTCCGCTTTCTTGAAGATTATAAACTTAGATATGATTGATTCTCTAGTGAAATACACTAACATGTACATACAGCGTAACAAAACAATGGAGAACCCTAAGAAAATCTCAAAAAATAGTGCAAAGGACACAAGCAGATCAGAAATAATGGCTGTCATTGGCATTTTATTCTTATTAGGATACAAAAAAATGTCTAAAATACATCTTCACGAAGCATGGGCTGGGGATGGCACTGGCATTGAAATATTGCAAGGGGTGATGGGGCTGAAACGATTCAGATACCTTCTAGCTTCCATAAGATTCGATGACACATCCACAAGACTTACTCGAAAAGCAGCCGATAAGTTAACCGCAATACGGGAGTTTTACAACTCTTTCAATGACAACTGTGATAAATTTTATTCGCCTGGGGATCAACTGACGGTTGATGAAAAGTTAGAGCCATTTCGTGGCAGATGCTCTATCATTCAATACATTCCTAATAAGCCGGCCAAGTATGGCCTAAAAATATTTGCAGTTGTTGATTCGCGAACTTTTTATTGCTTGAAATTGGAAATGTACTGTGGCACTCAACCTCCTGGACCGTATGAAGCTTCGAATGCGAGCTTGGATATCGTCAATAGGCTGATTAGCCGCTATAAAGGTTCTAACAGAAACCTGACTACCGATAACTGGTACACTAGTTATCCTTTAGCCAAATCTCTCCTCGCCAGTGGTATTACCCTCGTGGGTACACTAAAAAAGAACAAAAAAGAAATCCCTTTTCAATTACAGCCAACGAAAACAAGAGAAGTTGGAACTTCAATTTTTTGTTTTCAAAAAGATGTCACGATGGGTTTCTTACATGACAAAAAAAAAGTGTAATTCTTCTCAGCACCGCGCACGACGATGATAAAATTGATTCAGAGACACAAAAACAAAAAATAATCATGGACTATAATAAGTTCAAAGGTGGAGTCGATGTAGTAGACCAACTCGGTGGCAACTACACCGTAGCCCGTAAAACAAAGAGATGGACGATGGCAACATTTTTTGCGCTTCAAAACGTGGCAGGCATAAATGCACAAACCCTTTTGAATTTCTCTGAACCCAGTGCTCCTCCCAAGTTTAGAAGAATATTTTTGAAAAACTTAGCGACGTCTCTTATGAAGCCACACCTTCAAGATCGTGCAAACTTACGAAGCCTACCTGTGCATTCAAAAGCAATAATTCGTAGAGTGCTTTCTTCGGACGGAATAAACGAGGAGCAGGAAATACAACCACCCTTAAAAAAGGGAAAAGGATGATGCACTTCATGCGGAAGAGCAAAAAACAACTACACTACGATTAGTTGCTCAGAATGATCTGCTTTTACATGCAAAACTCATTTGGCGAAAACAATTTATCTCTGCGGAACATGTGCCAATAAAAATGAACTGGATGACGAAGATTAAGTTTTTTACAATAATTACTGAAAACGTTGTTTGTGCTTTTGTTTTTATTTTTGAAATGTTGTTTGAAACTTTTTGTAAGAAAAAAAAAATATATATATATATATATATATATGTAGGACAGCCATTTCCTCTTTCATATTTCGTTTCAATAAACGCATATAATTACCCGCATGTTTTTTTTATTATTTCGCTTTTTCAATGTTATCACGTTCACTCGTGCAAAAAAAACATGTTCTCTTGGTAGTGTTCTGTTTGTTGCGGCTTATCTCAACGGCTTAGCTCGTTTGTTTACAAACGATAATTACAATTTTGTTTATAACCAAGATAATTACATTGAAGGACAAAGAAATAATATTATGAAACGAAAAACGTTCTAGAGCAGAGAAAAATAAATTGTTTTATTTTCTGGAGCTGAATTACTTGGAATTGTTATCAAAATGACACACAGTGTGTCATTCACAGTCAACGTGTTAAAAAATTACAAGCAGTTGATGATAATTTGGTGGGACAGACCAAGAAATGGACTGGTGTACTCAGTACGCCGCCCGGGCAAAATTGTATCGCCAAACCGCCCGGGATGTCCAGTGAGGACTAAGATAGTTACAAACAACAGCCCGTTAGAACACGTGAGCCGTTTCAAATACCTCGGCTGTGCAGTAAGCTATGAATCTGAATAAGATATAAAAGAGAAGACAAATAAATTTAAGAAACGTTGTGGTACGATTTGTAGAAATCTTTCAAATTAAACAAGACACAACACAAAGATTAATTTTTGTAAGACAGTTGCAATGGCCATATTGATTTATGCGAATGAGACGTGGGTCATGACAAAAAAGGAAAGCGGCAAGATTCAGAGTGCTGAAATGCAGTTTCTTCGAAATACTTTAAATTATACCTTGCAAGATGGAATAAGGAATGAAGATATAAGAGCAGACCTCGAAATAAAGGACATAAATGAAATTATTTCAATTTACAGAAGACAATGGTGGGATCGTTTGCAAAGGATGACAGAGGACCGATTGCCGAAACCGACTGAACTATGAAGCCACTGGTAAAAAAGACGTGGGTTCTACGAGGTTGAGATGGATGCCGGAACAGCTGTATATAACGTAATCATTGCAGAGAAGAAGAAGATTTCGTAATATTAATACATTTATGAAGCCTAGTATACTTATTATGAGATGTGTTAATTGTAATAGAATAATGGCTCCTGTTTAAAACGTTGAGTAGCCTATCTTGGGACAATCAGGCAGAGTTGGCTGCCAGCTTTAACCACAGACACAAATAATTCTGCAATAGAGACACATAAGCATACTTCCTCTTATAGCCTAGCACATAGGATAAAAGAGTTCTCATTCTTCTTCTTCTCCACTTCAGGCATTAGGTCATAGACCTGTTGTGCCCTCCGGCCGTGATAGAACTCACGCCCCACCGCAGCCAGAGAGATATTAGCCAAACTTTTAACCCACGCCCGAGGGAGGCCATGCGGGGGTGGGAAGAGTGTTGTTTATGTGTGTAGTATATTGTGTGCCCTTGTTACTTATCTGGCCCGGGTATGCCAGAGATGACGTACGTATTATCTGTGCGCGTACGTGCGGGTGGACGAGCAAATCGAGCCATGACCTTGACTCGATCTCACCACATCGGCAGCACAGCAACGCTCTGAGTATGAGTGTGCCGGCTCGCCCACAAAAAGAGTTATTATCCGTAACATTTCGAGGCACACTAGAGTCGAAGAATAAACACTTACACCCCCCTCGTTGTTCGCTTATATAATGTTCCATAAGTATAAATGTGAACTGTTTTTCATTAATGTGATTCAACAACGCTATACGTACAGCCAACGTTTACAGTCAATCCATCGGAATGATAGGTCCAGTTAGAATCAATGTCATAATTACAAAGAATTAAAGATGCGATTGAGTTACGCTGTTTCGTCCTATTACAACTAGCTAATGCATTGTAAACAATCGACTGGGTAAAATTCGTAGAGCGTAAACTAAAATTAATTTCCCTGAGCACGCTACATGTTAAAACTATAATTAAAACGAACTGTATACATGATCCAGTTTGTATCATCGGCAGTCACAACAGATATTTCAACACACGTTTCCAATTGTTACAAACTTAAAGCAGATGAAACAACATATTGTTACGTCTGTCTCACGGATCGTCGCGCTGTACAGTGGAAACATAATACAGACACTAATGAAGTCACTAATTACCAGCTTTCATTAATTACAAATAACAATTTGAAATCAACAATTTGTGCACAACGATTCAAGTCAAATTTGAACACACGCAGTAATAATGTCACTTATTACAATAACGCACTAATTGACACAATTATCACTGTATACTCATTCGCAACAATTACTTAATCCGCACTCTACAATATCACCTCTAGGCCGGACGTAGATCCCGCAGAAATTTCGGAATAATTTTCCACTGTTTTGCAGGCGTACCGGGATACTTTGCGTAGTTACAAGTGCTCCACCAGACTGGAGGCTACGCGAGTGCACGGCATTGGCACAGACGTTGCACATGCTCGGCTAGCCGAGAAACGTGTAGGATGACGCTCTACAATTTTCGAGAGCCTTACGTAATTGCCGTAGCAATATAGTAGCCGCAGATGAAACAACTCATATTGGCCGTGGACGTTTTCTAAAAGTATCGACTACTGATAATGTTCACATTTTTCATGTGTTTGTTAACTAGCATTTAAATTATTAACAACCCAATTAACTAGAATTAAAAATAGTTTATGGGTTTTCTGAAAAAAATAAATATAATAAGAATCTTACATTATTTAGCTGTGAACAATATTCACCCGCATTTTAACACTCGCTGTGAACAATATAATGCTCGCATTTTGTTAAGTATAACGTTTCGATAGATTCCTAAAAAAAACCTTCTATTATTATTATTATTGTGCGATGTCAGTTATTTAACAATTAATTAAGTATCATCATCTTCACAACCACGGCAAAGGCGAGGTGCTGCCTGTTCCGTCTTCAAAGATTCCTGAGTCTACCCACACACCTGCATCCTATGATTTTTTTATTTCCAGACTTGTTTGGCTATTATAGAATCTAACATTCTTTCTAAGAGTTCTTACCTCATGCCTCAGTCTTTGTACGGTCAAGTTTAGAACACCTTTTTACTCCTCCCAAGAACGCCATTTCCAAGGCCTATGTTTTACTGCCTTGTTTCTTGTTTGTTCTCCACAATTTACACTCATAGTACAATACAGGGACTGCCATAACTTTGTAACACCTAATTTTGTATCTGGACGTACCTTGTTTCTAAAAATACAATTGATTGTGTCACAGATCTTCTGGAACTTGCTTAACAGAACATCATATCATAATTCCTATCACAACCAACTTCATTTATTATTATTATTATTACAAAGGTTTTAAAAAATATATAAACACTTGGTACGTTTCACAGTTTTTATTTAACTCTGACAGCTGTTTCGACTTCTTAAGCCATTGTCAAAGACATGAGTGAACACTAAACAGAGGATGTAAGGGTGGTGGACATCTCTTAACGGCGTGTATCGGTACATGTGTGAGGTGTGATGATGGTGAGGCGGGTTCCAGGATCTAAGGGAAGGTCATGTGTCTGTAAAAACTAAATATAATCTGAATGCAAAATATTAAATTAACTAAACTAAATAAAAGCTTTTAACAAAGGGGATACACAGAATTCAGTTTGTTCAATTGTTAAATTTTTGTTATTTTTTATTCCTTTTTTAATTTATAGAATTTGTAATAAATCCATTTTTTTACTTTTTCCTATGTTGTGGAGTAGTGTTATGTTTTTTGTATGTATGAAGTGATTGTGTTTTAAGCAATGATTTGCAAAATCTGTATTGTATGTATTGGTTAAATAAAAACTGTGATACGTACGAAGAGTTTATATATTTTTAAAAACCTTTGTATTAATATGTTTCACCAAGTGCCCAAAGAGTAATCAATTCTTCTTCTTCTTCTTCTTCTTCTTCTTCTTCTTCTTCTTCTTCTTCTTCTTCTTCTTCTTCTTCTTCTTCTTCTTCTTCTTCTTCTTCTTCTTCTTCTTCTTCTTCTTCTTCTTCTTCTTCTTCTTCTTCTTCTTCTTCTTCTATTATTATTGTGTGAAGTCAGTTTCTAACTGTTAAGTAATTCTTAAACGGTATTAATTGCGGATGGTACTGACGAATATGGGTATGTTAAAAGTTTGTGACGTAGGGCATATATAACACAAAAATGCTACCGTCTAGTCAGTCCCTTTCCTCGACTGCTTAACGTCACCTATCAGTTTCCTCATAAACACTAACTACGTTTTTCTACACTAATTGCTTTCTTTTCTTTGAGAAAAGACGCAAATATCAGATGTATACACGTCGACGTACCCCCATCCCTTGTCCGTAATTTGCTGCTGGTTTTGCGTCGCGTTGACTTCCAATTTTCTGACCGATAAAGCAAATTCGAAATAGAGATCCTCTTTATAGTCTCTCCAGCTTGCTTGTTTTACTTACCTCTTCTGATCAGAATTTTTTATTAAATTTTTGTAATGTTAGTCTTTGGTGAGTACCAGTAAATTTAATAACTTTACAACATTCAAAACTATTGAAATTCTCAGTTTACTTTTTTTTGGATTTCAAATTAAATAACTTGTGGAAAGACATACTTTCCACTATGATATTTAAAACCAATTTAAAACCATTTTGCTTCATTGGACTGCTATTTTTTTTTTTTATTTATTCATAAGGTCACTGAACAGCAACGGTCATTAGCGACCATAAAAATTATAAAAATTAATTTTTACAGATTCTTAAACAGATACAGTGACATATAGTAAATATTTGTTTAAATGATGCAAAATAAAATGAGAAATATGGTTATTTCCCCCACTACACAAACATTATAAATACAATACACACCATGCAGATATATAACATAAATATAAATATACTAAATATAACATAAATAAATATAAATATAAATATAAGTAACAAAGTATAACAGCTACATAACACCAAGTCTTAATAACATATCAATCCATTAACTAAGTTATACAATTTTTAATGTTCTTATAATTTTCATAGTTCCTACCTATATTGCTGTTAACAACTGAATCTGCAATGTTGGCGACTGCAGTCTTGTCATTTAAACATTTTTCCACATCTGCAGGGATATTAAATTTGCTTCGTAGATGTTGAAGAGCAGGGCACTCTGAAACGAGATAGAAAGCTGACCATCATTTTTAATAATAGTCGCTTAGATGGTGTTCTAAAGTTTAACAATAACAATAGTTCAAAATAAACAAATAAATGTAAAACATTTGAATATCGCCATAAAAACTTCGTGTTATGGACTTATTTTAAATGAAATTACAGTCTGAATTCAATGGAACAATCAAAATTAAAAGTAAGCACCACAATAAAATTTAATTTATTGTAGTGGACTGTAACTAAAAAGACAGCAGCGCAGGTCAAAGGCCTGTCCCTGTTTATTGTTAGGCGGCCTGTCAGTGTGTGTGTATGTGTGTGTGTGTGTGTGAGAGAGAGAGAGAGAGAGAGAGAGAGAGAGTGAGGGTCTCCCAATCCTCTAGCCGCCTTCCGGGACTGGAAGTAGTATAGTAGTTGTATTATCTTTGTTGTGTGAGTTATTTCGTTTTTATAAATAATAAATATAATATATATATATATAATAATATATATATAAGCTACAAAAAATTACTGCTTCATAGAATTTACGTAATACGTGTCCAACAACACAAAACTGAGAAGTATCTTCGTACAATCTATGGAAAAGGATACTCAGATGAAAACGATTAAAATACTTATTATAATTGTAAAAATAACCAAAAGATTTAGTTTGGAAAATTATTCTTTCAACCATTTTGAGGGTATGGAAGATAAAAGCTCTATCGTGCAATGCTATCTGAAAAGTCTATTGTGAAACTGTATGCGTTAGCACAAGCCTAGTAAAAGGCCATTTGTATGGAAAGTGAAGTCTCCTTGTGTTTGCCGTCTCGCTGTTTGCTCTAGCTATGAACGGCGGCAAATATTTGCAGAAAACCCTTCTCCAGGGACCTGTTTTTAAAACAAAAACCAGTCTGTAGTCGACTTTTGTGCTGAATATTTTTTTAACATCTTGCGAGGAGTAAAAACACTTCATGAATCATATTATGACGTTCGTTGACAGAAGGTTATTGTAAGTTGATTAAACACTTTTACAGACTTTTTGTAAAACGTATATAGAGTATAACGATTAAAAGGTGCGTTAAAAATGGATATAATAGAACTCTCAATTTTCTTTTATTTTAATTATTATATGACTGTAGAAGTAACACAGGTCTATGATAACTCAAAAAAATTAAGCAATACATAATTTTTAAATATTTATTTTAACACTTTTATTTTTTTAAATTTGTTATTTGTTTTTTGTTGACGTATATTTGGTTTGACAGTCACTTTTGTAATTGCGTATATCCATATTAGAATACTTTAGATTTTAGAAACATAGTACTTTAAAGTTTAGAATTTAGAAAAATAAGTACTTTCCATTTTAGATTTTAGAAAGATAGTTATTTTAGATTTAAGGAAGTATTAGGCTCCATGCACACATCCGGTTTTCTACCATGCGGTGCCTCTGCGTGCCCGCAAATGCGGCGTGGAGTACTGGAAGGCATATGAGTCACTGTACACATACCTCCGACGACGCTGCGGCGCCGCACGTCCACTGTGCATGCATTCTTCACCGCAGTTCCCCTCCTTACCGCAGCGGCGCCGCACACTTTACTCCGGCTCTCAGTACATTGTTGTCTATTGAGCAGTGCACACATCAGGTGATCTGACGTAATCGTAGTTATGGCTGGATCAAATTCTGAAGATCTTTTGGACATACAGCTGTTTATTTGTGAAATAAAAGAATATCCTTAGCTATCATAAGAGTTATAGCTAATATTTCCTGTGGAGGTACAGACAGTCTCATCCACGTATCTCGGGATTTTATCTTGTCGATTATTTTTCCTTCAAGCTCAACAAATAAATGAACACTCATTCGAAGGAAAATTGAAAAATTTATCCGAATGTTCTCTTAAATCACCAAAAGCCATACGAAATCGACCTTCAATAGGCCTATATATTGAATCAGTAAACGGGTTGCACTCAAAACCGTCTCCGATTCCAAATAAAACGTCTGTAGACTAAATAAGACAACATTACACGTTTTCTATGATATAAATCCATGGCTGTATGTGGCAAACTTAGGGTGCCGACTGCAGCTAGGTAACTACTAGTCACGCGTGTGTGTGGATCGAGCCTGCGTTCTGCGTTGCGGCAACGTGCACGCAGCGACACCGCACGTTAAAAAACCTGATGTGTGCGTCGGGCCTTAATATTCTATTGTATTTGGTATTTTACTTAAATAACAATTAATCTTCTGTTTTTGTGAAACAGACACGCAGAATAATTTATCAAACCCGGCAGTTTACAATGTGAGTTACTTTGCTGACATATAAATTGCCGACACACATTACTGTAGATCAGTGGAGTGATGGACACGTCAAACACACAACACGCCGCGTTCACAATGATTTTAATTGTACAAACGTTTCAGTAGGTCGAACAATATCAGCTGATTAGGGTGCAATTATCCCGGAATAATTGGCACGTCGCTTGTAACTTGAATCTCAGTTTACATTAAAGTATAGAACAATACGCGTAGGAGTGGCAATACCAATTGACTTTTCTATACTATTTCTGTTCTTAGTTCAATCCTGATATAAACAAACCCACGTGGAAAATCTGAAACGCTGTTAGTCAGTGGCTTTGACACAGTTCACACAGTAATGCATTACGCGCATGTGCAGAACGTATGTATAGTCATGTGAGAGTTGTCTAACCACTTAAATCGGGG
Organism: Magicicada septendecula; assembly: GCA_034769895.1. Lineage (NCBI taxonomy): Eukaryota > Metazoa > Arthropoda > Insecta > Hemiptera > Cicadidae > Magicicada > Magicicada septendecula. Next base: position 37,403,013 of record CM068373.1, read on the forward strand.
CACGTCGTTTTAAGACTTACTCCTTACCAATGTATTCTGAATCCTATTGAATATATATAGAGCCAGTCGAAAGGATATGTTGCCCGTCAAACACAACATATATAAGCTGCCTGATGTAAAACAATTGATAGAGAAGGAGGTAAATGAAACAACGACGGACAAGCGGCGTCATTACATCAAGCATATATAATCAAGGAAGCATAGAAGCTATGGCAGCTGGCCCACATTACCAACGTCGTTGTGGAGAATGAACAATCTTATCAATAATAAGCCTTACTCAAGTGATGATACAAGTTCAGACACAGATATTGAAGGCATCGAATTACTCTCTGACAGCAACCGTTAATATAGCCTACAGTACACTGGTAAGTAATTATCGGTTTCTATTTCCGTTTTAAATCAAATTTACTTTTCTGTTTTGTTTAAAAGGTTAATAAAAAGGCTATTAACTGGCGTTATAAAATATTTCACTGCCGGTCTGACACAGGCACGCAAATTTTGCTTTGGTCAGGACAAATTATTACAATTTATATGTGTTTATGCAGTATCAATTGTATATATTAGCCCGTCTGTACTGCTTCTGTCAGAGTGACACGCCTCTAATTCAAGCAGCAAATAACGTTTCAGATATGACACGCCTGTTTGTTTTCATCAGGAGTAAACTAATAACGGAAAAAGCATACACTCAGCACCATTATAAATAGCTTACAATTGTAGAGCCGGGGTCTAAATGTGAGTCGGGAACTAACATCGTTTAATGTTAAGAGACAAGACTTTTTGATCACTTGGCTCTATATCTGTGATCGTCTTCAGGTATCGTAGGTTCGCCTATCCTGTATTCTTACATAACATGTTCTAAATACAAAAGGAAATTGTTGAATACAAAATTAAATTAAGATAAAAATTGAGAATGAATTGTTATTTAAGCAAAATACCAACCATAATAGATTATTAAATATATTCCCCTACACGCAACGATAACCTGAGACGAATCACATCAGTTGATAAACACAAATACTTCCTTAAATCTAAAATAACTATTTTTCTAAAAGCTAAAACCGAAAGTACTTATTATTATAAAATCTAAACTTTTAACTATTAGGTTTATAAATCTAAAGTATTCTAATACGGATATACGTAATTACAGAAGTGATTGTCAAGCCAAATATACAACAGGCTTTAAATATAGAAAAACAGGCTTTAAATAACAAAATCGAAACATTTTTTAATGAAAACAACATCACTAAATTAAATAAAGACCCCACCCCAAATTATCACAAACAAATAAACAAAACCTTAAATAACACAAAACACATAGTATCACCTGACAACATCAAATATCTTAAACAAATTAAACCAAATGCCCCTACACTAAATGCACTACCGAAATTACACAAACCAAATATTCCCATCAGGCCACTTATAAACAACACACAAGCACCTGCACACAAAATAGCTAGACACTTAGATAAATTAATCAGAAAAAGCGAGCGCAAATTTAACAAATAACACCACCGTCAAAAATAATTCAGATCTAGTGAATAAAACTCAACATGTCCACATTCCACACAATTCCACACTAGCTTCATTTGACATAACAAACCTATACACCAATGTTCCCATAAAAGAAACTATAACTACATTAGAACAATTACTAAAATTAAACAACACATCTGAAACACACATAAAAGAGATCATCCATCTAACTAAATCATCACTGATCAAAATTATTTCACACACAACAACATGTTTTACACACAAACAGATGGATTACCCATGGGTTCCCCTATATCAGGTATACTAGCCGAAATATTTGTACACACCATAGAACAGGAAAACATACTACACAATAACAAATACATCGATAAAATAATATATTGGCACAGGTATGTTGATGACATTTTACTTCTCTACAACGGCAACAAAAGACAAATAGAAAGTTTCCACAAATACATTAACACTATACACCATAAATTAAAAAATTCACACTTGAAATAGAACTAAATAATAGCATAAACTTCTTAGACCTCACAATCACCAAAACAAACAACACACACACATACAAAATATACAGGAAACCCACCACATCAGACATGGTCATACATAACTCATCCAACCACCCAACTCAACACAAACATGCAGCATTCAACTACATGCTCCATAGGCTCACTTCAATACCCCTAAACACTCATGACTACCAAGAAGAATTAAACACAATCAAATATATAGCAGTCAAAAATGGATACAACCCCGATTTGGTAAATAAAATACACAAACGCATCCTAAGCACAAAAAGTAAAACACATCAGACCAACAGCACACAACCCAGTAAATACATAACACTTACATACTACAATTCCAATACACACAAAATTGCTAACACATTTAGGAAACACAATTATAAAGTAGCCTACAGAACCAACAACACCATTAGGAAACACATAAATAATACTAACAAAGACACAGACACATACAGCAAAACAGGGGTTTACAAATTAAATTGTAATGATTGTCAGCAATTCTACATCGGCCAGACGGGAAGATCTTTTTCCTCCAAATTTTCAGAACATTTAAAAGCCCTCACCACAAATTACATACATTCCACATTTGCCACACATTTACAAAACGAAAACCACAGTTACACAAACATAGATCACAACATGGAAGTACTACACTACTTACCAAAAAGTAGAAAACTAAACACAGCTGAACAATTCGAAATATACAGATATCATGCACTACAACCAAACAACATATTAAATGAACAATTACATTATAAATCACATACACTATTCGATACACTGATCCAAACACACAATTTGAACCTCAGCACCAATTCCCTCCCACCATCAACCCCCACCACACACACCTATAGTCCATAACCGTTATTCTGTAAAATGACATTCAGTATTTACTCCCACTGAGAAAGAGGCACATCACCTTGAAACGTATGGGAAAGTGGTAACCAAAGTAAGTTCATATGTGAAAGTTATATATATAATAAAAATATACAACATAAAAAAACAACTAATAAATTGAAAAATAAAATAAAAGTATTTTAATAAATATTTTAAAATTATGTTTTGCTCAATACTCTTGAATTTCAATTTTTCCACTGTTAGCACACGTAAGTATGAACGTATGTATTTTTTAATTTTCACAGAGTTTAGGCTAATTGTAATCAGTAAGGGGCTACTGATACAAAACGTTATAAACTTTTCTTTGCTTTTGAAGAGCTTAATTTATATTTTGTGTTAACTCGTTGTAAGTGGTTCAATCTTTGACCAGATAAATCACTCAAGCTCATAATTTTAGCCTTTTGCTGATTAATTTTCACGACTTTTCTGTAGATTAATGGCTGGTTTACGCTATTCAGCCTACCGGTCTTCATTTATCGTAAATTAAATAACCGTTTAAATTTTATCCATATTTCGTCAGAGTTTGCTTCTTTTTTATCTGGATATATTTTTAACAGTAAAAATATTATTCGGTTTCCACTTCAATTTAAATTTGTATAAGGTATACAAGTAAATGTATCTAAAAATTTTGTCGACTTTTTCCTTTGAATCTTGTTTAACATAAACGTTAATTAGTACGCGTTTCGGTAAAATTATTTTTTCGATGTGTACTTAAAACAGTTTTCCACAAAACTTTCCATATTTAAATTGCTGTCTTTTAGAGATTACAAGCAATCGTTGAATGGGAACAGTAGTTCCGAGTAAAGCACTGAATGTTGAGCTTTAAATAAGTATTCCAAAAACAAAAAAAACACCGAAATTTATCAATTTTGAACATACGCTTATTGTTCATTGTGTATACCAAAAATGAATTGGGAAAAATCTTATAAAAACAGTCGGAAAATTTTAAAAGAGACTATTTGAAATTGTTTTTCAAACAGCTAAACTATTGAATAGTTCTTGGATTTCGTTGTCCATGACGTATCCGTTACTTAACTAAATATAACTAATTCACTACTGATCGGAACACAAAGTTTTTCAGGTGTTTTTAAAAAGTTTCTTGAGCCTCTGAAGAAGCTTTTTAAAAGCGAAAACCGGTTCAGACTATAAGGTAAAATTTTTACGTTTTCAACCACTAAAAACTTTGTGTTCCGAGTCGGTAGTGAATTAATTATATTTACTAAATAGTTCTTAAAAGAACTACACTTTTCTAGAGTAAAATTCGTAAAATAATACACAATAATGGCTGTTAAAAATTATACGTAGTCCGAATAAAATAGCCAACGAAGTTGAAAATTACTGAAGAAAATTTCTTTGATCATTCACCTTAAACGCTGTATAATATAGCTAACACGGTATAAATGATTTTTAGCGGAGGCTGTAACGCCGCGTATGTCAACCAATCCGACGTGCGTCACGCGAACACACGCGCGCGCATCGAAATACACTGTCAATAAGGCATTCGCAGTTTGCTGGTAACCTTTAAACGAAATGCGTTTGGATGATATGTTTATTGATTCACCAGGAAGGAATAATTTTGTACTGAATATCTAGCTGTACCTAAATATTTAATAGGTCCTTTGTAAAAATATGCTACTTGCATGTCTCATTTATAGCTATCAGATTTTACCTGCTCGCTTACTCTTAATAAGACAATGCTAATGTCGTTTAGTACGATATGCCTGTCATTTTTATTAATCAATTAAACAAAAACAATGTTTTGACTGACCTTAATTACGTCTAGAATATGATAACCTTTTATAACCGCAATAAAAAATTTAAATTACAAAATCTGCATTCCCAGTTATGCAACCATCGGTATTTTTGCAAAAAAATTAATTAATTTTGATTATACTTGTGTGACTGAATACAATAAATTTATGTATTTATCTAGTTTTCGAAATTAATTGTGTGCAAAATTATTAAATATATATTATATATTATATATTGTGTATTATATATTGTATATTGTGTATTGTATATTATATATTATATACTGCAACGATAGAAATCACTATTTTCGCATAGGATATTGTGTGTGTAAATAAATTATAAACAAGTCTATATTGGAGGTAATGAAGAATTATTTATTAGCACACAAGAAATGATAGTTTATATGATATATTTTAAATTACATAAATGTCATGCATATTTTATATTTGTTGAATAGAGTTTATATAGTTCGATTTAGATCGGATTTACTTGTTAGTCGAAATCCTTAATACTTGGCGTGACGTCCTCGCTCCGCTGCGGCTCCTGCTGCAATTCCTCTGCGCGTCTTGCTGCCACTCTCTCCTTTCCGCTCTCTGATGATGAGTTCGTCGAAACTGATAACACTAAAGCAGATTTCACATACACCAATTGTCACTCACGGAATTATTAGTGTTCTCTTACGAAATAAGTTATTATTATTTTAAAACGTTATTGATTATTTAATCTCAGGGTGGTAATGAGTAATTATTTAAAAAGCGGGGTATTGGGCTTACACCTTCCGACAAATCTTGAAGTGTTCCGCGAAACTACAGATTTACCGCGGTCAGTGAATCTTCCTATGCGGATATCTTCCACTCACGCGGATAGCACTATATACTCGTATAATAGTAATAATAATAATATGGTTGTTCACCAGCTTGGCTCTTGACGAATAACTCGAAAAGAGTTCCAAATTTTAGTGTATCTTTAGATTTATAATAGTTCATACAAGAAAAACTCTTGTAGAGGAACACACGTTCACTAGGCAACGGCTATCGATGAACTGCCCCGATGAATGTCAGACAACGTACAGATCTTACTGAAATTAGGGGTCTCTGATTGGTCAATCAGCTTTCCACGTGGTCGATAGAGGAAAAGATAGTCGGGTTGCAGGCAAATCTTTGTATAAGTTGGCGAGAGCCTGCATAGATTTTATCTCGAAATTTTATTACTTTACCATAGATAAGAGTGAAAAGTTTAGGTTTTAATTATTAAAAAAACCACCTTTATAAAATAGCTGAGAACAACAGAGTATATAGAAAATGTAGCTATTTCCATAACTAATTCACTGTCCAAGTTTCAAGACGATGGGTTAATTAACACGGAAGATATAGCAAATAATGTTTATCACACGCGCACGCGCGCACATATTCACACACAAAGTACAACATAAAAGAACAAAATTTTACAAAGAATTTGATATAACATAAGTCCTTATCCATCACTAAATACAAAACTTAGAGCTAATTAACAAAAAATTGTATAAATCCAAATGAAAACTTTTACTGTCCGTCATCCATGCTCTGAATACTTAATATAGCTCATCATCCTATGTTTTGTTGCAATACATATATATTACAATTGTATATTGCATAAATACACACATATTATGTAAATACATAACTTATTAATAATATTTGTACTATTTCGTCTAGCAGATACACGGGATTGTCTTTGGAAACTGGCACACCATGAAATAACATACAGGAACTATGCATGTATTTCACAATTCCGCACGAACCGACATCAGCTTTGTGTGTAAAATAATTAGTAAAACTAAAAGTTAAAACAGTACTTTATCCATTCCTGCAGTCATTTTCAGTATTTGGCTTCGACATTCGATTGTTTGGCTTCGATCTTTAGTGAATATCGTACATAATTTTGTGTAGGTAAAAGAATTATACACATTTCAATTTCATATGTTGCGAAATAGTTGGCTGACCATGCGGTTGGTGTTTGTAGTCCTTTCTTAATGAAAAATAACTGTAGCAGTAGAATATCACAGTTGGCTACCTGTCACGCAAAAACTTGATGTTGTTAGGTTTCATGAAAACTGAAATTACACATGGAAAGCGATACGTGTATAATGTGAAAATCGTTTTTTTTTTCGAAAAACTACACACAAAAAACAACTCGAAAGTAGGGCGAAGCGGCCCAAGGGCCACCCCTTGCCTATTACTATGCATTTCACTTTTTGGGGGCAGAACTCGTTTTTTTTGGTAATATTCGTTTTCAAACAAGTACTCGTTTTGTGGCTAACCAAAAAGAAACGTTCATTATGTACAATATGTAGAGAGTATGTTGTCATTCCTTACTAAATAATTTTTTTGTGTTTTCTATTAACAATAAATATTTTAATTTTTCAGTTTACATTTACTCTTGTAGTTTTGTTAATTTGTTAACTCGAAAACGTTACGTTCTTTATGTTAAGTATTACTGTGTTATAAAGATTGTGTAATATACACATTAAATTTTGTCTTCCTCAACCATGGCTTTTAGCAGTAAGCTAGATTATTTCAGCAGTAAGCTAAAAACCAATAACCGTTGTCATCTAATCTCACAAATGAAAAAAACACGTATTTTCGCTTTGCATTAAGAAATAGTACAATTTGCAATAGTATACTTCTTCTTTCCCACCCCATAATATATATCAAATATATCAATACAATCGCATATTAAAAACATTGCAAATGTACTGCAATAACGGATAAACGTACAATTCCATGAGAACTAATAGAAAATGCCTTCTGCAAATGTCGCTTTATATATTAACTGAGATTAGGCGACGTGTGTGAGTACAGGACAGATTTTACAAACAGAAAATCAATTATGAACTCTAGTTTAAAATATTCGTAAAGAACAGAGCGCCGTTTTTTTGTAGCTTGTTACTACTTATTCCTAAATCAAAGTATTCTGTCGTAACTATGTGGCAACTCCTTCTTGTAAACTACGGACGTTTTTGCATGGAAAACCCTCAATACTTTTAGTGTTGCTTGGGTATAACGTTAAATTGTTACCATTACTCTGAATAACTGGGTGGTGAATCCTACTTCAATGTAATTGCAGCATTTTGTGTATTTTACTTAAACTTGTTCTTAAAATTTCATGATTGTTCATGGTAAACATCTGTAAGCTGCAGGATGTAGGTGGCTGAACGATGTGTCCTAGCAGAAAGAAAAACATTTTTGTATAATCCTCTACGTGGACAGATTTTAGTGAAAGTGTACAAAATAAATGATCATGCTTGTGTATGGGTGTGCGCGTGCTTTTTCGTAAGTTTTTATTGATTAGTCTTGCACTTTTCTAGCGGGAGAAACGGAACAGTGGTTTGCAGACTGAAGAGACAGCAATGAATTATTCATATCAGTGTTGCAAACTAAACAACAAAAACAAGGAAACTCGAGGAGACGGGAAAAACACAAGGCCTGCTGTTTGTTGTTTACACTGAATATCCTCACCGAACTCTAAATAGGCTACATTTTACAGAAGACAAACAAGTTTTATTGAAAACAACGTACCTCTGTGTTTATATATACGGCATCTATAATACAATCAACTTACCACAACGTAACATATGCTAACTTTTTATGAATATAATAAAATCAATAAAATTAGTTTTCTTTTGTAATATTTTAAAGTACCGTATTGTTTTCACGTATCTTCCTTCATATGCATGCGTTTTTCAATTGATCAGTAATCAAAAAACACTAATAGATTTGAAAATTGTTTGTAATTTACTCTTTGATATTTCTATAAGCTTATAGCTGTACTGAATTTTCCAGTAGGTCAGAAACGTGTAATACACCCCCAGTACTTGTACTTTACTTGTACTGTACACTCGTTCACTTGTGTGTGTGTGAGTGCGCAAGCAAGCAAATGAAATTTAAGTGCGTACTGTGTCTCTGCGTGGATCTAAAACAACGTAATTAAAACTGTGACTCAATGAAATATTTAGAATAGCGTTAAATAATTCCTACCGTAGACGTAAATAAGAGTACACATTTAGAATAAACTAATTCAGATTAATACAAAAAATATAATATTTTCAAAATTACTAATTTAATAAAATAATAAACGTTTGTATTATATTTTACAACTAATTATATAATATATTGTTACGACGATCTACTTGATCGTCGTATGGTACAGTAGAAAACAAAATATAAGACACCAATTAAGTCACTAATCACCAGGTTCAATTATCACAATTAAACAGTTTGTAACCAACAAGATACTCTCTTACAACAAATAAAATAAAAATTGTTCACACGCAATGACAATGTCAACTAATAGAGTCGCTCACAATTACGAAACACATGCCACTTCGCCAGAATACTTCGAACCGCACTGGAATCGGAAACTAAGCGTCGCTGAATGCTTATATTTGTACCCAGCTGAGATTCCAGAATAATCCATACTACGAGTCAGCGCTACTAGAAAACACCATAACGTAACTGATTGCAGCCTTGAACACAGCGCGTCGACCCGTATGGTCTGGAATAGCCCCGTTGCCAAGTGTCACGTAATTGTCCTTCATCTCAAAGTGCAGCAATATGTATGGTCACACACAATACAGCCGGATTCCACTGGAATAGCCGAGAAATACGTAGAATATTTAGAAATGGTGTAACAATATACACTTACAAACAAATTAAATTTATTCTACAAATAAAACGGTTGTTGAACAATTGACTCTAAAAGTTTTGAATTTATTAATTTATATCTGATGATGATAGTTAGATTACTATCAAAACATATGTAATTTATAAAATAAAATATATTCTTGTAAAAAATTTTATTATTAATGATATTATAAATTATATAAAAAAATGTAAGCATTTATGAATACATTTATAATAAAAACATGTAACACAAAAATATGAATAATAATAACATGAAATCTATAAAACAGAATAACCATTAGATTAGATTTTCTTATTTATCCTTACCATTTGTAGTTAACATTTTACCATTATTTATTTCTTAGATTCTTTTACCTGAGATATCCTGAAGCCGTTATAAACTGACTAATACGACTGAAGTAGTATTAAAGTTTTACTTGTGGTATGCACAAAAATTTAGCTTTCTGTCCGCACAAGAGGTACATCGTTCAAAAGTCAAAAGCGCCAGCAAAGCCGGGGCTTACGTGGATTTTCTTCTGCCGTGCTCCAGTAAGCCGACTTCTAACCGATGTAACATTCCCGCGATACTGACTTTGTTCCCAACAACACTGCCAGTATATCGCAGTGTTTAAGCAGCTGCACGCACTACACTTATGAACATGTAAATAAAATGTTTCCCGAATGTACGTTTGTTAGTAGGAAATACAGTTTTAAGATACAAAATTAAAATAACATATACGAGCACTCATCTATTAGTCAAGCATATATTAATATATTGTATTTTATATTATTGTTAATAATAAAATATTACTTATCTAAAAATGAAACTTTTTCTTGTGAAACTTACTGTTTATTCTCTTCTCGTTGAACGCGTTTCGGCGTACGTATTCGCCTTCTTCAGCTTTGAGACAGACTGCCATCATTTAGTAACGGTTGTTGTGTGGAAGGTGTAGTGGGGGTGGTGCGTGGAGGAAGGGGATTGGCGTGGGGATTAATGTTTGTTTTTTGTATAATTGTGTCAAAAAGTATATGTGATTTATATTGTAATTGATCGTTAAGTATGTTGTTTGGTTGTGTTGTGTGATGTTTATATATTTCGTTATGTTCAGTTGTGTTGAGTTTTCGACCTTTGGGTAAGTAATGTAAAATTTCAAGATTAGTGTCTATGTTGGTGTAACTGTGGTTTTCTGTGTGTATGTGTGTGGCAAATGCGGAGTGTATATTGTTGTTGGTTAAAGCTTTTAAGTGTTCAGAATAACGGGATGAAAAAGATCTTCCCGTCTGGCCTATGTAGAAACTATTGCAGTCATTACAATTTAATTTTTAAACACCTGTTTTGTTATATTTGTCTTAATAATATTTGTTTATTAAGTAAATACATATGTTTCGATAGTAATCCATCTATCATCATCAGATATAAATTAAGTATTCATATATATGTAATATAAAATATCAAAATAAAATATTTAATAATTTTCTGTCTTGGAATTCAGTAAAATTATTTAACAAAGTATTCCCCGTTAAATGAATTCAAAAAAATGTTCGCTTATATTTGTTAGATTAGGTTAACTAGTAGTTGAAAATTAGTGTGCAATTTAAAAACACAGTATCTACTAAATCCGTCTTCTTGATAATATTAAAAAACACACACACACACACCTATAGTGTTACGACATTACAGAACAATCTACGTGTTTCTCGCATGTTCCAGAGGAATCCGGCTGTAATGTTGTGTGCGTACGTGATTTCACCACGCGTTCGCAAGACTTTTCTAGACGTCGTCAGCCGCGCACGGTGTCAAGGCCGCAATCAATTACGTCCTAGTGTAGCGCTGATGCGTAGTATCTGGTATGTTATGGTGTCTGAGCGGAGTATAAATACAAGGCTTTAGCGGTGCTTAGTTCAGTTATTGTCGGGCGATTACACAGTGCGTTTGAGTTGCGATTTATTGCAGTTGCGGTTCGTAGTATTGTGGCGAAGTGTTGTGTGTTTTATAATTGTGCGGGAAAATTGTAATACAATTGTGTTTTATATTAGTAGTTGTCATTTTTCTTACGTGTGAACAATTTTTATTTGATTTGTCGTAAGAGACTATATTGTTGATTGCCAACTGTTTAATTGTGATAACTAAAGCTGGTGATTATTGACTTAATTGGTGTCTTGTATTTTGTTTTCCATTGTATCATACGACGATCAGTTACACCGTCGTAACAATGCACATATGTACCATATGAGTATTGTGTACGGAAATATCTGATGATGCAGATAAATTATGTGAAACTTGCGTCAGGTAGAATTGCGCTAATAAATTAAAAGTGCATTCTTTGAGAAATACATATTATTTAAGAACACATATATGCTAAGCATGAAAGTGATACAGAAGTAGACGTTTAAATTTTAATGAGAGTTTGTGACAGTTTGTGTTTATACTGCCATATGCTAAAGTCAGAACTTCAAAATGTACAAAGGCAACCCCTGTCTAAACAGGAAATTAATTTGATATGAATTAATATATTAATGTAATAATGCATTTTGGATCTGGTTAGTCATTTTAGTTAACTGGGTTGCAATATCTCATATGGAACTGATTTTGATTGGGATAGTAAGCTAACAAAAGTTATACACATCTGTAGAACGATTCCTAGGTACCTGAAAAATAAAACACGGAAGGATACCCGAATGAAATTTTACAAAACTTTCGGCTGTCCCCACAATCCTTTATGCTAGTGAGACATGGACTCTTGGTAAAAAGGACGTGCAGATGATTCAGGCAGCCGAAATGAAATTTCTAAGACGGACGCAAGGTTGTTCTCTGTTGAACCGGAGAAGGAACGAGGATATAAGACGCTATTTAAGATGAGATTTAAAAGAAGAATTATTTTCTCAAGCAAGATAGTAAGACTTTAAAGGCCACGTATAACTGACGCAAAAAACACATTCTCTTTACTAAACATACGATACTAGCCGTATTGTTATCAAGACAAACTGGTACATATTGTTAGACAAACGCGCGCGCGCTCCAACATTATAATTACCAATGTTTGTTATGTGTATTACAGAGGTGTGACAATCAACGTCAACGTGATTTCTCAATTTTCTTTCAATTTTCATAACTTTTTAGCCTCTATGTAAGTATGCACAGGGATCCAAAGAGGGTGTGACGCGATCATATGCTTTCATAGAAGAGAAATGCACCAGCCTCTCCATCCCAACTCAACTCTCACCTACACGTCGGTGGGTCCTGTTACCCCGAGCAATCCACTCCAAGGTTGTGGTAACCAATCCCTTCGGCGGAGTGGATCGGTATGCAAACGAGAGATGGGGGTTCTGTCAAGGCAGTCTAGGGGCATCCTGGGTACGGGCTTGGCAGGATGTTGCACATCGGCAGCAGGATGTGCATCTAATGAGGAGGCGGAGGAGGCTATAATAGCCCAACGGCTGCACACATGGGCTGAATCAGTTAGTCTACTGCGATCGGGCAGAGAGAGTTCGTCAGTTGAGGTGAAAGCAACTCTCTAGGAGAAGAGCACCCCGAAATCAAAGTTCCTGGTCCTCCAGGTTGCGGGTTGGATGGGAGAATTCACATATACCATCTGTGAAACTCTTTTATGTGCAGAAACTTATCAATTTTTCAGCCAGTCAGATGTTTGCACTTGACCGGGACAACTGACGGAGGTCGTTAAAGGAGGCCTTGAATAGGTTGTCGCGCCGCTGAAGAAAAAGATAAGTATGCACAGCTGTTTCAAATACGAAATGCTTTCCTGATATATTGTCTAATTTCAAGGGTCTGTTTTAAAAAAATGTATATTTGAAAATTGTTGTTTTTTAAACATTGACTGGTAGGTGTCAGTTATGCCATCAGTTGTTTGGTTTATTGCGCTAGTACAGACTTCATTACCTCGGTCTAGCTTTCGTGACTATTACTTTTTATAAACAGTTTTACAATTAAGTGATACTTGTGACAATTGAAATCCTATTAGTAAAAAATATACTTCCACTGTTTTATTAGAACATGTCTCATTATAGTGTTTTCTTCTTCTTCATCTCCACGCCAAGGTATAGGCTTACAGTCTGTTCCGCCTTCACTGAAGCTATCTCTTCCTTGGTCTACCGATATCTCGTCTTCCTTGAGGTCTCTATCTAATTACTTGTTTAGGTAGTCTCAAATCTTCCATTCTCTAGATGTTTTGCCTCCATTATTATTTGTCCTTCCATTATTCTGCTGGCCATAGAATATAAATTTAGCTCAGTTCTTATATCTTCATTTCGTATTTGATCTCTAAGTGTACAACCTTTGGTTTTCCTTAAGCACTTCATTTCGCTTGTTTGTATTCTTCGTTCATCATTTCTCGTCATCGTCCAAGTTTCACTTCCATAAGTTAAAACAGTTGTTGTCATTACTTTATAGAATTTTATCTTGGTTCCTTTCCTTGTCTTATTTCCAAGTGTTCTGTGTGTAGTATATATGTATATGTATGTGTATGTGTATGTGTATGTGTATATATATAGTACCACATGTCATTTGAAATCTATTTATTGTTATATCGATGTCGTTGTCACACTCATAACTTACTAGAAAATTGAAATAAGATACCTGTTCTATAGACTGATTGTTTATAATTATCTTGGAACGTATCGGGTACTCTCCTTTAAAGGCCATAACTTTTGTTTTCTGGGTGAACATTGTATAATTATAATTTTTTTGCATATTTTTCTCAAGTGGAAAACTGCTAACTGGAGATCTTTTTTTTCTTTATAAATGTAATTATGGTTAAGTTAGCAGCTCTAGCACTAAGCATAAAGCATTTGTTTGAAAAATTACCGAAAGAAACAACTTATCTCAATATATTGCAACTAAATTGAGGTTTTTTAACTATCAGTCATCTAAAGTACAATTTCACTTAAACATGGCGAGAGTCTAGTTTTGGAACTGAAAGGCAAGTTCACCTGAACACGCCAATAAAAGCACGCGAATGCTATAACGAATTTTCCAGATGTCTAAATTAAAGAGACAGAAAACTCGCAAAGTTGTTTATGACAATTTTAAATCATATGGTTGGAATGTGCCGGCGCGGAGCCGGCCGTTACAAAATATTTTAGAACAGTTTCATTTTATTGTAACATAACGTGAAGCACTCGCGACCTTTGTTCGGCGGTGTGAAGGGGAGCGGCATTGTGTGCCGTTGCGCGCGCAGCTCTACTTGTGCTGTTACGATTGTGTGCCGGTGTCCGGCAGTCAACGCTTGCCTCTGCTAGAAGAATTGTCCTCCATCTCCTCTCTTCGATTCGTTCTACGCAGTAACTTTATCTTATGCTTGGCTAAGCGTAATTGGCTCCCGGTAAGTTTGTCTTTGTATTTATTCGGCTTATAAATAATTATATTTGTTTGAATAATTAATAACTAAATGCTACAGTATAAAATACGTAATAATATGTGTGTGCGACCTGACAAAGTTATGTAAGCGATATTTATTACTGTTATACGTAACGCCCTTTATATAGCCATGCCTTATTAGTTTCGGTAATAATGCGAGAAGTTTTAGAGAGTCATTCTCATAGTAAAAGTGCATTACATAAAAATTAATCAAAAAAACTTGGTGCGCAGTCAAGTAGTGAACTGTGTCGGTGCATGTAGTATACTGTCGCCGTCTTTGTTAATTATCTTCACAAATAGAGAATGAAGTGTGAGAGCGTCTGTGTATGAAACTTAATTGAAGGTAAAACATTCTCAATGCTGTGAGTGACTTGCTGTTAAATTTTTTTGACCAAATAATGATTACTGCTCTGCACGTGGCCGGTTTAACCTGCAAAATTTTGTCGAAGCATGTTGACTGAGTACAGTTCACTTGTATTAAGCCACTATTTAATTAAGTCTGTTCATGGCTCAAACTTACTTATTCATTGACTGAATTTAGACCATTTAATCAAGTTGTGAAAACTTTAATTGTTGAATATTGTGCCTTTTAGTGAGAGTTAGCTGGCGGCCCTTTAAGAGGTTAATTACCTCCACTCGGGTGTACCCTTTTTATAGACGTTCTCTAATTTACTTGATTTCTTAGGGTTCTCGCACTAAGTCGGTTTCCTGGTCTGCGGTGGGCTGATCATCTGCCCGAGCTGTGAACCATGTCAAGACCGCCTACGAAGAGGGAGATGGAGACGGAATCACTATGTCGCACTCGCCAGCACTTATGAGGTGAGATTTATGCTTTTTCCTTTTGGGGGCCGAACCGGCAGTGTGCCTGTTTTATGTGAATAACTTAGAAGCCAGAGGACCCCGTGTCCAGACTGTCTATTGGGAAGTGAACTGTGATCATGACTCTGAACACTCTCGATAAAAATTACTGAACTTTTATAACCCTTTTCTATAACACTAAATGCTATGACTGTAAGTGCGTGCTGCACTGCGGGAGCGCGCCAGCCATTTCACTCTTGTACCATTTTACTGTTGTATCTCTTTTTGCTTTTACTCATTACACAAATTTAGGTTACCGCCCTGTAGCCCTGTTCCGGCTGGAACAGAGGTGTATAAGAAATTATATTGACTGTGGTTTCACATTTAAGGGTCGGGGGCTTTCCTGAAGTTTTTTTGGGACGTTTTAAGGGTTTACAAAAGGGCACTTAGTTTCTTGGACACGCGCTGGGGCAATCTCAGACAGGCTGATGTCCTGTCAAGTTTTGTCAACTACATGTGGGCGCGCTCCCACAGATGCCAGAGCACAACCACCTTATTGTATTCCTTTTCTAATTATTTTATACAGTTAGCTGAGGCTAATCGGAACGATTTATTAATGTTCTTGAAATATTTTAGCCGATTTTGCCCCTTGCACAAGGGCTAAGCTGATTGTTTTCTTAACTGGCAAACACATATGGGTTGACTTCACACGTAGAGAAGTTGCTGTTTAATTTTGAATACAAAACTGGTTTTCATCCTTTTCTTTTTGGGTAAATTAAATAGATATACATATTGTCAAAATCTTCTGAAATTGTAAAGCCTCAATCAATTAATTTCTGTTATTAAAGTACATAAGGATTTAATTCCTTTTTGGGATTTTGTGAAGTCAATACTGTCTAGAAATTTATAAACACTGTCTGGAAGTAGGTGAGGAGTTTGTTAACATTACTTGGTGCTGTGAACGGAACAAAGGTTCCCACACTCATCATGGGTCATTAATAAACGGAATGCTAGACAAATGGGTGGTCCAGTTTCATTTATGCGTCATGAATTATTCGTCTTTAAAGGGGTTTGGAGTTTATGTTATCCTACTGAACGGGTTGCCGACGGGCGTATATGTTATCACTGCCGGGGCATAAGATGATAGTTGCTTTACCCGGTGGGTGGGTGCGTTACAGGGGCATGCGTGTTGAAAGTAAATGATTGTGAGTTGTGTACCTTGTGTTCTGTGTGTGTGGGTTGTTATGTGTCTAGCTAGCCACACGATGGGGAGAATTTTACATGTGTTTGTGCATTTTATATTTTATTTCTGTATGTACATTTAACTTATATACTATTATATACACTTGTTCTGATGCAATTCTATCCAATTATATACACTTGTTCTTAGGTAAACTGGAATTATATATGCTAGTTGTGATTTAAATTTTTTTATATTATATATATGTATATACATTTACTTTGTGCACCCTTATGCACACTTATGCTGATGTACACTTAATTTATACATGCTTGCCATGATGTACCTTTTGGTAGTTTTTTTATATAGATACATATATTTATCTTGTGCACATGTATGAATTCCAGAGATATAATAAATCTGTTATTGTTATATTATGGCTGAGTTCATTGCAAGTCCCGTCATACTGGACCCAGCATAATTTTTGCTTCTCTAGGCTCCTGCCTAGTTCTAAATAACTTGTAACCTCTCTTTGAAAGCCAACAAGCAAGGAGATAGAAATTTAACAAGAAATAAGATAAATACTAAAAAGCATAGAGAGGTTACAAATGGTAGCCGGAGCGTGGTTCATTCTAGGCCTGAACCCTTGGGTCCTGGTGTGTGACGGGGCTTGCAGACTCGGAAATATTAATGCAGTTGTAAATTAATGATTGTTGTAACATAGTTGATATATGCCAGTGTAGGCTAATTGTAGGTTGTTTAAATTGTGAGTCGGGTCGCACCACTGAGGCGGTTAATTATGTGTAAAAAAAAAAAAAAAAAAAAAAAAAAAAAAAAAAAAAAAAAAAAAAAAAAAAAAAAGATTTTTGATAGCTTGTATGGCCGGGGAGTCTCAAGTGTAGCCAGGGATGATGAGAGTTGATGGGGGAGTTTAACTGGAGTTTCGCGTGTTATATGGATGGGATGCGGTATGGCCCGATTGGAAATCGGTACCGGAACCGATTTGTGTCCGGTTGATGTCGAATGATTCTGCATTTCTGAATTAGGACTTGTAGTTGAGGGTTAGTTGCTTGTTGTGAATTATGTGTTGGCACGACGTGTGTGTCGAGTTGCTGTTTGCTGTTATATGTGTCTAGTATTGTTGTCTCTTGTCGCCTTTCGTGGGGGTTTGCATGGTTCAGAATAGGCCAGGTTTCCGCAGCGCTAGAGAACCCGGGGGTCTTCTTGATGGAAGAACAGTACTCAAGGTTTTCCTGGTTTAGTGATTTTCGTTTTGATGTTGTTTGTGGTTTGTTAGATAGGTGTTTAGAGCAGTGGCGGCATGAGTGTGATAAATCCCGATTTATTTCTCAAGAACGAGTTGGAGTTTGAAATTAAGTCCCGGGGTGGGAGGCCCCAAGGGGATGTTGCCTCTTTGAGGAAGCAGTTGAGAGACGCCCTCGCGTCCGGTGGCACAACGTTGCTTGTAAAGGTCACTGATGTGACGGCCGAGCTTGAGTTGTGCCAGGAGAAGTGGGGAGAGTTGTGGGAGGTAATGGAAGATTTTGAGTCGGCCCCTTCCAACCTCAGGGCAAGACAGAGAGTACGGCAGCGAGCGGAACACCTGCAACATAGACTGGAGAACTTGTCCGCACAGACTACAATCGCGGAAGTCAGCGCTACGGTGAAGCTGATAGCGGAACAGGTGGCTAAAGCATTGCGGAACTTCGAGCCTGTGAAGTCCCCGCTTTCCGTGAGCTCTCCCCAGCCTCCTGAAATGAACATAGCGCAGACGTCGAACCCTGCGGCTCCATTGCCGACGCTTTCGGGAGGAGCGCGTATCTCGTATAATAACTTACCTCACCCCATGTCCTCAATTATTCAGGGGCTTCCGGTGGTAGACGGACTGGACGTGGACCAGTTGATGATTTTTTTTCGGATTTTGTTTCAGCTGTCCGACTTCCCGGGGATGTCGGACGGCACACTTCTTGAACTCGTGTATCCCTATTGTCGGGGGTCTGTGGCTGAGCGGGTCGCGCGCACTATACGAGACAGCGGCAGTGTGGCGTCTTTCCATCGGGGGGTGTTGGACGCATGCGTGCCTGGGCTTTTGCGTAAGCAGCTGCAGGACAAATATTTTTATCGAGTACAAGCACACGGGGAGAATATTTCGAAGTTCGTGCAGAGCCTCCGTGAGGCGGTCCGGATTTTAGGGTTGGGACTGCCCGAGAATGAAGTGGTACAGTGGATCTTCGAAGGGGTTACTCCCCAGGAGAGATCGCGCTTAACTTTTGCCGAGCGACCGCGGACTTATGAAGATCTGGAGAAACTGTGTGCGTTATCTCGCGCCATACAGTCCGTAGATGAATCCCGTGGGCCAGTAAGGGCCAGTCTTGGCGAACCCCGAGTGGTAGAACGACGGGTTGTTCAGTCCCAACCGCGGCCAGAGAGAAATAATGGCGATCGGAGCGGACGAGTGAGAGGCGTTGTGTGCTTTCGCTGTCATAGACAGGGGCATCTTGCCCGCGATTGTCCGGAGGGTGGTATGCGTCCGGCGCTTCCCCCGAGGGTCCGGTATCCAAAAAACTAAATTATCAGGGGGGGACAAATCGGAGGTTGTCTTCCCCTCGTTGCAAGACTTTTCTGAATTCTAGCGCCTCCAGGCCGAGGATAGGTCCAGACTCTTCTCATATCAAGGTCCTTACCACCGTCCCTCAAAAGGCTTCTGTATGCCCCTTCCTGTCGCTCGAGGTAAAGAAGGGTCAACTCAGAGCGTTAGTTGACTCCGGGTCAGCCCGATCTATCATCTCATCTCGAGTATGCGCGGACCTTGAGAAACAGGGCTTAATAAAAGGGTCGAGTAAGTCGTCTGTGGTATGCTGGACTGCTTCTAGGGAAATTCTGCCCATCTCCCGGGTGGTTTCCTTCAAGTTCAAGATTGATGGCTTTTCTTGGGTGTGGCCTTTTCTGGTTTCTCCGGCTCTGGGAGTCGACTGTATTGTGGGTGCCGACTTCATCGCTAAAAGTGGTCTCGTGTTGGACATCCATGGGCACCAGTGTTATTTTAAATTTTATCGGGGTGTAGTTATTCCATTTCTTGGATACCAGGGAGCTAAGGGAGGTATCCAAGAGGTTGCTTGTCCCGATTCTGCACGAGATCATCTCACTCCCGCCCAGCAGAGAGCTTTAGACCGTTTGTGTGAGGAATTTCCCTCTGTCTTAACTCCCAAGTTGGGACTCACACATTTATTAGAATATAAGATTCGTTTAACAGACACTCACATAGTGAGGTCACACCCATATAAGTTCGCCCCTCCGAAAATGGCCGTTCTGAGGGAGAAGGTTCAAGAGCTTTTAGAGCAAGGGGTAATTGAGCCTTCTAATTCCAGCTATGCCAGTCCAGCGTTCCTGGTACCCAAGCCTGGGGGTAAGCACCGTATGGTAATCGATTACCGGAAGTTAAATGCTAATATTGAAGTGGATTCGGTTCCCCTTCCGGATCTCCACTCAGCTTTTGATTGGTTTAGTGAGGCCAAGTACTTCACCGTGATTGACCTCAACGCGGCATATCACCAGATACCCTTATCCAAGGAAAGTAGACCGTATACGGCGTTTTGTGTCCCGTGGAATTTATATCAGTATACGCGGGTTCCCATGGGTCTGGCGGTGGGCGCCCAAACGCTCACGCGTCTGCTTGACCTAGTGTTTCAGGATGTGAAGTTTAAGTTTATTTTCAACTATCTAGATGACCTGCTGGTCTACAGCAAAACCTATGATGAACATCTGAGCCATCTCAGGGAGGTGATGAGTAGGTTGAGAAGAGCGGGCCTTACGGTCAATCCGGAGAAAGTGCGAATCGCCCAGGAGAGCATCTCTTTTCTGGGGCATCTGGTGTCGCACCAAGGCGTTACTGTGGACCCTGAAAGGACCCAGGGTATCCGGGATTTTCCCCCGCCAAGGGATGCCAAAGGCATCGCCCGGTTTGTGGGGATGGTCAACTTTTATCGGCGGTTTATCCCCAATGCAGCGGAGATTGCCGCACCCCTAAATGAATTAAGAAAGAAAGGGGTCAAGTTTGTGTGGGGCGAAAGCCAGCAAAAGGCGTTTGAAATATTGAAGGAAGCTATTATTTCCCCGCCGGTGCTGAGGATGCCGGATTTTTCTCAACCGTTTATTTTACAGACGCACGCGAGTTCGGTGGCGCTCGGGGCGGTTCTGTCCCAAGTCGTTGATGGTGCTAGGCAGCCTGTGGCCTTTATTTCACGAACATTGACCCAGCAAGAAAGGAAGTTATCAGTATATGAGCTAGAGTGTTTGGCAGTGGTATACGCTCTAGATAAGTTCAGGCGTTTTCTGGAACACGCTGAGTTCCTGCTCGAGACCGACAATCAGGCTCTCTCTTGGCTTCTTGCTCACCCCCGGCAACTGGGTAAGATTGGTAGATGGGTGGTTAAAATCTCATCCTTTAAGTTCAAGGTGCAACACATTAGGGGAACTCAAAATGTGGTTGCAGATGCTTTGTCACGCATGTTTTCCCAACCCAGTGAAGCCCAATCTGAGCAACCCTGTTCTGTTCTACTAGACTTTCCGTTAGCCTTCACTGATGTGTTACCCCATCAGTTGAATGATGAAGAGCTGGGTCCGGTCATCCAAAAAATAAAAGAGGGTAACGCGCAGGCCCCATACTTCTTGTCCAAGGGCGTCCTGTGTTGTCGAGAAAGAAAGGGACGTGCCCCGAAGATCGTGCTGCCTAGCAAGTTAGTGCCCATGGTCTTCAGCTATTACCACAATTCCCCAGTAGGTGGCCATAAGGGAATTTCGAAGACCATTTCCAGTATTAGGAAGAACTTCATCAGGAAGGGCATGGATAGGGACATTGCGACGCGTGTGAAGGCCTGTCATCTGTGCGGCTTAAGCAAGCCTGCTCAAAACACTAAGTTGGGGTTGTTGTCATCAGACGTGGCGAGCAGACCGATGGAGAAGCTATTCATCGACTACGTGGGACCTTTCCCGCGTAGCAAGTCAGGTAACGCCTACCTACTTGCCTGTGTGGATGCTTTTTCGAAGTTTGCCTGGCTACTGCCCTTACGGCAGGCAACAGCTCGTTTGACCATAAGCGCGCTTCAGAACCATGTTTTTCAGCATTTCGGTCTTCCGACCATCATTGTCTCCGACAATGGACCACAGTTCATTTCGAGTGAGTTCCGGCGGATGTGTTTCGTCAGCGGTATCAAGCATGTAACCACTTCCCCGTATTACCCGCAGCCGTCTCATGCGGAGAGGTTCAATAGGAATCTACGGTCCGCACTTATTGCCTATCACGCTGAGCAACAGACTACCTGGGACCAGAACTTAAAGTGGTTACAGCTAGCCTTTAACACGGCACTGCATGACAGTCATAAGGCCGTGCCTTTTGAGATCATGTTTGGATTCTCGCCCGCACTCCCGTTGACTAACTTGTGGAATATTGATGATCTTCTGCCACGGGAGCCCGATAATGGAACTGCGGAGAGATGGAGGGAGGCTCGGAAGAATTTGCTACGAGCGCACGAGCGGGTCCGTCGACGATATAATCAGGGGCGAATTCCGAACCCCTTTCAGACCGGGGACTGGGTCTACTGCCAGAGCCATCCGATCAGCTCAGCCGCGGACAAAAGAGCCGCTAAATTGTGCTATCGTTGGTCGGGACCATACCGTATCCTCGGGTTTACGTCACCGGTGACGGCGCGATTAGAAGAACAGGGTAGTAGTCCCAAAGAGATTACCACACACATTTCTAAATTGAAATTATGTCGAAAAGGGTAAACGGGCTGTAAACAAAAGGGGGGGGTAAATGATGGCGGTCTCTGTGCGGGTGGGGATGTTTTCGGTTTTGAGAGAGTGTGCTCCGGGGGCGAGATTGAGCATAATATGTTAGCAGGTAGATGTTTCTCACAGTCCCAGTGGGAATCGTTTACTTCAGGGATGCGACCCTGCCTGCGCGAGCCTTGGTTTTCTCCAATTGTCCTTATGTCCGGAGGGAGCCATGTCCTTACCTTTGCTCCCAGCCCATGACCGTAAGCATCCTTGACCATCCACCCTCCGATTTTCCTAACCTTACCTAGAGAGAAAAAAAAAAACTAGAAAAAGCAAAAAAAAAAGGAGTTCGACAGAGGAGCGAAACGTGTAGAGTTGGCGAGGTCGGTTGTGAACTTCGTCTACTCTATACGTTTTGGGCATGCCCTTGGAGCACACTTGTAAAACACAATATATATATATATATATATATATTGGGAAGGGTGCCATAGTCACAGTTGACATGGTGTTCCGTTGGGTCCCAGCGGGGACCACCGCATCATGGGGACGGTCATCGCCCCCCCTTTCCCCTTGGCCCGTACAGTATGGTAGTGGTAAAATGGGGAATAGTATTGGGGAATTATCCCGTAATTACATGGGGCAGATGGCCCTGGTTAGTTGGCTATCGTGTTCTGGCTTGGGTGGACAAGCCTCAGGAGGTCGGAACTCAGGGAGCTCCCGAACTTTTCTTTTGTCTTTCTTCTCTGTCCTTCTTTGCTGTGGGCTGGCCCTGATCAGGTCAGCGTGCAGCTACCGCACACTTACACTCTACACGTCTTCTTTCGTCTCTTTCGTTTTCCCTTCTGAGCCTCTGTTCTCCTGGGAGCAAGTCTGCCTGGCCACCTTACCCACGATGTCCACCAGATTTTTCAGTTGGGAGTACACTGCAGGGTACTTTCCCGAGTTTTGTGGGGCAACCGGGTTGCCCTTTCGGGGTGGGGGTGTGCCGGCGCGGAGCCGGCCGTTACAAAATATTTTAGAACAGTTTCATTTTATTGTAACATAACGTGAAGCACTCGCGACCTTTGTTCGGCGGTGTGAAGGGGAGCGGCATTGTGTGCCGTTGCGCGCGCAGCTCTACTTGTGCTGTTACGATTGTGTGCCGGTGTCCGGCAGTCAACGCTTGCCTCTGCTAGAAGAATTGTCCTCCATCTCCTCTCTTCGATTCGTTCTACGCAGTAACTTTATCTTATGCTTGGCTAAGCGTAATTGGCTCCCGGTAAGTTTGTCTTTGTATTTATTCGGCTTATAAATAATTATATTTGTTTGAATAATTAATAACTAAATGCTACAGTATAAAATACGTAATAATATGTGTGTGCGACCTGACAAAGTTATGTAAGCCATATTTATTACTGTTATACGTAACGCCCTTTATATAGCCATGCCTTATTAGTTTCGGTAATAATGCGAGAAGTTTTAGAGAGTCATTCTCATAGTAAAAGTGCATTACATAAAAATTAATCAAAAAAACTTGGTGCGCAGTCAAGTAGTGAACTGTGTCGGTGCATGTAGTATACTGTCGCCGTCTTTGTTAATTATCTTCACAAATAGAGAATGAAGTGTGAGAGCGTCTGTGTATGAAACTTAATTGAAGGTAAAACATTCTCAATGCTGTGAGTGACTTGCTGTTAAATTTTTTTGACCAAATAATGATTACTGCTCTGCACGTGGCCGGTTTAACCTGCAAAATTTTGTCGAAGCATGTTGACTGAGTACAGTTCACTTGTATTAAGCCACTATTTAATTAAGTCTGTTCATGGCTCAAACTTACTTATTCATTGACTGAATTTAGACCATTTAATCAAGTTGTGAAAACTTTAATTGTTGAATATTGTGCCTTTTAGTGAGAGTTAGCTGGCGGCCCTTTAAGAGGTTAATTACCTCCACTCGGGTGTACCCTTTTTATAGACGTTCTCTAATTTACTTGATTTCTTAGGGTTCTCGCACTAAGTCGGTTTCCTGGTCTGCGGTGGGCTGATCATCTGCCCGAGCTGTGAACCATGTCAAGACCGCCTACGAAGAGGGAGATGGAGACGGAATCACTATGTCGCACTCGCCAGCACTTATGAGGTGAGATTTATGCTTTTTCCTTTTGGGGGCCGAACCGGCAGTGTGCCTGTTTTATGTGAATAACTTAGAAGCCAGAGGACCCCGTGTCCAGACTGTCTATTGGGAAGTGAACTGTGATCATGACTCTGAACACTCTCGATAAAAATTACTGAACTTTTATAACCCTTTTCTATAACACTAAATGCTATGACTGTAAGTGCGTGCTGCACTGCGGGAGCGCGCCAGCCATTTCACTCTTGTACCATTTTACTGTTGTATCTCTTTTTGCTTTTACTCATTACACAAATTTAGGTTACCGCCCTGTAGCCCTGTTCCGGCTGGAACAGAGGTGTATAAGAAATTATATTGACTGTGGTTTCACATTTAAGGGTCGGGGGCTTTCCTGAAGTTTTTTTGGGACGTTTTAAGGGTTTACAAAAGGGCACTTAGTTTCTTGGACACGCGCTGGGGCAATCTCAGACAGGCTGATGTCCTGTCAAGTTTTGTCAACTACATGTGGGCGCGCTCCCACAGATGCCAGAGCACAACCACCTTATTGTATTCCTTTTCTAATTATTTTATACAGTTAGCTGAGGCTAATCGGAACGATTTATTAATGTTCTTGAAATATTTTAGCCGATTTTGCCCCTTGCACAAGGGCTAAGCTGATTGTTTTCTTAACTGGCAAACACATATGGGTTGACTTCACACGTAGAGAAGTTGCTGTTTAATTTTGAATACAAAACTGGTTTTCATCCTTTTCTTTTTGGGTAAATTAAATAGATATACATATTGTCAAAATCTTCTGAAATTGTAAAGCCTCAATCAATTAATTTCTGTTATTAAAGTACGTAAGGATTTAATTCCTTTTTGGGATTTTGTGAAGTCAATACTGTCTAGAAATTTATAAACACTGTCTGGAAGTAGGTGAGGAGTTTGTTAACATTACTTGGTGCTGTGAACGGAACAAAGGTTCCCACACTCATCATGGGTCATTAATAAACGGAATGCTAGACAAATGGGTGGTCCAGTTTCATTTATGCGTCATGAATTATTCGTCTTTAAAGGGGTTTGGAGTTTATGTTATCCTACTGAACGGGTTGCCGACGGGCGTATATGTTATCACTGCCGGGGCATAAGATGATAGTTGCTTTACCCGGTGGGTGGGTGCGTTACAGGGGCATGCGTGTTGAAAGTAAATGATTGTGAGTTGTGTACCTTGTGTTCTGTGTGTGTGGGTTGTTATGTGTCTAGCTAGCCACACGATGGGGAGAATTTTACATGTGTTTGTGCATTTTATATTTTATTTCTGTATGTACATTTAACTTATATACTATTATATACACTTGTTCTTAGGTAAACTGGAATTATATATGCTAGTTGTGATTTAAATTTTTTTATATTATATATATGTATATACATTTACTTTGTGCACCCTTATGCACACTTATGCTGATGTACACTTAATTTATACATGCTTGCCATGATGTACCTTTTGGTAGTTTTTTTATATAGATACATATATTTATCTTGTGCACATGTATGAATTCCAGAGATATAATAAATCTGTTATTGTTATATTATGGCTGAGTTCATTGCAAGTCCCGTCATACTGGACCCAGCATAATTTTTGCTTCTCTAGGCTCCTGCCTAGTTCTAAATAACTTGTAACCTCTCTTTGAAAGCCAACAAGCAAGGAGATAGAAATTTAACAAGAAATAAGATAAATACTAAAAAGCATAGAGAGGTTACAGAAATTAAGACAATCTATAACGAAATTACTTTGCACCGTAAAACTTTCAGAAATCAGACTCAAAGGCAAACTGCAAATGGTTAGTAAACACACTGGTTTGGGCCAATAAAATTCAAACGAAATTTGTAAAAGGTTAAAATACGAGGTCCGTTTGAAAATTTCCCGGCCTACCATATAAACGAAATGTGTGGCGTTTCTGTTTTTTACCGCATCGTGGCGCCACGTTCGCCCCACGAACAGCTGTGAAGCGTCAAGTCTGGTCAAGTAATTGTTGCGGAGGAACAGCTGTATAAATAAGGTTGTCTCACAGCAACGGTAAAAATAGAGAAAATTGAACATCATGGAGTGATCAAATTTTTTGTTAAAAACGGTTTAACGCCAACAGAAATTTTTAATGAGATGAAGACTATGTTGCGTGATGCTGGACCTTCGTTTACTAGAGTGAAAAAATGGGCTACTGAATTTAAACGTGGTTGTATAAGTTTGGAAGATGGCCCGCTTACTGGGCGTCCGAAAAGTGCCACTACACCAGAAATCATCATTAATCTACAAGATATTGTCTTCAAGAAGGTTGTATTTGAAGGTGTCTGAAATTGATAAGCCTGTGGGTATCTGAGATGAAGGGGTACATCACATTCTTATTGAGGAATTAGGTATGAAAACGCTGTCTGCAAGATGGGTGCCGCGTTTGTTGACAAGTGACCAAAACGCATGCAAATTCAAGCTTCTCAGGAATGTTTGGACCATTTTAAGAAAAATTCAATTTATTTTATTCGTAGATTTGTAACAGTTGATTCGTATCCCAAAACAGTTGAAACAATTGATGCAGTGACTCGCCGGCTCCAAAAACGGTAAAATTAATTTTGTAGGCTGGAAAGTGTATGGATCTATTTTTCTGGGATGCTAAGGGTCTATTGTTACTAGATTGCCTTGAAGAGGGTCAAACGATAAATGGAGAGTATTACGCTAACCATTTGGGCTAATTAAGTCTCGAGAAAAAGATCAGGTTTAGCAAAAGAAGATCATTTTCCATCAGGATAATGCACACCCTCACATATGCGTTGTGTCTATGGCAAAAATCGCCGAGTTGAAGTACGATTTGTTACACCATCCGCCTTATTCGCCTAATTTAGCGCCATCTGACTTTCAACTATTCCCAAACCTCAAAAAAATGTAAGGGGGGGGAAGCGATTTTCCTTAGGAGACGAGCTGAAAGCGGCAGTAAACGGTTATTTTGAGGACCAAGAGGAATCGGACTTCCTCAACGGGGTAAGTGACGGGGTAATGACTTGACGCTTCACTGCTGTTTGTGGGGCGAACGTAGCACCACGATGGGGTAAAAAACAGAAACGCCACACATTCGTTTCTATGGGAAGCCGCGAACTTTTCAAATCGCCCTCGTAATATAAATATTCAAAATTTTTTTAAATAGTCTACAAATTATTAGGACCATCAGTAGTATGGCTCAGCCTTAACCAGTGCTGTGGTCTAACATGTACCACCCTACGTTAATAAATCTCGAATTTTACACTGATGATGGCAGTCGATGGTACTGTCGAAACGTCGTTTTAGTTAGAAACAATGTACCACGGCCAAACAGCCCGGGAACAAATTCTAACAGCATTGACTGTGGCCGTGTAATCCTACAGAAATTTGTGTAAATGTTAAGAAATTTCGATTTAATTCAAATTCATTGTTCGAGTTTAACATTTTTACATAACATTTTTACATAACATTTTTAACATAACATTCGATAACATCGTCATGTTATCTTGGATTAGATGTTGTAGAAATGTGGCCACTCTGTATGAAGGTGCTGTTCTACTATCAATTAAAGGACGCACTGGTTTTTCAGCTTTATGGGTCTTCAGAATTGGGTTGAACTTAGGTGTAGATATTTTATGTTTTGTTAACCATTTTTCTTTTTTGGGTTTATGTTGGAATTTTCAATCGCTTCTCTTATTTCTTTTTTGTATTGGGGCGTAGGGTTCTTATTTAGATTTATTACTTTATCCTTTTTTAAAAAGGTGTTGACTTTTTGATCGATTTCATTTTTATGTATAATTACAACAGCCCTTGATTTATCTGCATGTATAATGACTGTATAATGACACAGTTGTTTTTAAATTAATTTGTTCTTAAGTGATTTTAATGTTTTTTTTGTGTATTTTATGTATTCTGTGGCTCTTTTTGTATTTACGGTTGTTACATTTTTTCAGAGTGGACTCAATATTATTAGCGAGTTTATGTCGCACTCTGTCTTAAACATTTGAGTTTACTTTTAATAGGTTTATTTCAGAGTCAAGCACTACATCTTCGGAATAATTAATAGATGTAGTGTCTGGTAATAAATTAAACTTAGTGCCTTTACCTTAAAGTTTTTCTTCTGTCTTTGATAATTTAATAACTGTTTCATTAACTCTATCAATTCAAAAATTAAATTTAAAAAAGAAATAGAACTAAAGGCGAAATAAACTTCCTAGACCTTGCCATAAAACGCCATGCAAGCAAACATCATTCTCTACATACAGAAAAGATACTCAAACAGATTCACGCAGAGAGCAACCATCCCTACTCATACAAAATTTCTGGATACAACAGCATGCTATATCGAGCCCTCACATATCCTCTATGTAAGAAACAGTATGAAAAAGAGATACACATCATAAAGCAAATAGCTTAATGCAATGGATATCAGCCTCAAATGATCGATAAAATTATTGAGAAACAAAAAAGAAATAAATCAAAAACAAATAACATATCAATCAAGAGGAAGAAAACCTGTATACCTCACATCACATTGACGACAACTCAAAAATTAGCTAGAACATTTGCAAAATATGACTATCAATTAGCGTTCAGAACAAACAATGACATCTACTAAAATCTGAAAATTAGCAATACAAAAAAGAAACACATTTATGATAAAGCTGGCGTTTACCAATATCAATGTCAGCCTGCTAACTCGACAGAATATAATGTGCGGTGCAACAAAAAATACATTGGATTCACTTCAAGATCCTTTACACACAGATATATTGAACACACCAAACGTTCTCAACACTGAAATCCGAACTCAACAGTAGCGAAACACATAAAACAAGAGTCTTGTGAATATGGTCCAATACAGCAACATCTAAACGTATTGAAAACATGCAGTGATGAAATAAGATCTAATATATATTGTTACGACAGTCTACTTGATCGTCGTAGGTACAGTGGAAACAAAATACAAGACACCAATTAAGTCACTAATCACCAGCTTTAATTTTTACACGTAAACAGTTCGTAATTAACAACAGAGTCCCTTATAACAAATCAAATAAAAATTGTTCACACGCAAATAAATGTCAACTAATATAAAACAAAATTGTATTACAACATACCGTCCGATTATAGGACACAACACTTAACTAATAACTACTTGAACGCGCACAGTAATATCGCCCGATAATGACTCTCGAACCATACTGTAAATATATCGCAGCTATACTGAATTGAACGTCGTTGAGTACTGGTATTTAGAGCCGCCGAAAATCTAGACGATTCCTCATACTACGTATTACCTCTAAACTATGACGTAATTGATTGCGCCCTTGACACAGTGAGAGCGGCTGCGTGAATTCTCGCAACGCCCAGCGAATGCGTCAACAAGCACGTACGCCACACGCTTACATTCTGGATCTCTCTGGAACGTTCGATAAACACGTAGATTGTTCTGTGATGTCGTAACAGTATGAACAATACCAAATATACAAACATGTAAAAGAAGAGGGCCACAAAAATCTGTTGAACATCATGACGAACTTAAAAATTCGTATCACATTTGAATTATTGCGGGAAAATGAAAATCAACATACAGTAATCAGCTGATATAATATATAGAACGGAATGTAAACATAAACAATCTGTAACAAAATCTGTTCTCCGGGAACTATGGACAACGACGTACGTAACACGTTCATTAATCAATGTCTGCGAATTCGTTTTTGTAAATAGTGGCTGTTTTACGATATTATGACCACAAGTGTGCTGTTTTTAACCTGACATTGGTCTATGACCGAAATCGATCGTTTTCAAGAATGTAAGTAATTAAAACTTTATTGGAAATCATATATATGGTACCTTTAGGCTATGAACAATAAATACACTACAAAAGAAAATTGAAAATACCAGACACCATTTATGTCACTAATCACCAGTTTTATTTATCACAATTAAACAGTTTGTAATCTGCAAGATAGTCTCTTACAAAAAATCAAATAAAAATTGTTCACATGCAATAAAAATGTCAGCTAATATAAAACACAATTGTATTTCAATTGTACCGCACAATTATAAAACACATAACACTTCGCCACAATACTTCGGACCGCACTGTGTGAATCGCCCGACAATAACTGAATTAAGCGCCGCTGACTACCTATATTTATACTCCACTGAAATACCAGAATATTCCATACTACGCGTCAAGAACGCTACTAGAAAACACCAGAACGTAATTGATTGGGCCTTGCACACAGCGCGCGCGGACTGGTGAAATCTAGCTAACGCGTTGAGAATCACGTACGCACACAACATTACAGCCGGATTCCACTGGAAGAACCGAGAACCACGTAGAAGGTTCTGTACTGGCGTACACTTTTCCGCATTACGTAACAGCATGTTATTTATTCTTTCATCGTTCAGAGAGATTCCCACATCACATTCACCTAAAGCTTCTCTAAAAATACCTTCCGAGTAGATGTTGAATAAAAGCAGAGATAGTATACTTCCTTGTTTTACCCATTGACTATAATAGAACTAATTCTGTATTTTTACTTCTTAAAAGCGTTGCATTGCAGTCTCTCGCACGTGTAGCGAAGTAAAGTTAGTGGGTTCACTAAACAGTCTGTCCCACTTGACCCCACTTCGATTTCCTATTTATAGGTTTCAGAGGTGCAGACTAACCTCATCGCAATAAATAACCGAAAAACCATGTAGTAACACTGGAGGCTTCAATATTTATTTCGCTCTTGCTCTCTGTGTCTTCCACAGTCCCTTCGTCCGTTAGCGTTACTAACGTTACTTTGCGGTAAGGAGCTACCGGGTTTATACTGTCATATGCTGAAGTCATCACTTCTAAAGGGACAAACGCAACCCCTGTCCAAATAGGAAATTAATTTGATATGAATTAATATGTTAATATATTAAAACATTTTGGATCAGGTTAGTCATTTTAATTACGTGGGTTGTAATGTCTCATATGGAACTGATATTGATTGGGATAGTAAGCTACGTTCTCCTAATTTTTTAAAACACTGGTTTTACATTCTACGAGTTACAACCATCTCTTTTGTTGATATCAAACTATTGTATCTCTAATTAAGTTGCTATATGTTGCTCTGTTTTTGGTTATGTGATGGTTAAAACTTTTCAGGGTCCTAATACGAGGGCTTTTTTAAAAAAAAATTAACCTCCGATTGGTTGGTGTATGTAATCTGCCAATAATAGCAACCAATTTTCTTACGGTAGGGCTATAACGAGACATGCAATGCCTGTAGAAGATCCACGGGCGTCGCTTACCTAATGCAACACACCAGATATAATGAAAGTTTGCTCGGTGTCCGTAAATATAATAAACATTAATTTTCTGAGGATTATATACAGTGTTTTGATTTTTCTTATAGTAATTACGAACCCACAGTAACTATAATGCCTTGTTGCCGACAAAGATTATCGTTGTACAAAAACCGGGAACATATGTAGAACAAGCATATACACTTGTGTTAATTAAAACAAAAAAGGGATCCCGCGACTCGGAACAGCGAGGCCGCGAGTAACTGGAACTGGTATTTCAACTTTTCAGTCACTGTTATATCCGTCCCATAAAAATAGTCGTTCCAAAATACCGATTGTCGGTATATCGGTCCACCTCTACTTTGAAGCAGACGTTGTCAGGAATTGAAGGGTAGGATCTGCCAAAGAAAGAAACATATGTGAAAGAACTGCAAAATTCTAGGTCTGGGCGACCTCTTCAAAACATTTTGTGTGTGTGTGAGAGAGAGAGAGAGAGAGAGAGAGAGAGAGTGTGTGTGTGTGTGTGTGTGTGTGTGTGGAATTATAACGAAAGTATTTATAATTACACTGATCTTCAGTTTACAAAGCGCTGCACATGCTCTGACGACCGCTTGTCGTTTTCTTTCGTTGTTTCAGTCGTTTATCACGCCCATAGCCAGTTATTAAACTCTCTTTCGTGTTCTTTCCTGCCTACCTTTTCCTTTCCAGCCTGGTGATTTCCAATTCGTAGTCTCCTCATGGTGCGTTTCCCTTAATGGACTTTTCGTGGCCATGCCAAGTGAGCTGCACTTTCCCTCTAAGTCCTGTACTGTGGAACCCTGAATCTTATATATATATATATAAAACGATTCATAAAGCCGACCCATCAGATCGTTATATGAAAGTGTCATACTGTGCGAGTATAGCGGCGTAAGCAAGATAGAGAGGGTATAATCACAGCTATCTCTGTCTAACATCGCCACTGCTATGAAAGTTGCCGGCACAGACATGAATTTTTATTCAATTATTTTTATTAGTTAAAACTGCAATATCTTCAAAACTAATAAATATACAGCAATTCTGAAACCTGCATAGTGTTCAGCAATTAAAGCTCTATAAGTAGCCAAAATATCAACCAATATAATTAACATTTACAGAAGTTATACAGAAGAAGATCGCCAAGAGAAATAACTAGAGAATTAGGCTAGGTACGAATTAGGTGTTCTCACACACTTACAGAGAAAGACCTAAGCAATAATATTCTGTGGTCAGATCTGTGAAATCACGTTTGCAAATACCCATAATCAAACGATTTGCAAACAGAGGAAGTATGAAATTAGCCAGTAATTCTCTACCATCTCAAACCTGTTAAGGGGCTTTTGGTCGACTTGTTCGATATTGTTTCAAGTGGAAAACGCATGATTTATTTGGAACAACCAATCACAAAGCGGTATTCAGAAGAGACGCCAACTCAGACTTGGGGTATCGAGCACTCTTCGTTCGACCATTAAATAGGCAAGACGTGTGTTAGATACGAGCTAAATTTCGTAAACCACGCAAAGTTTTATTTAAATAACAGTTCGAGAAGTGGTCCGCAGTAGCAGAGGAACTAGTAAAGTTCATTAATAAATACTCTCGCTGTGTAACAACTCATTAATTAATTAAAAAATTAATTAATTAAATAATTAATTAATTGTGAAGTGACCTGTGTACCAGAGTAGCTACAGCATCTGTAAGCGCCCAGGGTCATCCGTCAACGATAGGCCTATTGGTCAACAACAATTTCTTCTGAGCCGAACCATCAAAAGGAGGATCTCTACGGATTCCTATCTACGGTCGACGCATCAATCAGTAAGAAATATATTCATTGATCAATGAAATAAGTAACAAAATAAATAATAAATCAATAAACAATTTTAAAAGACACTAAGTAAATTCATAATTTGTATTTAAACATTAAGATTAGTAATAACGTAAAATAGGAGTGTTGAATGGAGAGTGAGGTGTAGTATTGAACGTGAAAATTATTGCAGACCCGTTCTTTAGCACTGGTTTGGGAGATATAAATTTTCCTAATTAAACCAGATAAGATCAATTGGTCGTTTGGACGTTTTAATCTTCACTTTTCACGCACACTCATTAATAATAAGAGTTAGGTTAGCAATAAGTCCTTAACTTAGCTTTGAAAGAACATTAATAAAATAACGTTTAATCGTTAATTAAATAAACTTTTACAAATTTCAAAGTATTATTTGTAACGATTCCCCTTGAATTCCACACTCACTGAACGAATCCTGAGATAGTGGGTCTCTATGCTCTGAGCTAAGCTGAATCCGTGTCATTTGTATCAGGGATTTGTTCTGGCGCCCAGGTAAAGTAAAAAGTCACGGGTAAGTAACATTTTTCTATCATTATATTTATACAGAGTATTGTAATAGTGAAAGAAAAGTCTTTATATAATTTGTCGCCGCAATAAAGAGGCATATGTAAATTGACAAATGTAATATATAAAGAGAAGGTGTTATAATATATATATTCGAGTTAAAACGTCCTGCGACGTTGTCCGATGCCTAATTGCCAATACCTCCTGTCGTTGCAGTTTTCTTCGGTTAGACCTCGTACACTCATTGATGTCCTTACACCCTGTATCCACGTTACTTTTGGCCTTCCCCTTTTTCTGTTTTCCTGTGGTATCCATTTCATCACTCTCATTGGCAACCTCTCCTCCCCCATTCTATGCACGTCCCCAAACCAAATTAATTGTTTCTAAATTCATTGATGTGTTCTAAAACAGTTTTTTTATATTCATTTGTTGCTTAATTGTTTCGTTTCTGAACCGGTCTAATTTTGATGTTCTACACATTCTTTTAACACGTCCATGTCTGTGGCTTCTATCTTTCTTTTCAGATGTCCTTTCATTCTCCATGTCTCAGACCCATATGCTAATTTGGGGTAGAAGGCCTCGACAGAAATCTTTCTGGTCATCCAGGTTGGGGGTTGTGACAATGGGCTTGCTCCTTATTTCACGGAAAAATATTTAAAATGCAAAAAAGCCTAATGGTAGACTCGGAAACAAGGACGGTCTCAACGGAAACCTGAATATTCATTGTTTTCGTGACTTCTTCATTTCCTAGATCTATACTGAGGTAGAATGTTTGTCAATCATCTAGAGTCATCTATATCGACACCTTTTTCTTTGCTTCTCACGTTTCTTGTAGACTCTCTATGACTTCACTTCGTGAATTAGAATAATTTTATCATGTTTTTTTCTTTTTTAATTTGATGTTTCCTTCTTTCCTCTGCTGTGTATTCCCTAGAATTCCCGCTTTTGTTTACATTATCTGCAGTCAAAAGATTTTTTCCATTAGTGTTATTACAGTTTTGTTTGTAAATTACGTACAGCAGAATTGTCTGTTACGTCAGCAACATGCAAACGATTCTTTAAAAACGTTACATTTTGAATACATCTGCTAAAGTTACATTTGATAGGCGATTTCCTTTCTTGACAAAATTGAATGCTGTTTTTGTCAGCGTATGCTTCAACTTACTACTACTTGGTAGTTTGTAAATTTAGCAAACAATATGAGGCGTTTTATTAAACAGTACTAATAGTATTATTACATCTCTAGTACTACGAGTTTTGGTGTTATAATTACGACCGGCTAGAACTAGGTGCCACATTTGGGAAATCTGTGGAAAACCATACCATAATGAAGAGTGTAACTCACTGACAATTTTTTTGATATATCTAAAGCTGAAAGGAATAAACAATTATGGAAAGAATGTAAATGAAATTATTTCAATTTACAGAAGACAATGGTAGAATCTGAATTATAAACCCATTGGTAGAAGAGACGTGGGTCGTCCGAGGATGGCATGGGTGCCGGAACAAGTTTATATAACCTAATTCTTGAAGAGAAGAAGAAGAAGAAGAAGAAAAAGAAGAAGAAGAAGAAGAAGAAGAAGAAGAAGAAGAAGAAGAAAAAGAAGAAACAATGAAGACTACGACAGCGATTGTTAAATACGATCAGATATATCATGTGGCATGAATAGTCGAACAGGAACGCAGAGAGGCGTCAGGAAATGGGAACTGCTGCCATCCAGTGTTTGGATCATCACCAAAAACAAGAAGGAATTGAGGAAGAGATTTAATGGTGACCTAATAATTGAAAGAAACAAATTAAGGAAGACATTTTACTAAACGTTATGAAGTTATGTGTAACGGACGTGAAAATGTATATAAGTGTGTCATAGAAGAAACACAGATATACGGCAGGAACTGAATATTATGAGTATACTCGACAGGATCGCCCCGTATCGGCTGAATTTGTGGGAACATATTTGTCGAATGGAAGACTGCCGCATCCCCAAACAGCTATGGAATTATAACCCGAGAGGACGGAGAGGTGTGGGACGACCGAGGAAGCGCTGGAGTGACTTTGTCGTGAACCGGATAAGTAATATCAGATGTGAAGTAGAGTGTTGTTTTCAGATATTTAGAAGCTAACAGAGCAATAAATGATGACAGTGTAACTACGTGGTGCCGTAATAACATAATGGTAAATATCATTATTGTATTGACGACTCGGAACACTAAGTTTTTATAAGTAAAATCGTAAAGTTTTACCTTACAGCCTACGATTTTACTTATAAAAAACTTAGTGTTCCGAGTACTCAATACACTAGTGATATTTAGTTAAGTAACGGACACGTCATGGACAACGAAATCCAAGAATAATGGTAAACACTCGATTTTGTTTCCGACCCTAGAAATAATCTCGTCGTGAGTTTCGAGAATGCCTTGTTTGCTCTTATTCCCACGTACTAAACTGTCAACAATTGTCACCTACTGTTCCACATCCACCTACATACGGCAAAAAATAAAACCACACTCGAACAGTTATACAATCCACGCAGTTTTGAGGTCCGTTGACCACTCTACCGTGTCGAAAATATGATAGTGTTTATTAGAATAACAAAATGCTATTTCATTTTGAAAGGAAGGAAAAGTGAAAAAAACGTTTATTTACTTATATACACCCGCTACATACACCACTGTTATATTTTTTGATATGTCAAATACAGACAGGCCACAGACACTCAAATATTGAGATTCTCAAGTTTAGTAATACTCTAATAGGAACGAAATCAATACACCAGTGAATCTGTGTCGGTGCGTATGACACAATTTATTCGATTACGACAAAAATGGATGCAATTAAGCTGGGGATTTAAGCACGCGGGCGATTCGGCAATTAAGGTCCGGCCAGTTGTATCCAAGTGGCAGAAATTAGATTTCTCAGGCACGTGACAGAGTATACTCTCCACGGTCATAGATGAAACACAGATATACGGCAGGAACTGAATATTATGAGTATGCTCGACAGGATCGCCCAGTATCGGCTGAATTCGTGGGAACGTCTTTGCCGAATGGATGACTGCCGCATCTCCAAACAACTATGGAACTATAAGCCGAAGGGACGGAGGTGTGGGCGTCCGAGAAAGCGCTGGAGTGAATTTGCCTGTTTGAGAACGGAACAAACCATTCTCGGTTTAATCCTTGAAAATGATGTTGATGATGATGAAATATTTTATTGCAAGCGCACATGACATTTAACCCTAATTCATTTTCCACGTAATTGACACTATTATATGAATACTTGTTACACCGTAGAACAAGCTTCTTTATACCCTACTCAAAGGAGTTGGCCGCCTGTTTTTTCAACTATCCCTCCACAGCATTTGTGAGTTCGTCAACTCTTAAAAAATTCTATGAAACAAAAAACTTTTCAGTTACATAAACAGATGACAGTTACTTGGTGCTAAGTCTGGACGAGAATGGGGTTGATTTCAAATATTCCAATTGAATTTCTGAACTGTTGCTAGTGTGGTCTCGGCGCTATGTGGGCGTGCGTTGTCATGTGAACGGTTGCTGGTGTGGTCTCGGCGATATGTGGGCGCGCGTTGTCATGTGAGCTGTTGCTGGTGTGGTCTCGGCGCTATGTGGGCGCGCGTTGTCATGTGAACTGTTTCTGGTGTGGTCTCGGCGCTATGTGGGCGCGCGTAGTCATGTGAACTGTTGCTAGTGTGGTCTCGGCGCTATGTGGACGCGCGTTGTCATTACTGTGGCGCGCGCCTATATTTTTATTTTTTTTATTTTTTTATTTATTTTTTTTTATTTGTTTAAATATTTGAATCAGTATAACATAAAAATAACATACTATAAGCAAATCTTTTGTATGAGAAAACATAGGTGTTGACCATGTGGAGCTGTTATCCTGTGACAACAAACTCAGTTATTACTTAAAAGTAAGTTGCAAAAAGAAACAACAGTCACAAAGATTGTGGCTGCTTAAATCTAGAT
This sequence comes from Magicicada septendecula, assembly GCA_034769895.1. Taxonomy (NCBI): domain Eukaryota; kingdom Metazoa; phylum Arthropoda; class Insecta; order Hemiptera; family Cicadidae; genus Magicicada; species Magicicada septendecula. The sequence continues at coordinate 37,441,217 of CM068373.1, forward strand.
GGTAGGTCTAGTATTTTTTGTCTCTTTAGTCTATGAGTGTCTTCACTATTGTCTGGCAAATTGATTGCAAGAATATTAGGGTGTAGTTCTAGTTTACTTAAATACTTTTCACTGCACTTACTCACTTCGTCTGTAACAGATGACACTTTTAAGTCACAGAGGATTTCTCTATTTGGTATAAACCAGGGTGCATTTGTTATAATCCGTAGACCTTTTGTCTGGAATCGTTCTAGTATCTCTATATTAGACGTTGATGCCGACCCCCCACAGCTGTATTCCGTAGGTCCAGATTGGTTTGAATGCCACTTTGTAGAGTAGTAATTTGTTGCTAAGGGACAGGCCTATATTTTACTGTCTTGTTTCTAGTTTGTTGTTTATATTTCATACCCATAGGACAATACAGGGACTGTCATAACTTTGTAGAACTTTAATTTTGTATCTTAACATATTTTGTTTCTAAAATTACGGTTGAATGTCCCACAGATCGTCTGGAACTTAACACAATTGAATGTTAATATCATAATTGAAGTTCCGCCTTCAAAGATCCTAGAGTCATTTCTTCATGGCTCTACTCACACCCCTGTGTCCTATAGGTTTGTATTTCCAAACTTGTTTGGCCAGTCTGCAATCTGACAAACTTTCTAAGTATTGTCCACTTCTGTTTTCGTCATGAGTGTTTGTACGCCCACCAGAGAACTCCTGAGAGCGTTTCCTGACTACGCTGTCACTCATCACATTCTTGTCGCACACCTGAGTAATTTCTCGATGAATTTCCGGCGCAAAAATTATATCTGAGCACGTACTTTACACCACGCAGCAGGCGGGACTTAATATTAGGGCCTATTATCTAATAACAGCAGTGTTCTTCTTCTTCTTCTCTTCAAGTATTAGGTTATATAAACCTGTCCTTTCATCCATCTCATCCTCAGAAGATCCACGTCTCTTCTACCAATGGCTTTATAGTTCAGTGCAGTCATCCTTTGCAGGTGATGCCACCATTGTATTTTGTAAATTGAATTAATTTCATTTATGATCTTTACTTCGAGTTTGGCTCTGATATCTTCATTCCTTATTCAATAACAGCAGTGTTAAGGAGTTTAAGAATTGAGAAGGGACCGCTCCTTATGTGAGCTATTTAGCATACAATAAAGATTATGTGCCCAGCACTACGCTTTAGCCACACATCCGGGATGTTATCCCAAGTACTCATTTCCATAGGCAGAGTCGACCTGCAGGCTAAAAAGTCCACCTAAACACTGTTAATGGGTAAAAAAAGAGCAGTTAGTTTTACCAATAGCATCTCAAGTAATAACTTTTTTCCAGTATTAAAATAAATATTAATCTAAATGCATATACAGATATAATTGTTTTAAATTCATACTTTCCGTATCCAAGCCACTTATAGGTATATGAATGGAATCAAATTTACTTCTTTTATCCGTCCAGTGACTTTTCCTTTTTTATATTTCACTACGCGTTTCAGGACACATGTCCCCATCTTCAATTGTAATCCCTCAGTACAGTTTGTCAGATAATTAAACAGATAATTAAAACAAATTACGTATAATTTACACGCGTGTCGTAAATAATATAAAATATATGAACACGGAACATACGAGGTGTTGTTGGTGCGCACCACGGGAACATTATATATTTTATATTTATTTACGACATGTGTGTAAACTATACGTAATATTTTATATAATTGTGTGTGGGGGTGGGGGTGACATAGATGAGAGAGAGAGAGAGAGAGAGAGAGAGAGAGAGAGAGAGAGAGAGAGAGAGAGAGAGAGAGAGAGAGAGAGAGAGAGAGAGAGTACGCCTACGCTCATGTCATCCAGAACATGACATTTAGCAGATTAGCAAGTAAATACGAGAAAGTTGGAATTACAGAGGCTGCTAATAGCAACTACAGGATGAACGAATAGCACGTCTTGATTTTATGAAATCTAAGTGATATGATCAATTCATAATACTATATACTTCAAAATTGAATTATAATACAGACAGAAGTAATTTAAATATGCTGTAAAATGTCTTACGTTTCTTTAGTTGTAAAATACAATGCATATGGCGTAAAGCTAAAGGTTTAAGGATCTTCCGATCGTGCAACTCATACACATTAACAGATTGCGTTGGGCTGGACATGTGCAGAGAATGGCGGAGGATAGAATCCCAAAAAAAGTTACGAATTATTTGCCGGTGGGAATGAGAAGGAAAGGAAGACCGCGTACAAGATGGCTGAACCAGGTTAGTAAGGAGGCAGTGAGGCTGGGTGCAGCAAACTGGTGGACATTGGCCGGGAGTAGAGACCAGTGGGGAAGATTTCTTTTGGAGCCCAGGGCCCGGACTGGGCTGTAGCGCCGAGGATGTATGTATGTATGTATGTAGTGTCAATGTTTGATGTCGAGCAAAAATAGTGTCAATCTGCGTAAGTATTTGTTTACTACTTGTATTCGTACGTACACTGTACGTTTGTTTACAGCGTATAATATGTTTGATAATCCAGTGAGGACTAAGATAGTTATAATCAACAGCAATTAAAACAAGTGAGCCGTTTTAAATATCACCAATGTTCAGTAAGCAATAAGTCTGAAAACGATAGAAAAGGGAAGATAAATAAATTTAGAAATATTTTTGATACGATTCATAGAAATCTTATAAATAAAAACAAAACAGCAAAAGGATTAAATTTTATAAGACGACTGTAATACCCACGTTGATTTATGCAAGTGAGCCGTGGGTGATGACAAAAAAGCAATGCGGTAAGATTCAGAGTGTTGAAATGCTGTTTCTTCAAAATACATTAAATTACAAATTGCAAGATAGAGTAATATATGAAAATATCAGAGCAGAACTCAAAGAAAAGGACATATAATATACGAAATCTATTTCAATTGTAGCGTGACAGATAAACACATAAAAACGAATGGCATTGATCATTAGAATAATATAAGATAATAACATTAAATCCGAAGAAAGCATTATAATATAAAGAATTAATTCAGAGCAACCGTGCAGAACAATCATATATATTAAAAGTATAAGTTCGTATAAAAGCAATGTTACTAGTGATGAATCATCAAAACCCAATGTAATAACCCAAGGTTAAAAAAATATAACCCAGGAAGGTAAGGAGTATATAAGGAAGCAACCCAGAGTATTACTAAACCCCCAACAAAGATGAGGAATATGTATGCATGTATGTATGTGTATGTATGCATGTATGTATGTGTATGTATGTATGTATGATTAGCGTAAAGCGGAAACTTTAAAGTGTGTAGAATAAAACAAATATGAGTCTGCACGTTGCGTTTCAATGCGTATGTTAGGCGGTATGTGAAGCAGCACTTGAACTGGCATGACTTCAAAGCAGTGAAGCGCAAAAAAAAATAAATAATGAAATAAATAAATAGAAAACAGGTAAGCGTTCTCAGTGTTTTAATAAATCTTTTTTGTTGATGTTTCCTTGAAGTGCATACAGTGTAACTTGAAAAAAGCCCGAATATAAAATTAAGATGTATTTTATTAACTTTAAACACGTTTTGAGCATCAAGGTAACACGTGTATTGGTTTATTTGGGTTTGTATGATTCAACCTCACTAATCACGGTACATAACAGACTATAATGTTTAATGTGTCGTTCTAGTTGTGATAAAACTGTGGCATTCAGTGAGACATGTCTGCCGTATATTTAATGAGAGTAGTTATGACACGTTTAACACGTCTGTGAGACCCAACAGACATTCAGCCAAAGTGATGTACTATGAAATTAATTGATTTTGAAGTGTTTGTATATGTTCTAAAACTCTTCTTCTCCACTTCAGGCATTAGGTCATAGACCTGTTGCACCCTCCGGCCGTGATAGAACTCACGCCCCACCCCAACCAGAGAGATATTAGCGAAACTTTTAACACACGCCCGGAAAAGCCGTGCGATGGGGGGGGTAGTGTTGTTTACGTGTGTTGTATATATTTTGTGCCCTTGTTACTTATCTGGCCCGGGTACGTATTATTTGTCCGCGTACGTGAGGGTGGACGAGCAACCGAGCCGTAGTTCAAAACTTGGGTCATAAAACAAAGATAAAAAGAAGATATAAACAGCAGAAATGAATTTTTTTCTATATCAGTTAAAAGGTGTAATAGACGAGATCATATAACAAATGAATAGATAAGAAGTGATTTAGATATTTTTGCAGTTAATAAAAGGATTATAAAGAATACATAAGGAAATGGATGCAACATATAAATAAAATGGAAGAAAGTAGAATACCGAAGATGGTAAAAGATTACAACCCTAGAAGCAAAAACGAATTCTGGTAGACCAAAGGAAAATTGGACTGTGGAATAGGAACAGGCCGCTAAAGCTTAAAACGGTTAAGAAGAGATGACAATGATGTGCTTATGTCACTCTCTTTTACTGATTAATGTAGCTAATGATTTTAATACTACGGTAACTTGTGAGGAAATAGAATATGCTTTAATGTACAAAAACAAAATAATATGCGTTGACATTTACGTAGCTTAAAAACGTTTATACTTTATTCGACAGTCACGCACACATACGTTTCCAGTCGTTTGAGGCTTTCCGCAACCGCTACTTACAAATCAGCAGACTTATTTATACAAATACGGACAACTGTATACTGTTTCCGTTCTTAATTTAATCCTGATGTAAACAAACAGACGTGGGTCATCTGAAACTCTATTGGTCAGATGCGTTGACACTGTTCACACAGTAAGGTGTCACGCGCATGTGCAGAATGTCTGTACAGTCATATGAGAGTTATCATTACAGCGACAAGTGATTTTTTATTACGTTTAATCATATTTATGAATACACAGTAGAATTTTATCGCTGCCACCAAAATCAACATAAATTTAAAAAGTTTCAATAAATGATATTGTCGTTTTAAGACGTCTTCATTATCACTGTGTTATGAATCTCATTAAATTATTATGGAGCCAGTTGAAAGGATATGTTGCCCGTCACAACACAACATATAAGCTGCTTGATGTAAAACAACTGATAGAGAATGCGGTAGATGAAATAACGACGGTCGTTGTGTCGAGCACGTATGTGGAAGAAGATAAGTTTTGGTAATTCGACCAAATTACCGACGCCGTCGTGGACAATCTTATCAATAACACTGCTGAATCAAGTGATGATTCAAGTTCCGACACAGACGTGGAAGGCATTGAATTATTCTATGACAGCAACTGATAATACACAGTACACTGGTAAATAATAGTTAAAGTTTCTATTTTTGCTTTAAATATAGGCCTACTTAATTTTTTCGTTGCGATATTCAAACAGTAAATAAAAAAAGCCATTAAATCTGCGTGTTATGAAATATATAATTGTCGCTCTGACACACAAATATTACGTTGGTCCGGAATGTAAAAATTATGATAATTTACATGTGATTATATAGTATCAATATTATATGTACCCTGTCTGTACTCCTGCTGTCAGAGTGACACACCTCTAATTCAAGCAACAAATAGCGTTTCAGATGTGCCACGCCTGTTTGTTTACATTAAGATCAAGCTAAGAACGGAAACAGTATAAATGTGTAGTAGTTATATTTGTGGGGAACTGATATCCCCATTGTGCTGCAGTAGAGACGTAAGCGTACTGACTCGTGATAGAAAAAAATCCCGGGAAAAGCAATAGCTTATACCGATCATAAATCAATATAGTGATGCTTTGCATAAAAGCATGATTTTTTTTTAAAATTAATATTTTTTCACGAATATCATAACAAGATATTATTATAACAAAATAAATGTCCAAAAATTGTATTTTAAGGTAACTGTGCTGCAAGAAATTGTCAATCGAGCTTTAAAATCTTAATTGAGAATAGGTAGATACATGACTATTTTCCTTCATGCAACTTCAGTCGTTTTAGGTACGACGCGTTTCGGGCTCACGGTCCCATCTTCAGGAGAAAATCACTAGAGACTATCTCGTCAGTATAAAACAATTAACAAGCACATACAAACAATGAATTCATTATATACCCATATCGCGCGAGAACACGACGCCCATCGTCTAGAAAATAAAAGTGTACAAAAGGTGTATATTGTTACGTAACATGATAAGTGTACACATATACATATTGTTACGTAATACGGAACGTTCTACAAGTATCTCGACTAACCCAGCAGAGCCCAGCTGTAACGTGTGTGAGCGTGCATACTGGTGTCACTTTGATATGAAAGACAATTACGTGACACTTATCATGCGTCATCAATCGAGGTTATTCCAAACCGTACCTGTCAGCGCACTGCGTTCAAGGACACTTCTTCTAGTGGATTCGAGAGGGCCTGTATTAGACGCTTGTTTAACACGTCATCGAAAGTGACAGATTATTCTGGCATCTCAGCGGGGTATAAGTCAGTGGCGGCTGGTGGTTCCAAATTTTGGTGGTTGCAGTAGTTGTTGAGTTGGTGGTGAGAGGATGGGGAGGGGGAAAAAGGGCACATTAAACAGGGCGCAGACCAACATATCTGCATCATACATATTGCTGTCGTATAGAAAAAACAGAAACTGTTTTCCCCCAAAAGAGAGCTGCTAATGATAATGGAATGATTCTATCAGTATGTCTACCTATCCCAGATTCCATGTTCCCACGTACTCATGAATGATTGCTACAAGCATCACTAAATTTGCAGTAATCAAATACTAAATATCCAGAAAAAAGGAAAAGATAAACAGAATCGTGCTTTTTATACATATAAAATAATGATTTTAAAGCGATCATTGAGTTTATGAGAAATAAAAAATAATAATAGCAAATTTATAATAGAGGCTAGTTATTTTTAAATGACTTATTTGAGCTATAAGAACAGATTTTCCCTGTACATAAACTGCAAGGCACATAAATTCAACTACATAAAATATTACTTGAAAACTCTACTCTAAAAGAGAAGTGAGTGGAATACTGCCTGCTTTCATTTACGAACAACAAGAAAAAATAAATCTGTATAAAATATTGAAAATTTCACAAAAATCTTTCAATTTTTATTTCTGATTGACACGTAATTATCACAATCACAGTTACGCAAAATTATAACTATAATTTTATAACCTCAAAGACAACGAGTACGCGTTTACTTTGAACCAACGTAAACACTAAACCTGATACAATTTAGAAATCAAGAAGGCTGTGCACACTTCGTGACAAAATTAAAGATGCACTATAGCGCTGTTAGTGGACCGTTGCGGAAGCTTTGCAACCGCCTAGCTAACATAGGAAACATACGGCAAATGTGAAGAGTAACACACGTCGTCCCGTATGCTTGTGTAGTGAGCTCTGCCATTTACTCTTCAAGTTGCAAGCGGGCTACAACCACCAGCCTGCGCGCCACATTTGAATTGTACGTGAACATTGCCACATAGAATCTAATACGTTTTCCGTTGAAGTTTATGACACTTTTAACTGCTTAATGATTTCGTACATTATTTTATAGTTTAGTTATTCTACATTGGTGGTTGAGAAACGCTGCAACCATAACACCAGCCGCCACTGGTATAAGAAGCATTCAGCGACGGTCAGTTTCAGTTTACGTAGCGATTTATTCAAGTGAGGTTCGAAGTATTGTAGCGAAGTGTTGTTGTGTTATAATTGTGCGTGACTCTATTAGGTGACATTATTATTGCGTGTGGACAAATTTTGCTCGGATCATTGTACAAGTTAATTATAAACTCTATGTGGGATCAATTAAAGCTGGTGATTAGTGACTTCATTGGTGTCTTGTATTTTGTTTTCCACTGTACCATACGACGATCAGGGAGACCGTCTTACCAATATATTATAAGAGTTATGAATATTTTATTACTGTTCTGAATAGTTTCTGCTACTGACCATTATCGAAACTACATAATTATTTATTGACAATGCTAAGAAAAATGGAAGCCATGTTCTCTTTCCTCTATTGAACATTTACATGATGGAAAACGGAGTTGTTTGAAAACATTATCTGCACTACATTTTGCAGAAGCTTTACTAACATATTGTTCTATCTGACCTCACGTTCAGTCAGTATTTACAGGTTACAAAGGCACACAGTAACCTTATCGCAATAAATAACTGAATCAAACCAAGCGGTACAGTGTACTCGCATTAATATTTATGGCAACACCGTGTAATCCGTAGTGGTTTCGTCTCTTCTAAAGTTTATCTCGATATGCGGCTATCAAACTTAGCTTCTTTAGTATATCAATTTCAATTGTATTAATTAAAAAATCTTCCCTATTGAAAGCATTTGCTACCTCTTTCCTGAGAGAGACATTTTATTTGACTCTTTTTCTCAAGAAAAATATTATTTACAAGTTACGTCAAGAATTATTTTCTTAAATCAGAAATTTAGATACTGTGTAGTTGCATTTGGTGAGTAAATTTTAACAGCATATAAGTTACCATCTTCTTTTTACTTCCATGTTCCGTAAGGAAGTGGAAGTACGGTGATCGCGAAAAAAATCGTAAAGATTCAGATTGTACTACCCTCAAAACATAAAAAAGTAATTTTCCTAAACGTGTCTGTGTGTAGAATGTTTCCTACGGCGAACGATAACTGCTGCAAAATCAATCCGAATCAAATAATGTTTTGCATATGTGCCCGAGTTGTAGAGGACTCAAAACCTGTTGATTTTGGTGAAGATCCATTAAGACGAAGGGGTAGTTTACCTGCAACGTTTTACAATATAACAAGAAAAGAGTACTTAATTATGATAAATAACGTATCCGGAAAAGAAGATCATAATAATCCACTGTGGAAACGTAGATGAAATATCTGTAAATGAAAAGGGTAGTTGTAGGGGGAAGGGGATAATTTTTACTTCTATGTTCCATAAGGAAATGGAAGTATGGTCATGGCGAAAAAATTGTGTTCGAGATAACGGCAGATTCTGATTGTACTACCATCAAAACATGAAAAAAATTCATTTTTCGAAAAGTGTCTGTGTGTAGAATTTTTTCTATGCCAATCGATAACAGCCGCAAATTCAAACAGAATCAAATAATTTTTTGCATACAGCCCTGAATTGTAGAGGACTTAAGGCCTTTTGTTTTTGGTGAAGATCGGTTAAGGGAAAGGGGTAGTTTACCAGCAACGTTTTAAGTTTTAACAAGAGTAAAGTGCTTAATTTTGATAAATAAAGTATCCTGGAAAGAAGGTCATAATAATCCACTGTAGAAAGGTAGATGAAATATCTATAAATGAAAAGGGTAGTTGGAGAGGGGAGGGGGTAATATTTTTTATAAATTAAAATGGTAGTTGATGATGGAGGAGGTAAATTTTAATAAGTTTTATATGTGTACTACGTTATTGACAACAAAGAAGTAGCTTATTTGGAAACATTTCATTTCATTTTAACAAAATTCTATATTTTTCATTTTAATTTAAATCACGTATATATCGTTCCTGGCAAGCAAGCATATCTCAATTATGTAATGTTTACTTTTCCAAAGTTATATTATGTGATTACCGCAATAAAATTCCGGCAGGACACACACACACACACACACACACACACACACACACACACACACACACACACACACACACACACACACAAAATTCGCGTTATTTCTGTCCTCACTCATGTTTATTTTCTTATGTTTGGACCCTTTTTAAATTTTAGGACATGGAAGTCATGTATGGTCCTCCATACCGATTTTTACTTCCATGTTCCATAAAGAAATGGAAGTATGGTCATGGCAAAAAGAATCGTGTTCGAGATAATGGCAGATTCTGATTGTACTACCCTCAAAACATGAAAAAAAGTCATTTTTCGAAAAGTGTCTGTGTGTATGTCTGTCTGTAGAATTTTTTTAAGGCAAACGATAACTGCCGAAAATTCAAACAGAATCAAATAATTTTTTGTATACAGTTCTGAATTGTAGAGGAATCGAGGCCTATTGATTTTAGTGAAGATCGGTTAAGGAGAAGGGGTATTTTACCTGCAACCCTTTACGTTTAAACAAGAGTAATGTGCTTAATTTCGATAAAGAAAGTATCCTTAAAAGAAGGTCATAATAGTCCACTGTAGAAAGGTAGATGAAATATCCATAAATGAAAAGGGTAGTTGAAGGGGAAGGGGATAATTTTCTATAAATTATATTGGTAGGTGATGAGGGAGGAGATAATTTTTTATAAGTTTTATATGTGTACTACGTTACTGACAACAAAGAAGTAGTTTATATGGAAACATTTTATTTCATTTTGACAAAACTGAATATTTTTTTAGGAATTACCAAACTGAATTCAAGTAAATGATAGGAACTGTATGAGTACCCGCAATACATTTCGATGTTTTTAATATGCGATTGTATCGATATATTTCGGTGTGGAAAAGAAGAAGTGTACTAATTGTAAATTGCCCTATTTCTTAATGTAAATCAAAAATACGTGTTGTTTTCATTTGGTAGTTAGGTAATAATGGTTTTGGGTTTTTAGTTTACTGCTAAAATAAATAAAAGCTGTGGTTGAGAAAAAATAACATTAAGCGTGTAATACAATGCGTATTACAGAGTAACACTTAAAATAAAGAACCTAACGTTTTCAAGTTTACAAATTGGATAAAACAACAGCAAATACAAAATAAAAAATACAAATATTTATGGTTAATGAAAAAACAAAAAACGCTGTATTAAGGAATGACAACATATGCTCTACAAATTGTGCATAATGGATGTTTGTTTTTTGTTAGTCACAAAACGAGTACTTGTCGGAAAACGAATTTTACCAAAAAAACGAATTCTGCCACAAAAAAGTGACATGTAGGCCTATAACAAAAGGCAAGGGCCTTTTAACAAACCCTTGGGCCACTCCCGCCTTACTTCGAGTTGGGTTTTTTGTGGTTTTAGAAAAAAACAGTTTTACATTACACACGTATTGGTTTCCATGTATACTTTCAGTTTTCATGTTAACCTAACATAATCAATTTTTTGTGTCACAGCCACGACCCGGTGGTAAATTACTACTACTCTCATTTTCCATTAAAAAATGACAAACGAAATCAATTGCAATCAGCAGCCAACTATTTTCCAACATACAAAATTAAAATTTGTATAATTCTTTCACTACATAAAATTATATGCGATATTCACTACATATCGAAGCCAAAAAATTGCATTATCGAAATAACTGCAGGTACGCATAAAGACAGTACCAAATGATTTTATATATAATCTGAGAACATGGAAGTCATGTATGGTTCTCGATACCGATTTTTGTATTGATGTGTTAGATTTATTCGACCGAAAACTTAAAATATTTAAATGAAATATGAACAATTGATAAACCATGTAATCAAGTAACCAAGGATACGTAAACAACATAATTTTTCGTTTTACAAATTCACAGATTACAAACTTCGGGCAGTATTCGCTTTCTTACGCGTTGTTTAAATAAAAGATAATTTAATCGAATCAAGTCTTTATTAAAATGTTAACACCTGTGTACAATTCGTATTTTGATTATCTTTTTCAGCGTTTTTATCAAAAGCATGCTGATATATTTAGTTTCGTTCTGAGTGCGCATATTAAAAATTATTTTATAATTACTTAGAACATGGGAGTCATGTGTGATTCTCCATACAAATTTTTTCTTCGGCATTTACTTCAGGGCTTAGTTGTGTTGTATCTTCAATACCCATCTTTCCATTTATTTCTGACATTTTGGAATATGGTTAAGACTATTATATGCTCTTCGTAGATTATAATAACGACGTGCCAAAAAAGAGGGGGGAGATGTAGCATGTACCACTGAAGTAGCGGGGCGTCTTTGCACCCGGTGCATGATTGCAGCATCTGGGTCGAGCCCAATGGCTGCCTGTCCATAAACATAGTTCTGGTTCAGTCAAAGGATACCTAAAACTGGAAAGGACAACCGCCAACCAGTTAACTGAGAAGGCGGGGAAGAAAGAGTTCTTTATTTATTTTTAAAATTTTTGCTGACCGTTGGGCACTGCAGCGTAAACGGGTTCAGGTGACGGATGTCACCTGTCCCCAGTCCAGCGTGCAGACGCCATGAGGCGTCGGTCGCTTCCCGCGAGGCAGAGAGTCTCCGTGCCAGTGACAGCGCGAAGCAGCGCCAAACAGCGCGGTCGGATTACAAGGATGGGAAGAAGGAAACAGCGTAGTAGGAAAACTCAGGGGCAAGTTTATTTGTTGTATTTTACTTTTATGGCATGCCGTCTAGAAACGCCCGAGGGCGTTTGACCCGGACAGGGGGAAGCGGTTGCGTGGTGTTGATGGTCCGTAGGTAAGGGAAGGAAGAGGCCTCAGCTGCGGCAAAGAGAGTTTCAGCTAACTACCAGAGAAAGGCAGAGAGAGTAGGAACTCGAAGACCTCCTCGAATTACACTGTTCCTTACAAACCAAAGAGATCCCGACAAGGAACGGAGGGCTCTGGATTGGAAACTTTCCAGCCTCCGACTACTGGTGGCGGAGATAATTGACCACCAAGCAGGTGCTGCATAGGTCAATACAGACCGAAGAAACATAAGAAGGGGGAGAGACAGGGAGAGTATGTGAGTGATTGACTGAGAGAGAGAGAGAGAGAGAGAGATAGAGGGGGGGGAGACTATACAACAGTTTGCTCTGGTATGCCTCTGAAGAAGAACTTGAAATGGCAGCCTCCCTCCAAAGAAGTAACAAATGCCGGATGCAGACGCGACTACGAATTTGGTGCTGACAGCAGTCTTTCATCACAGTCCGTGCATGCTGCTTATCATGTATAACTGTATAACGTATGGGGGGGGGTCTTCCCTTCCTGCTGGAAGGTTGCACGTCTCGTACTTATCAGCGAAAGAAAGGGCGACCCAGGACTTCCATCCTCTTATCACTTCCTGACCATGTTGGACACAGCCATGGCCGGCTCTAGTAGAATGCCGGAATATGAAACAGATAACAGACATGGGTGACTAAACTTGCTAGTTAAATATATCCAGAAAGACATTTAACTTACAGCTTGTTTACGAAAACGTGTATGGGCGGTAGGGCACGAGGGGGTATGAAGAAGTTGTTTGTCCGATTGACGATGAATTGAAGAATTGATATTTCCGATCTGACGATGAGCTGTAAAGCTTGACAGCGCTAATCGCAATAATTTTGTTATAGTGGTACGCAATAGCGTTAATTCTGTTTGTGATTATAATCACTAACACAATTTTCTTAATTAAGTAACCTCTTCTGTCAAGGATTCGCCATAATAATGTCAAAAGACTTATTTATTTATTACTTATTACTGACATTGGGAACAAACATGTATATTCCATGTTCACGCGCATTCAGTTTGTATTCACTTAGGTATACAGGTGCACCACGTTTGAAAAACGTGTTGCTTTTTCTCTACATTCTGCGTCTCAGACGGTCGGAACGCCGCACTGCCCGGTTGTAACACTGTGTAATACACATGAATTATTCATGTCAGTCTTGCAAACTACGAAAAAAAACAAGCAAAGTCAGGAGACAGGAAGCAAGGAAGACTTGTGTTTTCATTTACTTTGAATATTCCCGCTGAGCTCGCAGCAGATCAATTTTAATACAGACCGTATGAATGAAAACACCAGAAAACTGCTTTTCAAATCTAGGCTAAACATTATGTTGTAAAGTCAACGAACATACAATAACATTTATTTACATGATAAAAGTATGCTTAACAAAATAAAATAATGTAAAATAATGAAACGTGTTTTTCAGAGTGCATAATATTATTCAGTAAACGAGTATTGTGTATTTAAAATCGGAAATATGTAAGGAATGTGTTTAAATTTTATTGATGATAATTCTGAACAAATCGAGTATTCTGTTAAAACAATTTAACAAATAATTTAACAAAATAATGACGTCTTTCCTTAAAATAATTCAGTCTTTTTCTAATGTGGATATATGTATTTATTGGAACAACTCTCCAATAATCACAAAAACATCCTTTGGAACATTAGAAATAAAATTATCCTAAAATTAATAATATACGCTAACTGGAAAACAAATTAAATTTAACAAAGGTTTTTAAAAAATATACTATACAAACACTTCGTAAGTTTTACAATTCATTATTCACCTCTGACAGCTGTTTCAGCTTATTAAGCTATTCTCAAAGAGATCAAGGAACAACTAATAAAGAATGTAAGGGTGGTGACCATGTGTTTAGGGCGTGTATCCGGACATGTGTGTGTGGGGTGTGTATGATGCAGGTGGAGGTGGAGAAACTAGTAAGGGGACGTCAAGTATTTGTAAAAACAAACTATAATCGGAAGGCAAAATATACAAATTATCTTAACTAAATAAGAACTTTTAAGAAAGGGGATACACAGAATTCAGTTCGTTCGTTTGTTAAATTTTTGTTACTTTTGATTGCTTTTCTAATTTCTAGAATTTCAAATAAATCCATGTTTTACCATTTATATGTTGTGCAGAAGTGTTATGTTTTTTGTATCTATGAAGTGATTGTGATGTAAGCAATGATCTGCAAAACCTGTATTGGCTGTATTAGTTAATATCGCTTTCTTATGTTCAGAAATGCGATGTTTCAGAGCACGGCCACATTGCCCGATATAAATAGCATCGCATTCTGCACAGTGTACTTTATAAACTCCATTTTTCTCTAGTATGTTTGATTTTTCTTTATTGTTTACTAGTAATGAGAAAAGATTAATTTTATGTACTGATACCGTGCTAAGACCATGCTTTTTAACCTATTATTGATCCTACCTATTACAAACGGAATGCAATTTGTTGCATGAAATTTTTTGTTACTCTGATATGGTCTATGGAATAAAATTCTGTTAAAATTCATTTTTTTTTTTTTTTTTTTAATTAAAGAGTTTATAATTTTTTTGTCATAACCGTTATTTTCAGCTATGGTTTTTGTAATATCAACTCTTTTATTAAACTTTTCTTTTAATAAAGGAACTTTGAGGAGAGGATTAAACATAGCATGATTTTATGTGATTTTATTAAAAGTGCTTGATTTTATGTGCCATAACGTTAATGACTGTTTATCTATAATGGTACCTATAAAAGTAGGTTTTCTATGTATCTGAAAACTAAGATTATTTCAACTAAGATAAATTTAACAAATTAAATTTATTGTTAACAACACTGTTTTTATATTTCACAGATTGACTAAATAAAATAATAATTTTTAAAAGAAAGTAATAAGACAATTATGTTTGTTTGGAATTAAACAGCAGAGCTTACAGATTCTAATTGCCTGTTTTACATATGTCTTCATTTTTGTCTTTGCGTAAAATATATTTTTAAAATACAAAAATTATTGTGGAAGTGAACAAAACGTATGACTTTTTATGCGAGTATGTGTGTGTGTGTGTGTGTGTGGGGGGAGCTACTTAGCACTATAGACCTCTTGCACATGTGAATAGCAACGTGGGCTACACACACGCGCGCGCGCGCATGCAGAAGGCAAACTATATTTGATAGTTTCATATTACAAGCACGTAGCCCAATACTATATTTCAAGTTCAATAAATTATCTATTTTATCCATGTTGACAAGCGA
>CM068373.1:37461747-37566747 GCA_034769895.1 Magicicada septendecula
ATCCAATCGTCATGAACTAGACTGAGTTTCGGAAACAATCAACCAAATGGAACATCAAGAGGAACATTGTATCACACCCAAGAAGACGACTGAAGAAGACCATCACGGACCCCATAGCAAACTCATGTTCTATTCAGGTGATATTAAATCATAACATTTGTGATAATTTGTTTCAACAAAAATGTAACAAAAGAACTGTAAAGAGCTTTTGATAACTTAAAGATTACCATATAAATATTTGTAATCTCTGTAATCATATAATAATAACATTACGATGTTTAGAGGTAAAATAATTCTAAAATTTACACCAAACTATTCTTCAAATAATTTGGTTGAAGTTGTGATAAATTAAAATATTGCAAAGTTGAGACCCGGATCCGTGGTACTTGAAATAATACCTAGCTGAATGGTTTTGAAATGAAAAGAGTAAGAAGTAAAAAATTAAAAAAATATTTAATGCAGAATTTATTAGAATCTTTCTTTTAAAAGTAAAGTAAAGTATGAGATATAAATATGACAATAAAGAGATGTTTTCGCTAACACCCAGCGAGTGAATAAATTTATGCAATCCTTGACTAATTCCTGAAATATAATTTGTTATAATTTGTTGGTAAGTAAAGTTTACTAACAACGGCAGCTAGTTTAATTAACCGGTAACAATTGAACTGGTTCCCGATTTTTGTAATGTCTTGACAAGGGAGACGTGATATAATGAATTACAGAAATATATACAATGTTGTTTCAAGTAAGATAGTTTTGGCAATAGTTATTCCCCCAGATGTGCTACTCTGTATTCACCCTTGTCATCATTCAGGTACAAACAAATATGTACGTATATGCAGAAGTGACTTTTGAAATATGCCTTACCTAGGCACAATTTTTTTGGCCGCCTCCCCAAAACAAATTTCTTTACAGATCGTTTATTTTTTTATCATCTCGACTATGCTATGTTTACATATTTTCCGGAACCAAAAATTACAGAAGAGTTTGAATTCTCATCTTCCACTGCTGCTTGTCCACCCAAAGATCTTCTTCAATTTCTCGATCCCTCAATATAGTCTGAATTTCTGCTATTCAGGGTGGTCTTCCTCTTTTCCTTCTTCCAGGTGGCGTCCAATTCATAACTCTCATTGGCAATCTTTCCGGTGCCATTCTCTTCGTGTGTCAGTACCATTGTAATTTTCGTGTTTTGATAAAATCAATAATTGAATTTTTTACATTCATTTTGTCCTTAATAACTTCATTTCATATTTTTTCGCGTCTGGATACTTTTTCCGAACGCCTCCAAAAGTCCATCTCTGTTGTCATTAATTTTGTTCTTGTGCGTTTATTAGTAGTCAAAAACTTCTGAGCCGCAGGTCATGATACTTCTAACGATGGTTTTAAATATTTTGGTTTTAGTTTCTCTTGTAATTTGTTTATCCCACAGATTTCCATTTAATGTAGATATAGCCATCTTTCCCAAATTAATTCTGGATTCTATTCCTTTGTCTTGCTTCCCCCATAATTTTCGCCCGTATTCAGAGATCGTTATATCTCTAAAAAAGGCTGATATGTCGAAAACGAAGAAACGTGAAGTCTCCGACACAGTTGTACTGGCACTAAATTAAAGTAAGCTTTGTAAGATAGCGCGAACCGAGACGAAAGTATACACTTGTCTTCAGTCACTCAGGTTCGCGCTCGCACAAGAATTATTCGCGCTCGCTGATTAGAACAGGCAATAACTTTATCCAGCTGACCTGAAAAAGTAAAAACTAAACATTTTACCATATTTATATATCCCACAACATATTGAATAATGAAACCTTTACTTTAGTAGACCTACCATAAATAGACCTAATTTTTATCATGCGAGCTACATTTTTTAAATTTTGTTAAAATATTTTATTCTCTGTGCCGCTCCCTAAAAGGTAGGACCCCTAGGCACGTGATTAGTGTGTCTAGTTACACCTGCGTATTTGCACAGATGCGAGGGTACTACATACAAGATTAAAATACATGCCCCTGTACACGTATGACAAAATTTCAACATTAGTGGTCTACTGTATAGACTAAAAACTCTGTTATCCGAATTTGTCCGAATTTGATGGGACCGCAACCGTTTCGGATAAACGAAATTTCGAAAAAACCGAAATTTCTGTTTAAATAATAATACATATATAAGTACAGTAACTTTCTTTAATAATAATAATAATTTAAAAGTTACTTACAGTGAATATGACACAATAAACTATGAAACGGCACCGCACTGTAAATTATAGTTTCTACAGTACTGGAACAGTCCTATTGCTTGTTCGTACAGCACTGTATGGAGCTGTTCAGTTGAACAGTACTCGTTTTCGGAGTACCCTTTATCCAAATCAGTTCTGATTATTGACTTTCTACTTTATATCACGTGGAATCGCTTGTCTACGTTATTAAATAGAGATTATAGCGACAGGAAAATGTTTTTGTGTATTTTTAAAATTTACTCAAAATTGTTTCAGATAACCCGGATTTCGGATAAACGCGATTCGGATAAACGAGTTTAGTGTATTAGTAAACTACGTAATCCGTTGTTACTAAGTTGCTACGTAGTACTAGACAATGCCATTATTGGAGTTTTTGTTTCTTGCACGCTTTCTCTGTACACCTGACAGGGTGAATGAGTTAATTGAATAATAATAGACGTTTAATAAAGAAAGTTGTGTTAGTGGTTAAAATCACAAGCAGAATTATCACTGTTGCACACCACTATATAAAATTTATTCCGATTAGCGCTTTCAAGCTTCACAGCTCATCGTCAGATCGGAAAAATATCAGACAACCCAGATTTTCGGATAAACGCGATTCGGATAAACGAGTTTTTAGTGTATTAGTAAACTACGTAACCCGTTGTTACTAAGTTACTACGTAGTACTAGACAATGCCATTAGTGGAGTTTTTGTTTCTTGCACGCTTTCTCTGTACACCTGACAGGGTGAATGAGTTAATTGAATAATAATACGTAACCGAAATACCAATTAGATTGTCATTAAGAGACGGGGATAATATAGTGTTTATAGTTGCACACAGAACTACAAACAGAACAGAACACAATCTCAAAAAGCAAACACAAACAGCTGGTATTTACGTACTGAACTGCTCAGAATGCATAAAGCTAAATAGGTTAGACAGGACGCAAATTCAAACAGAGATACATTGAGCACATAAAAGAAATACATTCAACAATCGTATCCACCTTTGGAAACAATAAAACATTTAACCTTTTGATAATAGGAAACACCTTACTTCCGAATTATTTCGGATCACGAGACTTCTACTAAATGTCTAATTCGAATAATCGTTTTAATGGAGACAAGCTTTTTGTGGAAGATGAGTTTTCCTTTAGATTGTCGTCAAACACGTCTATGGAAACATTCATGGAGACGCGGAAAATCATTTTTAAACAACAGAAGGTGGGGTCTTTCATTCGTGCAAACCAGTCGGACTGCCATACATTATGCTTGAACTCATTCTGCCATATACGACGGATACGAACCGAACTGCAGCACAACTGTTCCAAGTATGTTAGTCAACGTTCAGCGCGAAGATAATTTCATTGTACATGATTTTTTGAACTCCAAGTCCCTAACTTTTTATTCATATAATACCAATACTGGATCTACGGTTATGATTCAGAAATTAAGCAGTAAATATTTATGAAACAGTCAAAAAATACCTTTAATAATATATAAATAATTTGTTTAGTTCTTACAAGTACACCTCTATGTATTCCAGTCGGTGATTTTTTAGTTTTTTTATCCAAGATGCATTTCGGAACCGTTGCGTTCCATCTTCAATTCGATCATTTAGTAAACTTACATAACATTTATTTATTTTCCCTGAGTGGAAATTTTTTAATAAATGTTATGTAAGTTTACTAAATGATCCAATTGAAGATGGAACACAACGGTTCCGAAATGCATCTTGGAAAACAAACTAAAAAATCACCGACTGGAATACCTAGACGTGTACTTGTAAGTACTAAAAAAAATTCTTTAAGTAGTAAACTTCCCAACAGAAATCACAACTCCCCATTAAGGCTAAAAAATAACGTTAGACTTAAATAAGTTTCAAATCAACGATTATCTTTCATTTTCTATTCGGACAGTTGGGAAGATTTTCCGTCTGATTGGAATATCAACAGAGTGTTTTTTTTCTGCGACGCTATGTTTTATGACGGTTGAGTTATAATTTGTGGCGTATACAGTTTGAGGAGACCGGTTGTTGAAATATGACATTGCGCCTGAACACATTTTCTCATTTAATGGAATTTTTTACAGTTAACAATATTATGGCTAAACCCTCTATTCGAACTGATTCCATCGTAATATTTATCTTGCTCGACGTTTTAATCCCTGGAATCTGGGATCGGCCTCAGAAGAGGTTTTCAGGAAACGTCAAGCAGGAAAGATTGAAAACTTCTTCTGAGGCGGATCCCAGATTCCAGGGAACGATACGTCAAGCAGGAAATCAGCCATCGCTCAGGGTTTTAAAGAAAGGTTTTAAAACAACATGACTGCCATCTCTCTTAGTGACCCGCAAGATGTCCTATAACCAACATATCGTCAACAGGATGTTGCTGGTCATTGGGAGATCGTTGAAGTGCATGGTTTAAAGTCGGAGCTGCCGGCGTTGATAGATGAACTTACGAAAATGCTTCCCCGCATTAGTAACATAATTTTTGGGGACTTATTTATGTTTCTTTATTTCGTCTGAATTTCTAAGCCTGCGCGGAATGGCAGCTAAATAGTTGCTCATCAACGAATTAAATCTTCCATTTCTACAGGATTTATTTATTTGCACTTTATATCTTCCAAAGACAGTTGTCTTTTTGTGTGGTTAGTTATTCAAACTTTCGATGCGTGATAAGAAAACTAAACAAAGGTTATTGGACTCACCCGCTTTATTGTGAAAGACAAATAAAGGAAAATTATATACGTCATATGGATAATTGAGTGACTGTATTATACTGTTACAACGGCTCACGAGTCTTCGTATTATAGAGTGGAAACAAAATAAACTCACCAATGAACTCACTAATTATTCACAATAACAATTCGGAACAACGAAGTACTCTCATGCAATAATTTAAGTAAAATTTGTCCACACTCAATAATAATGTCAACTATCCGCACTATTTATAACATAATAATAACTTTCTACTAATTAGCAACAACCACTCGATCCGCACTCTACAATAACTAACTTTTAAGCCGGCCGCTGTTGCTTATATAGGTCCCGCAGATGTTCCAAAATAATTTACCATTCTTTGGCGGCGTGCAGGAGAGTGCTTAGTTAAGAATTTGGGTAGTTAAGAGTGCTAGAACAGCCTCGAAGCTACAAGAGTACACGGACTTGACAGAGACACTGAACGTGCTTGACTACCCGAGAAACGTGTAGTGCTTTTACGTAACTGCAGCTCCCGAATTTTCGAGAGCTTTACACAATTTCGTAGCAATATTATTTTTATTTTATCGGTACTATACTTAACAGATTTTTCCGTACACCATCAAAGCGGTATTAAATATTATGATAAAATATTGATAAAAGTAAAATAGTAAAATAACATCACTTTTGATACACTTTTCCAGTTTTAATTTATTCTGTGCAAAAAAAATTATATTGCAAGCTACTTAGTATTCATTGTGGATACCCTGATTTGTTTGCATTATCAAGGCTAATATGTGCTGTTTCGCAAATATTATTATAAGAGACTTAATGTATGAGCGTCTGATGAGAATATTCAAAGTTAACAAAAACAAGCCCTACATTCTTCCTGCTTACTCTTGGAGTTCGTTGTTTTTGTTTCCAAAGTTTGTACCACTGGTATGAATAATTCATATGTTATACGTAATATGAAAAAATTGCCTCGTCCCTCGTCTTATATAACAGAAACTAATATAGAAACAAAAGTCTGAACACCATATATTTTTACTATTTCCTATTTTGTACGGATACGCTACCGACAACTAATATGACATACAAAAGTTTGTGCAGTAACGTGTAGTGTGTGTATCCGTGTGTAGCTTCCCTTTAAGTTTAATCATTAGAATCATGTGTATAACTTCTTTAAAATAATAAGATTAGTACACCTATTTTTAACAACTATATAACGACTTCTATCTCCTTCTATTCCGCCTAACCTTGGCGACCCCCCCCCCAAACTTGATGAATAACTCCCTCCTAGGGGAAGATATTTACCCAATTAAGATTGTCAGACGGTCTCACTGATCGTCATTTGGTACAGTGGAAAACAAAATACAAGACACTAATGAATTCACTAATAACCAGCTTTAATTATGACAATTAATAATTTGTAATCAACAAGCCAGTCTCTTACAACAATTCAAGTAACAATTACCCACACGTAACAATAATGTCAACTATTAAGGGTCCCGTACAATTATAAAACTTCGCACAATACTTCAACAAACACTCGATCCGCGCTAACGAATATCGCTCACGTAACTGTACTGACACTCGGCTGCTATGGCTTTTTACAGATAGCGCAGAGGTCCAGTATAGCTTTCCATCCTTACTGCACGCCGGCTTAATGGGCATCTCAAGTGTTCTTGAACACACTAGAACACCTACTTGTGAGCAGCCTTGACTGAGGCACACTGCCACAATGGACGGAGGGTTTGGAGAATGTTCTGGGCTGTTCGATAGGCTCCCGTTAAACTGTCGTAATGATCGTTTTATTACAAATAAGATAAAAATCTAAAAATAGTACAGTTTGAAAATAAATTTTTATTTAAAGTTAATCAAATAAATAAATAAAAAAATCGAATGAAATTAGTATGTGTAAAATAATATTCCAAATGAAATATACAAAATATCTACAAATCGTATTGCAAAGAAGAAAGAATGAAAAAATATTGGTTTCATGAAGTCCCTAGTTGCTTTGGCTTATATTCGGCACAGTAACATCTATCTCTGCGATGACGATAAAGAAAAGGTATCAATTATTTCTTCGTGGTTGAAGAAAAGCTCCACTTGTCGTCGTTGTCTGTCTTGAGCCACTGTCCCTGTCATGCCTGCCCGGTGACCGTGATTCGTCCTCTGAATATTTGAAATTCTGAAACTAATTAAGAATAATTAAGTCACTACCGCCTCGGAACACAAGTTTTTATTGGTAAAAATGTAAAAGTTTTACCTTGTAGCTTGAACCAGTTTTCGCTTATTATAAGCTTAGTCAGAGGCTGCCACTGGAAGCGCTGTCCGTCTTGTTCTTGGCGACGGCGCCGACTTTTGAAGGATTGATGTTGTGTGTGTAGAGTGTGATATTTTTCATACTTTTCTCAAAGTTGGTTGTTGTCACCACCCCCCCAAATATTTCAATGATACAATCTGCGTCACGACCCCATGGATATATCTGGCATTTAACATAGTCAACAGTAAGAATATTGGCTACAGATGTTTAAGTAAAGTATTTTTAGAGTAAAATAAAAAACAACATTCAATCCAGTCCACAGGCGTGTGACGTTTATGCGTCGCAGACTCAAACTACAGAGTAGACGACTTACGAGGTACCATCTCAAGTTCCTGCCTCGTGGCCGTGCCCAAGTAGAACGTTTTGCTCTATCGTAGGCCTACATGAACTTGATTGGGTCAAATCTCTTTAGCGTAGTATACGCAGGGATAGTGTTACGTATCGCCTAGGCCGAGTCCAGATATAAGAGATAGCCTATGTCTAAGTGCCTTCCTGTACGTAGGGTAAACCGCACGTGGAAGTGAAGGATCGAACACCGAGTCCGCTTCTCAACAGGTGACAAGAGAATCGACAGAGGTCTTTGGCCGCTAGCCGAATCCCCTGTCAAGAACGATCTGCAATTTCCTTTTATGCATTGCTGCCAGGTATTCCCAGGCTGAGGCTGCGTAAGTAATACCAGCAGCAGGTACGTGGCGACGATCATTCGCCCAATTTACGTGGCACAGCCGGGCTGACCAGTAGTAGCAACAGTTGGACTCTTGCTTACTAACTGTCTGAGCGTGAGTACTCGAGGTGAGCCGACGATCAATGGGTATAAGCCAAAGTACTTAACACCCTTGGTACAGTGCAAGTACATTCTTTCGATACAAAAACTTAGTCGCGAATCTTTCCAGCGCTCAGCCCTTAGAGAATAGCACTTCAGCGCTCGTGGTTGCATTTCTCAGTCCAATCCACAAACTATACAATTGGCGCTGCATTTTTATGATTGTCCATTTATCGTTATGGTCAGATGTAAACATCGATGCGTCTTCCGCAAACAGAGCTTTCTGGACTCCAGACAACCTGGGTGCATCAATAACGTAGACGGAAAATACCTCATTGAGCGACTCTGGTAGTGACACGTTTCTCAGAAGAAACGTAATCGTCTACTCCACGTCAGAAAGATAGCAAGCACATCAAGGCAGCAACTTTGGCGATGAACGTTCCACAGTTTGTATGGAAGCCCATCTGCCAAACACTGTGCAAGGCTTTCTCTACAAACAGCTTACGGTAGAATGTCTGATACCCGTGATGCATTCTACTAGTCCCGTCAGGTAATACTGATACTGGAATGTCCTGAACTGGATCTGAACTCTCCGGGTTAAATTATTGCAAATAATCTCATACTAATCGTTGAACGAGTCGCTGGAGCAACTTTGGTATTGCGAGTAGGAGGAGACTAATGGGAGGTTGTTGAAACAGAGAGCGTTCCCTTCCTGCTACGGTATTACTATATTATACATTGATAGTAGAGGTGGGCCGATATACCTATAACAGGTATTTTGGAAAGATTATTTTTATGGAACAGGTATAACAGTGACAAGTTGAAATACCTGTTCCGATTCAACGATAACTGAAAACTGAAAAGTCTAAATACCCATTCCGATTACTCGCGGCCTCGCGGTTCTGAGTCGCGGGCCCCCTACACAACTAACAAATAAACAAGGCCTTCGAGTATTACGAGTATTACGAGTGCATAAGTATAAAGCCACTTTTTGGTGCTGAATTCTTCATCCTGCGCATGTGCCGATTGCCATACAAGTACGAAACGAAGCAAAGAGCGAAGTTCAGAATAGCTCTATGCCAAAGAGACGAAGCTGCTTTTAATAAATAAAAATAAAAAAATCATACTAATGTTGCATTTATTCTCGTGTGTTATGCACATATATACTACAGATTATAATAACAAATTATATATTAAACTAGTCACCAACTTGGTAGATTTTGCAAAAGCGAATTGTATTATGTTATAACCTACAGAGTGGCTAATACGCCATATAGTACTTTTTGTTAATGTGATCGGAGATGATTTTAACTTTACTGCACATCTCACGTAAATTTTTTTGACATTATTTGTTCTGCTATTGTGTGCACTCTAAATTTCATTGTCTGAGTTTTGCAACTGATTTGTATAATAAAAATTGAATCAATTATTTAACATTAATTATATTATTATATTAATATTAGCAGTCAGTTTGTTTACTACTAGTGAACACTTAAATTAGTATTCCCAAAGAGACATAGGCCTATAAATTCTCTCGTTTCTTATTTTTTTTTAAACAGTAACTGCTTAATAAAGTCACAGAGTAAAAAGTAACACTGTTAATACTTTTAGTTCCAATTTATTTCTTATAACAAATTATATAATACATGTATATGTACAGTAAGTATGTAATAACAGGTATTTGTACGTGGAACGGTTTTCTTTGTACCTGTTATTTTCAAATACTAGTTTAGCACAACTCTAGTCAGTAGCCCTCCGCCATTTCTTAGGAAAGAAGGCCAGTCAGACACGCGTTGAACAACTCGACTATTAACAGGATTCACTACTTCAAAGGAAAACGAAGATTGATGATCGAAACATTGTCCGGGCTAGGAGCTTCTCTCGCTCTCGGAATTCACAGAGCCGATGTGTATTTAGATTTCTCTTAGACACATCTTATTTTTATGCAGTTACAACAAAACTTCCAAATTACGCAAAGAGATTCTTGCTATTTTGTAAGTGCAGAAATATATTTAAATAATTAAGCTGTGTTAGTGGTTAAAATCACAAACAGAATTAACACTATCGCACACCACTACAGAAAAATTATCCCGATTAGCGATTTCAAGCTTCACAGCTAATCATCAGATCGGAAACAACAATAATGAATCTAGACAACTTCTTTATTACCCCAATTTACCCTACAGCGCGTACACGGATTCGTAAACAAGCTTTAAGTTAAACACACTTCCTGGCTATTAGTGACTAGCGAGTTCAGTCACCCGTTTCGGTACTTTTAAAATTCTTTATAGTACATTCTGTGTGTATATGTATAGTGTGTATGTGTGGGTGTGTTTGTTTTGTGTGCACATTATTTTCAATACCTAACGTTGCTCGCAAGGCAATGGAAAACCACCGAGAGGTATCCTGCTTAGTATAAACCTTCCCCAACTATGCCGTTCGGATCCGGCGTTAAACTGTACTGTAGGTCCCATATACCTGTGAGAGTCTCAGTACCACACGCACCACGGGTATATGCGGGGTTGCAAAACTTCTCTCATTCATACTTTTAACTTTTAGTTCTTTTTCGGCACAGTTTTAGAATGGGAAGGTTTTGACAATATATCGCATTCTAAAACTGTCCCGAAAAGGGACTTACAGTTAAAAGTATGAATGAGAGAGGTTTTACAGCTTTAGGTATTGAATATAATGTACACACACACACACACACACACACACACACACACAGAATGCTATAGAAAGAAATGTAAAAGTACCGACACGGGTGACTGAACTCGCTAGTCACTAATAGCCAGGAAGTGTGTTTAACTTAAAGCTTGTTTACGAATCCGTGTACGCGCTGTAGGGTAAATTGGGGTAATAAAGAAGTTGTCTAGTTCCATTATTGTTATTTACTTTCTAATGATAAGCTGTGAAGCTTGAAATCGCTAATCGGAATAACTTTTCTATAGTGGTGAGAAAGATAATTGTTATAGATGTCAGAGATATGCGGAATTAAATATCGGTATGGAGAACCATACATGACTTCCATATTCTAAGATTTATATTTAAAATCATTTACGAAATGAAATGTTTCCATAGAAACTACTTCTTTCCACTTATTGCTTCAGCCTTAACCACAGTACTGTGGTCACTAACGTATACCACCACACGTTATCGCACTCGATTTTCACTGATGATGGCAGTCGACGGCACTGTCGAAACGTCTGGTTTTGCAGAAAACATTGGACTACGGCCAAACTGGCCGGGAAGGAATTTTAACAACAAACTACTACTTTGTTGCCGATAACGTAGTACACATATAAAAAATTATCCCCTCCCTCTTCAACTATAATTTTCATTTATAGAAACATACCCCCCCCCCCCCCCTTCAACTAGCCTCTTCTTTTATAGATATTTCATCTACGTTTCTACAGTGGATTATTAAGATCTTTTTATCAGGATATTTTATTTATCAAAATTAAGTACTTTACTCTTGTTACAACAAAAAATGTTTCAGGTAAACTGACCTTTCCCCGTAACCGATCTTCACCAAAATCAATAGGCCTCGAGTTTTCTACAACACAAGCACATATGTAAAAAATTATTTGATTCTCTTTGAATTTACGCAGTTATCGTTCGTCATGTAAATATTTCTCTTCTTAGAACATAAAATGTTGCTGGTAAACTACCCCTTTCCCTTAACCGATCTTCACCAAAATCAAAAGGCCTTGAGCACTTAAAACTTCAGGAATGTATGCAACAAATTATTTGATTCTCTTTGAATATGCGGCAGTTATCTTTCGTCATAAAAATAAAATTACCCTTATAATACTCAGTCCGATTACTGGACAAAGTGCGGAGAGCCAGCATTACTTATTATGCCAATCACGTCGTCTGTTAGCCTGGCACGGCATACACTTCAACTAATATAGTTTGCACGTTCCAATGTTGATTTATTTTATTAATTTCCGCTGCCCCACTAATAGAAGATCCTGTCGTATAGAATACTGGCTTGCAATGTGTTTTCACGACGTGTCGTTGGTGTTCAATTAAATATTCCATTAATTATGTCTGCTATCGAAACATTTCTAAATTCATTTCAAATATAAATGAATTTTTATTTTATGAGCCATTGTCATTTTATGTATTATATTGTCATATATAATTATCATAGTCTTATTTATTTCCAAATTATATTTTATAGTTCCTCAGCAATTGACTACTTTTATGACTCAGAAACGTGGACGCAATGCCTGATGGACAAATATCAAGAATTAAGGCTTCGTAAATGAAATTTTTGCTTTCTACAGCTGGGTACACAAAATTATATATAAAAAGAATCAATCAGATAATATATGAGAAATCAATCAGTAAATGAGAAAGGTGGTAGGTTTTAAAAAGAATGCACACACACACACACACACACACACACACACACACACACACACACACACACACACACACACACACACACACACACACACACACACACACACACACACACACACACACACACACACACACATAAACACAAGGAATGTGCTAGAAAAATATGTAACTGTATAGACGGGGGTGACATAGCTCACAGGTAGGGAAGAGACAGTTGAATTATAGCTTGTTGTGTGTGGTCAGATTGGTGGGGTGGGGGTGTGAAGGGTTTGGTTTTTACTTCGTTTTGTTAATGCCGATCTGACGATGAGCTGTGAAGCATTGAAAAGCGCTAATCGGAATAATTTTTCAATAGTGGTGTGCAACAGTAATAATTCTGATTGTGATTATAACCACTAACACAACTTTCTTCATTAAAAATCAGATAATAGAGGAACTGAAAGTTGAAGAAGTACACGGAATCATCAATAAGTATAGAGAACGCTGGAAACAACACATTAGCAGAATGGGCAGTGACAGAGTCCCCCAAGGTACCCTTATTGTATCATCGAAAGGAAAGAGAAGCCTCGGAAGATCGAGTAAGAGATGGTCCGACCAGTTTGCAGCCGGAACAGACTAAACTGATTAATCCGTGAAGAAGAAGAAGAAGAAGAAGAAGAAGAAGAAGAAGAAGAAGAAGAAGAAGAAGATAAATGAATTTTAACGTGATAGTTTCGGATACAGTGAATGGGGTACACCGTTACGCTTTAGGTAATTAAAAATCTGGAAAAATTTCTGGTCAAACAGTTTTAGTAATGTCATTCAACTGGAGTATGTCAAGAAACAATTTGATTGGTCAAGTAACTAAAACAGTTAAAAACCTATGGTCACTGATTTTAATATTTACGATATGTGATAACGTACTACATCGCCCACTGGTGTAACATCGCTACTGACATCCTCCTCAAACATTCAAAGTTGGTTGGATTGACGATACCGGAATACCGCTTTAATTCAACTTACCATGGGTGGAATTGTTTTCTTTTTAAGGTGTCCTATTATGGCTCTCTTGACCAGCTCTTGTCTTCACCCGACCCCAACCCTATTAGACTGTTTGTAGTGTAGTAAACTTCTTTGTTTCTATTATTAAGAATTTATGTGATACAAGGTCATTTATCTGTAGTACTAAATTGTTGATAAAAAAGACACGAATAATATCGGAATAATCAGAGAACGAAATAGTAAATCAAAATGCTGATTTTTATGAAAAGATGTGGTATCAATGGCAAACCTTCAGACTAGTGATAATATTAGAGAAGGACTTGAAGAAAAGGTAGAGCAAAAGATGAATAAAGGGACAAGGCCACAGTGAAGACAAAGACAGAAAAATGTCAGAAATGTAACACCAGAAAATAGCATTAACAACATGGACAAGCCTTTTGTTTACCTAGAGAGAAAGGTAAATAATAATAAAGCATAAAGCAGCCTGCAAAAAAGTCATATTATCATTTAAAAAAACGGAAAATTCTCCTATATGATAAGATTATTTAGTCCATGAAAGATCAGCACAATGTACAGTTAACACTGTATAAAACTGATAAAGAATGTACTACCAAAGGATGTACAATTTTAACATTCACAGAAAAGATTAAGGGAACGTTTGAAGTTTTTTAAAGAAATATTCTTCTGGAAATATACAGTCGATTTAAAGGAAACAATACCTGGGAAATATGTTTTAACAACTAATTTAGAAAATTGTCCGTAGCCAACAGAATGGTAAATTTTGTGAAGTTATTAGATCGGGTCGGGTAGCAGAAGTGGTTGAAGAGGAGCAGAAGGAAAAGAAAGGGGAAGGAGTAGGAGCAGACATGAGTAAAAAGACCAAGGTCGGCTACAGAAGGACAATTTCTGGGAAGAAT
The DNA here is from genome assembly GCA_034769895.1 of Magicicada septendecula. Lineage (NCBI taxonomy): Eukaryota > Metazoa > Arthropoda > Insecta > Hemiptera > Cicadidae > Magicicada > Magicicada septendecula. The sequence goes on from CM068373.1 coordinate 37,476,017, forward strand.
AATTAAGGGAATACCCTCAACAGAAATAAGATTACAATAGAATTGTTGGGACATTAATCTGCACCTACTGTCACACAATAAAGACGATTCGAAGCGGATATTAAGGATCACTGTATTCAGTAAAGGCCTGACATGACACAGAAAAAATGTGAAGAAGGCTGTTACATAATAAAATTAATCGCTTTTGAGACACTAAAGTTTTTACTGTTAAAATTAAGAATGTGGGGATTTTTTGTCGTCAAATTTGCAAAAAATACAATATGAGAATCTCCACTATAAGAAGAGAGGTAACGGCATTTCGAGGCAAGAAACCAATAAGAACAAAAATAATAACTGATGATCAAATTCTAGAACAGATGAGCCATTTCAATTACTTGGTTAATGATATTGTTTATGATAAGAGTTAATATAAGAATATAATAAAGACAGTCTGGGACTGATGTTAATGATGTTAAGTTCGCTAAGCTCCAAACGATCTGTGGGACAATCAACCGTATTTTTAGACACAAGGTACGGCGAGATACAAAGTTACAAGTTTTACAAAGTTATGGCAATCCTTGCACCGTTCTGTCGGTGAGAATTATGGAAAACAACCAAGAAACAAGACAGTAAAATACAGACATCGAAATGGTGTTCTTAAGTGAAGTTAAACGATGTTCTGGACTTGATCGTTTAGAGAATGAGACCACAAGAGAAGAGTTACAAGTTTTTAACTTAAATAAAAAATTAAAAGGTTAAAACAACGGTCGCAAGAAAGAATGTCACATTCCATACTGGCCAATAAAGTCGTGAAATGCAAACCTATAGGACACAGGTGTGTGGGTAGACCCAAGAAGTGATGAGAAGTGGATCTTTGGAGGCGGTGTAGGCAGCACCTTGGCTATGCCGTGTTGTGAAGAAGAAGATGATGATGATGATGATGATGATGATGATGATGATGATGATGATGATGATGATGAATTATAAATGTAAAACGTCTGTAAACGTAAATGACAGAAGCATTTATATTTTGTGTAGTACTTTAAGTTCGATCATGAGCAACAAAAGAACATCACATAACAGGCTAGATTAAGGGAACGTTTGAAGTTGTACAGTGACTACAACAATCAGTCTACAACATTTTATCAAAAGCACAAGGGTAAACGCATACCACATTAACTCAAATATAAGCGAAAGAAATATATTCAGCTTTTCCAAATTATTTTATTTAATTAAAAGTTTTTCTTTGCAAACTAAAGTACCATTGTAAGAATTATTCAGATTTTCCAATGGGTTGAAGCAGTGTATAAAAGTAACGAGCACATGTTAATATATTTATTTGTTTACTCCCATCCATGTTATTTACATCACTGACTGTTTGCTTGCCGAATACTTTGTTAAATGATTCATACTGTTTATCGTTTGTAAATACAAAGTACCGCTATACCGACCGTATGTTTGAAAATACCTCAATTCAACTGATTGATGTTTAGTACTAAACCTATATTTTTTTATTCAACATCCGAATAAAAGTTTTAAACGTGGCTGAACAAGATTGGTGTAAGAGTTTATCTTACCAGTTACGTAAAACGTGTAAAATAAAACAATATATTTGGCTTGCTGGCGCGGTTGGAAATAGCTTTATGGGAGTTACCGCAAAAATTATTTAGCATCAGTATTAAACAAATTTAACACCATTTAAAAGATACCGATTTTTTGTTTTTAATGTTTTAAAAATACAACTATTTAACTAATAAATTTAAAAGAAACTAACCGGAAATTGATTATTATATGGATAGATCCTGCTTTATGGATATATTTTTATTCATTATGGCATGGAAAATATGTCGATTTTTTGTGTAAGGAATTTTCCGACCTAAGGCATTTACGACCGACGTCATCAATAGTTAAACAAAAGTCAGCCGTTCTGATAGGCCGCGGTTTACTGGTGTTAAAACCAGACGTTTTGGGCCTCATCATCGCGGGCCATCTTCAGTGGAAAATGGTAGCAGTTGTTCGCCAAAATAACCTCAGTGCTGAGAAAAAGACAACGAGACGATTGCCAAAGTACTCCCAAACCTACTGTTTCATATTATATAATATAATATTGTGCCACGCTTCACTGCTGCTGAACCCCAAAAGCGCAACACACAGAATACACCAAAAATAACATAATATACTACAAAATCAAACAAAATACTTATTACTAATTATGTCTCTCGACACATTATAACATACTTCTCAGATATCCCTAAAGTTTAATATGATTCCCAGAAGAGGGAGGTGTGAGTAAAAATTTTTTTTTGAAACACCAGTTAGTGAGCAGAGTCGAACTCGGCCCGTTTATTTAAAAACAATATGAACCTCGAAATTTTACGTAATCATGAGTCAGTCATCAAAAGTCAATTACTGAGTTAATATAGGTCAAAAAAATTAAATATAGAAAAGATTAAATACTGAATATAGAACAATTGCATAAACAGATTGCCACTACCACATTTACTCACATCCAGTGTTTAGGTTTTTAATTAATTCGTCTCTTTGACAATGGCTTAGGAAGTCGAAACAGCTGTCAGAGTTAAATAAAATCTATGAAACATACCAAGTATTTGTGTATTTTTGAAAAACCTTTGTATTAATATGTTTCACCAAGTGCCCAACGAGTCATCAATTAATATCGTGAATATTAAAGTTGGCCGATTTTTTTTTTGGAAAACCAAAGAAAAAGTATAAACAAATTGTAAAACGCAATTTTTTAATTACCAAAACTGTCAAATCAGTGGATTGTTAAAGCCTTAAGTCATAAAATTCGTAAATCGTTAAACCGTTACATTTGTGTTTGTCGTTGTTACATTGTTACACCGTCGGCTCGTTAGATGTCTCCAGGATCACAAGTGTCCATCGTTAGAAACTTAATAGAATAAGAAAAGAAGCATCTTACTACACTAGTGGCACTTGTTTTGTTCTCATTGACAAAAAGGCACTTAAATACTGTATTTCCTAGAGTGATTAATACGTTTTCCTGTCACAAATCGTAAAGTAATATTTCTTATTCGTTTCTAAGTTTAGAAGTACAATTGAAGCCCCTGTTATTAAAACATTTAGAAAATTTGTATCTAATTGAAAAATTAATTTTTTACGACGGTCTCGTACACATAATATTGTTACGACGGTCTCACGGATCGTCGTATGGTACAGTGGAAACAGAATAACAATGAAGTCACTAATTACCAAATTACCAGCTCTAGTTAGTCACAAATAACAATGTAAAATCAACAGTGCACTCACACAATAATTCAAGTTAAATTTCTCCACACACAATAATAATGTCAACTATTAAGAATTCCGCCCTAATTATATCACAGTAATCTCCACAATCACTTGATCCGCACTGAATAAACCGCCAACTGTAACTAACTAACAAAGCCGGTCGCTGTTGTTTTTATAGATCGCGCAGAGGTTCCAAAATAATATCCCACACTTTTGTCAGCGTTCCAGCGTAATTTGCATAGTTACAAGTGCTCTCGAACAGTCTGGAAGGCCTTATAACACACTTAGTGGACGGCCTTGACACAGACGAGGCGCGCTGGGCTAGTCGAGAAGCGGTAGAACGACACTTCCGCCTTTTCGAGAGTGTTACGTAATTCTCGTAACAATATAATAAACAAATACGTCTGGATAATATATTTTTAATCGTAGTTAAATGTTGTCTAATAACATAGTGTAAGAATACGTTGTCATTTCTTTATATCTTGCTTAAATCTGCATCGGAAAGGTAAAAAGTATAAATTATTTTCTGCGTAAATTCCTAGAATATGGTACTAAATTTCAACTACATTTGGCGTTATGAATCTTTTATTGAATCGACTGTGTGTGTTGTTTCATTTATTCATGCAGTACAGATGCGTTGCGTGTGGAGTTGATTGATTCCAGAAATAGAAAATCAATGTACAGTAGAGAAAGAACAACGCTACTTATAAACCGGGACGCAGATAATCTGCTTTATATGGTCTTAGTTTCAAATGTTTAATTACAATAGATTCTTAAAATCTTTATATTGAGATTAACTTGATCCTCTTAATTACGAGATATATATATATAATTAAAAATTGTATATGTTTAGAAAATTGAAAGAGGAATGCGTGAAATGGGGTCTAAACATAAACACTACTAAATCGGAATGTCTGAAATTAGGAGACAAGCAAGATGAAGACCCGGATCTAGAAATCCATGCAATCGGAAAGTATAGAGAATTCAAATATTTTGGAAGCATTAGTTCAGAAGATGGAACAACAAAAAAATGACATCAAAAATAGGATAGAACAGGGAAAAAAGCTATTCGTTTGCTAAACTCGTTACTTTGGTCGAAACAAATGTAACTTCAAACTAAACACAACTACTGTGGAGCCCATTTTAACTTATGCCTGCGAATACTGGTAACTTTCAGATAAACAGAAAAAGATGGTAGAAACTGTGGAAATGGACTTCTCAAGAAGAGCGTGTAATATTTCTAGAATGCAACATTATATAAGAAGGAAAACAGGGCGCGTATTTACAACAGCAGAAAGAATAGAATCCAGACAGTTGCTATGGTATGGTCAGGTAATGAGGATGGAGGAGAAGCGATGGCCAACGAAAGCATTGACTTACACACCACAAAACAGGAGAAGAAAAGGAAGACTGACAACACAATGGAGAACAGGAATTATGAAATGTATCGAGCTATTATAGATAATGACTGGAAGGATAGGGAGAAATGGGGATCGAAATGGGATGCGGCATAGATTGTAGGACCCCCGCTAATAATAACAAAAACTCAAGGTCTACCACTTTGAGGTGGAAAAAATATAAATTAGAGACACAGAAACATTGTGCGTTGAGTCATTGTTATATATTTAGTCTTTATTATAATTCAAGGAAAATAGTCCAAGATATGCTTAAATGTTTAGGTTACATTAATGAGTAGCTAATCAAGAAATTGTTGGAGGTGTGAAATACTAAAGTAATCACTTGAAATCTTGCAAGAAATCACTGAGCACCACTGACGCAGTCTCCACAGGCTAAGTGAGTGGATTGTGTTTCCTCTGTATACGCATACGGAATGTACCCTTTTAGGTTAAAGTTATTCAGCCTATGATTACCTACAAGTTGGTATTATGTCCTTTTTCTATGGCTCTACGTAATATAAATATCGCTATGGAGAACCATACTTGACTTCCAAGATGTATATTTAAGATCATTTTCCAAATGAAATATTTTCACAGAACCCACTCCTATCTTCAGCTTTAACTACAGTAATGTCGTCACTAACGTATACCATCTCACGTTAGCGCACTCAATTTTCACTCATTATGGCAGACGATGGCACTGCCGAAACGTCTGGTTTTGCAGAAACCATCCTCCTTCAACTATCATTTTCATTTATAGAAAATTCCCCTCTTCCCCTTCAACTATCCTTTTTATTTATAGATATTTCATCTACCTTTCTACAGTGGATTATTATGACCTTCTTTTCAGGATACGTTATTCATCAAAATTAAATACTTTACACTTGTTAAAACATAAAACGTTGCCGATACACTACCCCTTCCCCCTAAGCGATCTTTACCAAAATCAATAAGCCTTGAGTCCTCTACAACTCAGACACATATGCAAAATATTATTATTTGAGTCTGTTTGAATTTGCGACAGTTATCGTTCTCCCAAGGAAAAATTCTACACACAGACACACACACACACACACACACACACACACACACATTTTTTGGAAAATGACTTTTCTTCATGTTTTGAGGGTAGTACAATCAGAATCAGCACTTATCTCGAACACGATTTTTTTCACCATCACCAATCCTTATGGAACATTGAAGTCAAAATACTACTTAGATATCAAAAGAACAGAACATGCTAAAGTGATTAAAAACACTGATGCTGCTTTGTCGAAAATTGTGATGAAGCCTAAAGATTTAATACCTGAGTGACCAAGTATTGAGTGGAAAACGATAAACGTTCCTACTGAAAGGTAAGTGAGATGTAAAACAGCATTTTTCTACCGCAATGCATTTTTACTTCCATGTTCTGTAAGGAAATGGAAGTATGAAGATCGCGAAAAAATTCGTTTTCGCGATAAGAAATTATTCTGATTGTACTACCCTCAACACATGAAGAAAAGTCATTGGCATGTGTGTGTCTGTGTGTCTTCTGTGTGTCTGTGTGTCTATCTGTGTGTCTGTGTGTAGAATTTTTGTGGCGACGATAACTGCCGCAAATTCAAACAGAATCAAATACATTTTTGCATATGTGTTCGAGTTGAAAAGGACTCAAGGCGTATTGATTTTGTTGAAGATCAGTAAGGAGGAGGGATAATTTACTAGCAGAGTTTTACATTTTAACAAAAGTAAAGTACTTAGAAATTCATCTAAACTTTTTCAAACAATGGTAATTGTTAAAAATAAAATAATTTTGTTGCCAGACAGCTAGATTGTTCGGCTAGGAGGGAGGAATTGCTTACCTGCATTGTTTTGTGTTTTAACAAGAGTAAAGTACTTAATTTTAATAAATAAGTGGCAGTAGAGGGAAAGTGAGCGTTAGAAAACACTTCCGGGTTCCAGTTGAAAACACTGCCGGGTTCCAGTTCATGACGTCATAGAGGCACTGGCAGCTGGTGTCCGAGCTGTCCATGTGACGTCACTGTTTTGTGTGTGTGTATGTATGTGTGTGTATGTGTGACTGAAACACTACCGTGTTCCAGTTCATGACGTCATACAGAGGCCCTAGTCGCTGGCGTCCGGATGACTAAAACCTGTTTCAAGACGTCACGAAGGCCGTGGTTTCTGCATGTCCAAAATTTGGTAGCCGAAAACAATGTGTAGCGGATGGGGGTACCCGGAATTCGGCGGTTGCCCGGACGCGCAGAGGCGATGTCATCGGGTACCGTTACTCGAAATTTTGGGGGTATCGGGTACCGTTACCCGAAATGTTTAAATCAACGGATGGGGGTACCCGAAATTTGTGGGTACGCCCTAACCGGGTTCCAGTTCATGACAGAGGCCCTGGCAGCTGGTGTCCGAATGTTAAAACACTTCCGCGTTCTGGTTTATTTTGATGTAACAAAATAATCGTTCTCTCTCGAAATTTTTAATGTCAGAATTTTGGTACCCTAAATGATTAAAACAACGGATGGGGGTACCCGAAATTTGTGGGTACGCCCACATGACGCATGTATAAAACACTGGTTACGACGAAACAGGAGGCTATACAGATGGGTTCCGACAGGTGTTGGTTTCCACAAAATAAATTTTGACTCCTCGGGATTTGAACCTGGATCTGCGGTTCGCAAAACCATATATTGTGTTATTATATATGAGTATATTGTGTTATAATAGAACAGATGCATCCATTTGAATATTGTTTAGAAAAAACATATTAAAATTATGCATTACTAAAATTGTGTAATTGTATAAATATATTTTACTCTGTGTACCTGCAAAATTGTAACAAACAGGTCTGGTTGAATCGCTGTGTGTTGATACAAAAAGATTATACGCTCTCTCTCACTCTCTTTCTCTTTAGAGAGAGATGCATCTGAACCCTATAAACCGGTTTTCTTCGCATGCTGGCGCATACCACAATCCAGCTGTGACTCTTTATCAATAAGTTGGCTGCATCTCAACTATAAAAACTTGTTATCTTCGCTGGCGTATACCTTATTCAAGTATGATAGGAATAACTGTTTTGTATAAAGGTATAATAATAAAATAACAAAGGTTACGGTTTATATATAAGTTTTAATAATATCGAAAGCTTTTACAATCAAATCATAAGCTATAATTTTCTTTCTCTCTCTACACACACACGTTCTATATTCACAAGACAATTATAATTGTGCAAAACATACGCGCGCTCTCTATATACATAACTAAACAAAATAAACACTTTATCTCTCTATATATATATATATATATATTTACATAATTATACAAAATAATCTTTTTTTTCTCTCGCTTTCTCTCTCTTTTGCAGCCTTGAAGGTTCTCTATCTCTCTCTCTCTCTACATATATATTCTCTCTCTCTCTCTCTCTCTCTCTCTCTCTCTCTCTCTCTCTCTCTCTCTCTCTCTCTCTCTCTCTCTCTCTCTCTCTCTCTCTCTCTCTGTACACATATATATATATACACACACACACATAATTAACAAAATAATAATTACATTTACTACAACCAAAACAAGCCTTATATGTCTAACAATATAAAATAATAATAATAATTAATAACATACAATATTACAATGTTGATGTGTAATATGTTAATAATAACATACTAAATGTAGACACACATCAAATGATAATTACTATGGTGTTAACTACATGTGTAAAATGGTACACCAAAACCTTGAATTCAACTCTTTTTAGTATTTTAGATAATAACAAAGGTAACAACGCTTATAATTTTTTAAAACAATTGTTCTTCAGAGTGTAAATTCTCTCCACCCACAAGCACTCAGAATGTTACAGTGGTCACCATATGGTGGTGAACGACATATATCTCCCTCGCATTCGCACAAACACATAACATCGAAACAAGGTTTCTGTAACTATGAGAGAAATCTTTTAAAAAATTTAATTACACATAAAAATTTAATTAACACTTTAATGATTGTTTATCTCAACTTTGTATGTTATAAACCACATACGTTTTTTAATAATTAAAAACAGAATATAATTTCCTACAATTAATAATACTTGATCAAATACAAAAGAATGTAGACACATCAAATGATAGTTAGTGTGGTATTAAAAAAACATGTATTCTGAATTAAAGTCATTTTGATATCTTAGATAACAACAGACGCGACAACGGTTACGAAGCGGACATCCGCTAGAGTCATGCCTTGACCACTCATATTTTTTTACCAGCGAGGTATACGCTGTACCAGTAAAATTATACATCATATAGTACATCTGATTAACCAGCTTTGTTTTAGCAATTAGCAAATCTTTTATTTGAAGATATTCAATATTATGGTTGTTACAATAACTAATTGATGTTTTGAAGAGTTTGAAAAACTCATTACGAATAAATACTTTCATTTTGTAAATATTCTTTTCGTTTCGTATTGATATCCATCTACTCAGTGTCTTACGATTATTTCTAAAATTATAATCGAATTTAATCATGTCGCATTGACAATATAATCTATTATTACCATTTATTTCTCTGTTTAAAAGTTTTTCTACAATATTAGATCCAAGCAACACCTTGTTCTTTCTCTGAAAATGAACAGTTAACATTAAAAAACGACAAAAAAATAGAGAAGTCTACTTCATCATTTAAAAACATTTTACTATTAATGTTATTATTACTATTATTATTATAATAAATCAATCCTGTTCTCGTTTATTTGGTCTGGAAAAAAAGAGAAAAAAATTAATACATAACCACTTCTGTATAAGTAATTATTAGTGGTACTGAAATATCGTACTCACATAATCAATATCCAACTGCACGCTCACTTTCTCGTTCGCCAGCGGAGTGTGTGAGGTTACGCATAGTGATAGGACACAAGGCTTCACAGCTTTCAATTGCTCCTCTGTAAATACGTCACACCATCTTTTAGGTAGGTATACATAGAACAGTTTACCCTCCGGCTGAGGACAGGCTCCGGTATCTTCCAAATCTACCACAATTGACTCCCCGAATTTCGTTTTCACAAATTTCATGTGAAATATATGATACTTTACTCCTAAAGAAAGACTTGACAAGTCTCTTTTTGGTAAAAAATTTCCAACTGTCTTCGCGTTCGCAACGATTCCTTCCATGGCGAGTACTGATGACTGCACAGGGAAACACTGGCGTATTTATTCTGTTTCCCCCGACCACGTTCCTTCCTTCTAATGCGTCATCTCCTTCGGTCACGACACCCTACCCCGCACCTCCTCCGCAACGGTAACGGCTATAATTTTGCTTCCTACCCCACCCCCCGTCGTCTCGGGCCACGATCTGCTTTCGGTCACGACCGGACGATGACATCCTACCCCGCACCCCTACACCGCACCCAGAGCCTCACCACCACCCCGCATCTCGCCTACATATTTTGTTCAATTACTTTGTCTGTCGCTCCGCAACGACCGGGTTTACCCCCCACCCCGCACCCCACACGAGTCCGTCGGTCACGGTCACCCCGCACCCCACCCCGCGTCGTCTCGCACCACCATCTGCTTTCGGTCACGACCGGTCGTACAACCCAGCTCCCCCTACCCCGCACCCTACATCCCGCGGGAAGCGACTCAACGAGCGCGCTTCGGTCAAGGTCGCCGGCATCCTGTACTCCGCACCTCGCCTACCTCTCGGTTACGGACACCGGCTGCAACCTATCTCCCTACCCCGCACCACCATCCCACACCTTTACCCCGCACCGCATCGGTCACGGACGTCGGCTTCCTACACCGCACTCCCCACCCCACCCAGCCCTCCGCCACGCGCGTCATCGGTCACGACCGGACAATGACATCCCAGCCCGCACCCCCACCCCGCACCTCCAGCACACACCGCATCGGTCGCGACAACCCCGCACCCCACACCGCGCAGCTGCTCCTCGCGAGCGGAGCGCGGCGACAGCGTTACCGGTCACCGGACTGTCTATATAGGGAACCGACGACGCGAAGCCGGCCTCAGTCCTTTCACAATGGCCAGCAGCAGCAGCAGCGAACACCGTGCTATTAATGGTAATGTAATTACTATAAAATTTATGATACTTGACAATACACTAAACACACAAACAGTATTATTAGATTACAAACACACGGTTGTTGATAAGATTTGTAGCGAAGCCGTAGCATTAAATAATTATATAAAATGGTATTTAGCAGTTCGTGTATCTTTTAAAAAATTGATAAACACCGAAAATATTTATTGTAATGCGGTATTTAGATCACGTACAGAACTTAAGTCACAGTATGACGATATCGATGAACAGTATTCGATAGCTAGCGAGAAAATAATGGAATCCGTTGACAAATTCACGCGTGACGGAAGCGGGTGGGTCGAAAACGGTGTCGAGTCGGTGGAAATAAATATTACAAAATACAATCCTCTTGTGGGGTCGAGCTTTCTACCTACACCATCGAAATTGTCACACAGTAAAAAAGGAATTATTAATGTGAAAAATTTAGAAGATGAAAAGTGTTTCTTGTGGTCTGTGCTCGCCGGTATACACCCGATCGCGTGTAACCCGCATCGCGTTAGCCATTACCTTCCGTACGAAGAAGAAATAAACATGAAGGACATACCTTATCCCGTCGCAGTCAATAAGATAAAACGTTTTGAAAAATTAAACGAAAACATATCCGTTAACGTTTTTGGCTACGAAGGTGAGGTATATCCTTTACGTATTACTGAACACCGCGGTCGAAAGTACCACGTAAACCTACTGCTACTGTCCGACGCGAACACTACTCACTACTGCCTCATACGGAATCTTTCGCGTATGCTTTCGTCGTTGTCAAAACGAAACGGCGCTTCGTTTTACTGCAACTACTGTCTACACCGATTTTCGGACAATAAAGATACTAACGCGGCGCGAAAACGAGTTGAAGAACACGAACGCAACTGTTCTCAGCATGGAGTACAGAAAGTAAAACTTCCTGACGAGAACGAAAAGTGGATGTATTTTAAAAACTTTTCACTTTGTCACCGCGTACCTTATACGGTATACGCTGACTTCGAATCGTTTATTGTTCCGACCACCGGTAAAAACGTGGCACATCATATACCAGCCAGTTTCTGCTATGTGATAGTTGACTGGATGGGAAACGCCGTCAAGGAACCTGTAATATACCGCGGTAAAGACGTGGTGGACACGTTCCTTCGTGTGCTTTTAGTCGACGTTCAACGACTCGATAGAAAGTTTAATAAACCGATCCAAATGACAGCGGCCGATGAACGGTCATTCCGAAACGCTACGCACTGTCATCTGTGCAAGAAGGCGTTAACGGATGACACGGTTCGAAACCATTGCCACATAACGGGAAAATATTTAGGCGCTGCTCACAATGCGTGTAATATAAATTACAAAATACCAACACACGTTCCGGTTTTTTTCCATAATTTAAGTGGCTATGACTCGCATCATTTGATGCAAGGTTTCGGAAAGTACAAGGAAGATGAAATAACGTGTATCGCTACTACAAGCGAACGTTACATCTCCGTTACACTCGGTCAGCTCCGGTTTCTCGATTCTCTGCGGTTCATGAACGCGTCACTTGAAAAACTCGTCTCCAACTTATCCGCGGATAATTTTAAAATCCTTAATCAATTTTACACGCGTAATGTTAATTTACTGTTGCGTAAAGGCGTGTACCCTTACGAATACGTTACGGACGATTCAAAATTTGACGAGAGGCAGTTACCGGACCGCGAACATTTTTACAACGGGTTGACAGAGTCGGATATAAACGAAGAAGATTACGCGCACGCTCGAGCGGTTTGGTCGGCTTTCGACATGCAAACGTTCGGTGATTATCATGACCTTTATTTAAAAACGGATGTACTACTGCTTGCAGATGTATTTGAAAACTTTCGAAACATGAGCCTGCAGTACTACGAACTCGATCCGTGTAACGTTTTTACCACCGCCGGTTTAGCGTGGAACGCGATGCTGAAAATGACAGGAGTCAGGTTAGAGTTACTCCGCGATATAGACGTACACCTGTACATCGAAGGAGGTATCCGTGGCGGCTTAGCAGCAATTTCTAATAGGTACGCCAAGGCCAACAACCCGTACATTCCCGATTATGACGCAAGCAAGCCGCATAACTATTTACTCTACCTCGATTGTACCAACCTGTACGGAACGGCTATGACACAGCCTTTACCACTGTCAGGTTTTCGATGGTTGGAACGTACAGAGATCGATACGTTGAACGTGCACACGTTACGTGACGATGATGACACCGGTTATATCCTGGAAGTCGATCTGGGGTATCCACATTACCTACACGACTTACACAGTGACTACCCTTTAGCACCCGAAAAGTGTACTATTACGGACAGTATGCTTTCACCGTACTGCTATAGCATGAAGCTGTTAAAAGACTTTGTGTGTAGTAACGGTAAGGTAGAGAAACTGATAACGTCCCTCGAGGACAAGACAAAATACATTGTTCATTACAGAACATTGAAACTCTACCTCGAACTAGGAATGGAGTTGAAAGCGATTCACCGTGTGTTAGCATTCACACAGTGCCTATGGTTGAAACCTTTCATCGATTTTAATACGGAGCGACGAAAGGAAGCCAGAAACACCTTTGAAAAAGACTTTTTTAAGTTAATGAATAACGCACCGTACGGAAAATCGTTGGAAAACGTACGGAAGCGAATCGATTTCAAGTTAGTTACAAACGAGAAGAAACTTCACAAACTAACCGCTAACCCCAGGCTACAACATTTTTTCATCTATAACGAGGACCTGGTAGGTCTCACGATGAAAAAAATATCCATTACACTGAACCGACCTTTGTACGTTGGGTTCAGTGTATTGGATATTAGTAAGCTGATTATGTATCGGTTCCATTACGGATTCACGATGAATACGTACGGGTCACGTGCACGTCTATGTATGACGGACACTGACTCTCTGTTGTACGACATTCGCACCGACGATGTGTACAAAGACATGGAGGAGCATCTCGAACTCTTTGACACGTCGGAGTACCCTAAGGCACATCCGTGCTATAGTGAAACAAACAAGAAAAAGTTGGGTACTTTTAAAGACGAAACAAATGGAATACCGATACTTGAATTTGTCGGGTTGCGCGCAAAATGTTATTCATTCGTTACGGCAAACGATAAAGAGAAAAAGGTAGCGAAAGGTGTGCCACGTTCCGCGATAGCTACACAGTTGAAACATCAACTTTATAAACAATGTGTAAAGACCACTTCTCAAACTTATACTACGGCGCAGACTATCCAAAGCGAAAAACATAACATATACACAAGAAAGCTTACAAAATTATCGCTGTCACCATACGATGACAAACGATATGTCTTGGATGACGGTGAAACAACACTGGCGTACGGTCATTATAAACTCTGTCAGCCCAGACGCGAGATAATTCAGGAAGCGAGAAAATCCGTTATAAATTATGCGTTCGATATACGTTGATATAAGACTCGCTTGCAGGAGCAACACACTGCCAGTAACGACGATGAAGTCGGTGAGGTTCAGTGAAAACGTAACGGTATATCTCGTACCAAAATTTTGCGATTCGCGTTTCGGGTGGCGATATGGAAAACGTACGCAAAACTATTGCAAAGGAATTGCACAGACCGGTGAGAAGGAACTTTCCCAGACGTGCGGTGGAGGTGAAGGGGTTACACGATCTCTACCAAGCGGATTTGGTGGAAATGATACGGCATGCCAAGTTGAACAAGGGGTACAAATATCTAATGACGGTAATAAACGCATTTAGCAAGTATGCATATGCGATTCCCTTAAAAACTAAATCGGGTGTTGAAGTAGCACATGCTCTCGAACCAATAATTGTAAAAAATAAAATGAAATACCTGCAAACGGATAAGGGGAAAGAGTACTTTAACACTACCGTACAAGCTTTACTAAAGAGATTCAACGTCAAACACTATTCAACGTATAGCGAGAAGAAAGCGTCCATCGTAGAGCGATTTAATCGTACGTTGAAAACGAACATGTACCGCGCGTTCAGCGAGCAAGGCCATTATCGGTGGTTGTCGCTTTTGCCTAAACTGGTGATGGAATACAACGACAGAGTGCATAGAACTATAGAGATGAAGCCGCGACAAGTCGACAAGAGCAACGAGCAAATTGTGTTGGAACGAATAAGAAAAAATACCGTACCGCGGAAAGTGAGCAAGAAACATAAGTTTAAAATAGGCGATCGAGTGCGTATCAGTAAATACAAAATCACATTCGCTAAAGGTTATACACCAAACTGGACGAACGAGATATATACAGTGCACAGAGTTCAGCCAACCGTACCGGTTACGTACTTGTTGAAAGATCACACGGGTGACGTTGTGGAAGGTGGGTTTTATGAACAAGAATTGAGTAAAACCAGCGTTGGTGATGTGTATCTCGTTGAAAAAATATTACAACGTAAAGGTGATCGCGTGCGAGTGCGCTGGCTCGGCTTTGACGGTAAACACGATTCGTGGATACATAAAAAAGATCTGATATAATAACATTACCACAGTATTTAACCGAACGTAAACGAGTTAAGATGAAGATTGAACAACAATCGTTAAAGTTAAATGTTAAGAACGTAGACTCTGCTAAGTACAACGGTGAAGTTGCATATAATAAACACAGTCCACTGTTTCCAAACACAGTTCGATGTATCGTGTGCGGCGGGTCATGTAGCGGGAAGTCAAACGTTGCCTTTAACATGTTATTCGATTCAAACGGACTGCGATTTCAGAACCTGTACGTGTTCTCCAAATCGTTATTTCAACCAAAATATCGTATGTTGGAAGACGTTTTTAATGCTCTCGCTGACGAAGGAATGATGTACTTCACATACAGTGAAAACGATGAAGTACCACCTCCGCACGAAATTGTACCTAATTCAATCATGTTGTTCGATGATGTGGTATGTGAACGGCAGAATAACATACGAAAATATTTCGCTATGGGACGGCATAGCGGTGTGGACACTTTGTACCTTTGTCAGACGTACAGTCTGGTGCCAAAGCAACTGGTGCGTGATAATGCCAATTTCTTGGTTTTGTTCAGACAAGATGATCTCAATTTACGTCACGTTTACAACGATCACGTTAACACAGATATGAAATACGAAGAGTTCAAAGCGATGTGCGCCGAAGCGTGGAAGGATCGTTACGGATTCATAGTCATCAACAAGGACTCACCGATAAACGCGGGTAGATACAGAGTGGGTTTCGATCGTTTTATACATAAATAGAATAGTTTGTGAGAGAAAGTCATCAGTGTCAAGATGGATGACAAGCAATTGACACATGAAATCGATGCAATTAGCGATAACATAAGACAAAAGTATCGCGCGTTGAAACATGACATCAGAGAGAGCGATGAAGCGTTAACGAGAAAGTACAAACCTCTTTTGGAACCGTTAACCCAGATTTCGGAAAAGTTGAATGACTCCAGTGATAAAATAAAAAAAAAAATGAAAGTTGAAGATGAAGATACGAAGGCAGCTGTTGAGACGAAAACACCATCACAACCTCGTTTCCTCAGAACGGAAGTGTTGGCACAAACGCCTGATGTCGAAACACCGAACGTAACTCTTGAAGAGTTTTTAACAACACCCGAAGGTCGACACGAAGCACAAGAATACGTTGAACAGTCTGTCGAAGGTCCGCTCGCGAGGAAATACTTACTGCTCGCGTTGTCTGATGATCGAGATAAGAAGATGGATCATACGTACGGTGTTCGTAACGTTGAAGACAAATGGATGGTAGGCAATTCGGTGTTAGAGATCAATCAAGACGATAGCTTCTACATAGCTGGAAAACGATACAGAGGCACACCGGGCCTCTACGAACTTATGTTTATGAAAGAACCCGACAAGAGCGTCTACGATGAAAACGATTTAGCAGCGTACAAGTCTATACTGTCGGACACTAACGCTTATAAACGTTATTATTTACCCGGTGCTAAAGTAAATACAAACAAAGGTTTAAAGTACAGAGAGATAATCGCTCGATTGTTCCCACCACGCAGCGGACGTGGTATCGATTACGTACACTGGACGATCCCAACGAACTGGTTGAACGGTTAAGACTGCTGGTAAGTTCAAAACGCACCGGTCACACCGGACACGACAACGAAATCATCTCAGTAGTAGAGGAATTACGTGAAGCCAACATTATCGTATAAATTTTATGAACGTCGGTGTAACAACTCATTGTTGTCAACACTGTCGACATGTGCGGATTAGAT
Source organism: Magicicada septendecula (assembly GCA_034769895.1). NCBI lineage: Eukaryota > Metazoa > Arthropoda > Insecta > Hemiptera > Cicadidae > Magicicada > Magicicada septendecula. The sequence goes on from CM068373.1 coordinate 37,492,945, forward strand.
TTGACACCTGACTTTGAAGTCGAAAACGAGAGACTGAAAACCTTTACATCATGGCCTGTGTATTTCATCAGTCCGACCACTATGGTTGCCGCAGGCTTTCATTACACAAATGAAATTGACAGGGTTCGATGTTCATTTTGCGGTATAGAAATCTTTCGTTGGAAAGAGGGTGACAATCCGATTGTGTTACACACACGATGGTCACCACAGTGTCGTTACTTAAAACGGTTAGCACATCATTTGTAGCGTGCAGTCGTACAATGGTTGTGGACAAGTTCGGGAGACATCAAAGCGCCGTGAGCGTGCGACGTGAAACAAAAAGACAATTACGCGATACTGTAGGATTTAAGATTACGAATGATGGGCATATAGATGTTGAAAACAAAAAGATCCGCAATCTGAACGAACCGGATGCAGGAAAGGATGCTGTATCCCTGACTTATATGCAAACACATTGTCTGCTACTCGATGATGAACGTAAAAGCGTGAACGTTAAAGGGTGTAGATTGAAAAATGTTGATACTCCTGTAGACGTAAAAGACGTAGTCAACAAATATTACGTTGATGACAACTGTATACAACACTCGAGTCAAGAGAGAGGTGAGGTCATCGATGCACGAGATCGATGGGTAATCAACGTTCGAAGTCCGGAACTAGCGACCGATGCGGTCAACAAAAACTACGTAGACTCGAACGTCATTAAAAAAGTATCGAACAGCTATTTGTTTGGGCAGAGCTGGTTGTCAGGAGTGAGTTCACCGATTTTTGCAGATGACGCGGTTAACGTAAAATACATGTTGCAGAACACCGTTAGCTTGGGCGAAGATGGTGTTTTCAAAGCAGCGGAAAAGAGAATATCAGACGTAGCGGATGGTTTTGCAGAGAGCGATGCTGTTAACTTACAACAATTAAATGACGTGAGACGATACGTAAAGAGCGAGATGTATAAGGTCGTTAAAACATTTCAGTATCAACTGGATTACTACTTATTGAAATTGTCTAAGCCACGTAGTTCAGAAGACGAGTGGACACTCGACACGAAGGAAATAAAAAGGTTAATAGATGAATACGATAAAAACACAGAAGAGAAAGGCTGGAGATCGGTTTACGATGAACAACAACGATAAGAGGAAAAAGGGGTGGGGCGTCGGAAACGTGCTTAAAAACGTTGTACCGTCCGTTGTTTCGTCAGTTATCAATCGAGCGGTGGACGCACTACCTGTTGAATTACATCTGCCGGGTTACAGATTCTGTGGACCGGGCACGAAACTTGAAGAAAGATTAGCGCGTGGTGATCGCGGAATCAACCAATTAGACGAAGTCTGTCGCGAACACGACATCGCTTACGCTCAATACAAAGACAACGAAAGTAGACGTATTGCAGATCGTAAACTCGCGGAAAAAGCGTGGGGACGGGTAAAGGCGTTGGATTCGGGTATTAGCGAACGAGCTTATGCGACAGCAGTTGCAGCGACTATGAAAGCAAAATCAGCAATAGGAAGCGGTCGACGTCGTAAAAATAAAAAGAATGTGAGTAGTCGTGGTCGTGGTGCTGGTGGTGGGATGAAGAAGAGGAGGAAGAGAACTGTCCGAACCGCTAGGAAAAAGAAGAGAACTGCGTCCGGATTGTATCTACGTCCGTACCGAAAAAACTAATTCACATACCGCTCCGCCCGTTGTCCGAAGATGAATTACGTGTATACGCAAAAAAGCTAAACATACCGTATTTTAGAGGTGTTTACATGCGTAACGCATTACCGGATACAGCGCCGTGGAAGAACGAAAGCGTCATCGTAAATTTGGACGACGAGAGCGGACCGGGAACCCACTGGGTATGTTACAAGAAGCGTGGAAATCGAGTACACTATTTTGACGGGTTCGGTAATTTACGTCCACCTCTCGAGCTGATGCAATATTTTGGTGATACAGCCGACGTTCGTTACAACTATGAACGGAAGCAACCTCCTAACACGGTCATCTGCGGTCATTTATGTTTAGACTTTTTATCGTCTTCTGATCAGTAAACTTCAGCATGTCGTCGCTAACGGTCACCGTGACGGGTACCGACGCTGCGAATCTCGTGTGTAACTTTTTCCCACCTCTCGAGTTATACGGTGAATGGTACGTTGGACTATTGGATTTTACATCGTATAATTCAATACCAAACGTTACTGAAGGAAAAAATAATGCATTTCCAGTAAAAATTTCCAAGGATCAGTGGTCCGTCATCAAGTTGCCTACCGGCACCTACGAAATCAGTGATATCGAAACGTATCTCCAGAAACAGTTAGGCGAGAGAACAATCAGTTTACGTCCAAACAACAACACATTAAAGTGTGAAATTTACTGTAAGCATGTCATCGACTTTTCGCATACACCGAATACCATTGCAAGTATGTTAGGATTCAAGGAGAATCAGCAGCTGGAAGCGTATATAACACACGAGTCGAACGTACCCGTTGACATAATCAAAGTTAACACCGTTCACGTACGGAGTAATATCGTACAGGGTGCGTACAAGGACGGCCAGGACCAGCACACGTTGCATTCGTTTTATCCGACCGTGGCACCAGGTTTCAAAATAGTTGAAACACCGACAAACGTAATATACTTACCGGTAAACGTACAACGTGTAGACAACATAATTTTGTCTCTCGTTGATCATGACGGGGATTTAGTCGATTTTCGCGGTGAAGTTATCACGATACGACTGCATCTGAAAATATGGGATTGTATTTCGAACAAACGTCACCTGTAAAAAGGGAGTGTGTACGAAAGAAACATGGTAGTCGGTGTTCAACGTTGAAGCGATTGACATCAAGGAACAAGCGTTTCTTACTTTCACTTGGATTCAAATTATACGATTAAAATAATGTCGGGTGAAATTCTAGCTATCGAACGAGGAGCGGCTTTCGATAACAGAATCGTTGAGTTCGAATATCGTACGCACGCACCGTATGCTTCCACCCGATACGGTAACAACGATGAAATACGTATACCCATCCAACAACAGGATGTTTTCACTTTACCGGCGGAGAGTTTTCTGTACATCGAAGGAACATTGACCAAGGGTAACGCTACCGACACAGCGTTGAACGTGAAATTAATCAACAATGCAATGGCTTTCTTGTTTGAGGAGATCCGTTACGAAGTGTGCGGTGTGGAAGTGGATCGTACAAAAAACGTTGGAATTACGAGCACTGTGAAATTGTTACTATCGAGCAATGAGCATGAAAGAAAGCATCTAATCAATGCAGGATGGGTGACGACAACCGACGAGTCGTTGACAGTACACGAGAGTACCGGTGATTTTACGTTTTGTCTTCCGTTGAAAATGCTACTCGGTTTCAACGAAGACTATACACGCATCATGCTGAACGTTAAGCAAGAATTGATTCTGTTGCGTACCTCTACCGATCAGAACGCAATGGTGCTAAAAGAATCGGGTGCAACTGCAAACGGTAATCTCGTAATAAACAAAGTACACTGGAAGATGCCCTATGTGCGCGTGTCAAACAAGTACCGAATACCGCTATTGGAGCACATCGAGGAGGATCATGAACTAGTGATGCCGTTCCGCAGTTGGGAATTGCACGAGTATCCCGTTCTACCGACGACAAATCGACATTCGTGGACCTTGAAGACATCGTCACAGTTGGAAAAACCTCGGTATGTAATATTAATATTTCAGACGGATAGGAAGAACAATATAGCGAAAAACGCGTCGGAATTTGATCACTGCAATTTAACGAATGTCAAGCTTTTTCTGAACGATAAATACTATCCGTACGATAACCTGAACCAGGATATCGATAAAAAACGTTACGCCCTGTTCTACGACATGTATACACGTTTCCAAACATCATACTACGACCGTCGCAACAGAGCGCCTCTTTTGACACCTAATGAATTTATAACGAAAGCACCGTTGTTTGTCATCGATTGTTCCAGACAAGAAGAACCAATCAAGTCGTCTGCCGTTGATGTGCGTTTAGAATTTGAATCCAGTAACAATTTTCCAGATAAAACCACCGCTTACGCTTTGATTATACACGATAGGATAGTACAGTACACAGCGTTGTCGAATACTGTTCATCGTTTGTCATAAAAAAACTTGTTCTCCCCTCTACTAGTTTATAAAGATAGGTATTAGCGATCTCTACATAACAACAACCTCAGTCCTTTTCAACGATGGAAGGTGACTGTGACAGCAGCAGCAGCAGCCATTGTGAGTATAACGTTTACTTGTCTCTTGCATATCCAATCAACTCGTACTCTAAGTTCGTTACCGTCGGACTGTATAAAGAACTCAACTATGAACCGGGTGTTTTGTTTACAAACGGAAAAAAGAAACGTATATTACTTGACTTTTCTGAGTGGAATTACTTGTTGATCTTTCGTGAACAGTTACTATCCAGTATGTTATTGTACGAAGAAGGTGAAAACCGTGAAAAGAAGAAGAGTGTGATGATCAGTCGTAACTTTGGGAAAACGTTTGTTCGGATTAAAGGTAGTAAGACCGAAAAATTTGTTTTCACAGAACCCGAGTGGATCCGTTTTGGTTGTTTATTAACAGTACTAAAGAAATATCTTGTTCGCTTGTTTTATGATCAAGATCACTTCAAGTCGTACATTAATCAGGTAGTAGCCAAGGGGTGTTATGTACCACCATCCTTCTTTTTCCCCTCGTTTTTTCGATTGGAAAGCAGTCGTCACGACCAACAGCTAACATTTGATCGTCTTTACGATGAACTGGTATTGGAAGGAAAAGTAGAGGGGGAATTTGAAAAAATTAACGTACTCGATGCGGACATGTGTCACTCGGAAAAATGAACTTGAATAGGACGGTTATTGCCGAGTTTGAAGCGTTTCGCGGTGACAAAAATGAATATGTAATCAAAGAGTTCGTTACAGTTGATATAACAACCGGACGTTTTGTTATCGTGTTGTTCGCTCCACCATACGAAAGTGCACGACTGCACCAGAAATTCCGAAAAATCAATGACTGGTTGGAAACACATTATCACAGGATACGATGGAACGATGGTAATGTACCGTACAAGAATATGGTACGCATCGTTGCAGACATTTTTTCAGATTATCCTGTTGTCTATACAAAAGGGTTTGAGAAGGCAAATTTCTTACGACAGTTGTATCACCATGGTGAGGTGATTGACTTAAACGATATTCAAGCACCTGTAGTTCCTAGATCCTTTGTACCCATCATACAATGTCCTGTTCCTCATCGTCAACCCGTTACCACTCCCCCCTTACACTGTGCATTACGCAAAGCTTTGTTTTATGCAGAATGGTTGCGGCAACGAAATAAAATATAGTCGGTTGTGAACATGTTTTCATCATGGTGTTAGTGTGAATGCTACGTGACAGAAATGTCCATAAACGTAGAATTAGGTACCGTAGTGTGTGCGTGAGTGTTAACCTTGACTACGTCACTGTCGCGGTAGAAATACTCATAAACGTAGTCCTGGTAGTTCGAGACGGGTCACTGGCACGGTAGATATACCTGTAAACTCGTCAAGAACCAGTATGGGTGTGAAAATTACTCATTACGGTACAGCAAATGTGAATACGCATCATGTATGAACAACATATTCACCCGATTAAAAAAATAAAAAAAATAAATAAAAAAGTAAATAAAAAAATATGTACTGCTTTTACACATTGGCTTAGCATTGCATAATGTATCTTTATTATTATCTACCGCTGTACTAGTCAATAGTACAGCGATAGATAACGTGGAGTAGGCCTGCTTTACGAATCTGTAAAGTTGGGGAAACCACGTTAAAAAAAGCGTAGCAGGCTCTCATTCGCCTCCCTCAGGCTGCTAGGAAGAGGATGAGAGGTAAAAAAATAAAATTATAACGAAATGTTTATTTATTTAATAATAAATAAACTTATATTGTGCTTTTATGATTTTACACATAGGACGACAGTAGATATCACTCGTCCACCTCATGGTTACAAGTAAGAGATGAGAAGTATAAGTACAGAAATAATTACAGTTAAGCGATAACGGCCCCTTGGTGTAGTGGATGCACGCCGGTTTGGTGTACCGGAGGTCCCGGGTTCAAATCCCGGAGGGGCCGTAATTTATTTTTATGTAAAAATTAATATCCAATGACATACCATTGTTACAGTTGAACACATGCGTCATGTGGTCGTACATTCCGGTGTTAAAATTTCGGACACCAAAAATTTCGGGTAACCCCATCCGTTGATTTAAACATTTCGGGTACTAAATTTCAGACACCAAAAATTTCGGGTACCCCCATCCGTTGATTTAAACATTTCAGACATCACGCCCTCTACGTCGTCGTCGAACCAGCTATCATATCCACCCAGCCTCCTGTTTCGTCGTAACCAGTGTTTTATACATGCGTCATGTGGGCGTACCCACAAATTTCGGGTACCCCCATCCGTTGTTTTAATCATTTAGGGTACCAAAATTCTGACATTAAAAATTTCGAGAGAGAACGATTATTTTGTTACATCAAAATAAACCAGAACGCGGAAGTGTTTTAACATTCGGACACCAGCTGCCAGGGCCTCTGTCATGAACTGGAACCCGGTTAGGGCGTACCCACAAATTTCGGGTACCCCCATCCGTTGATTTAAACATTTCGGGTAACGGTACCCGATACCCCCAAAATTTCGAGTAACGGTACCCGATGACATCGCCTCTGCGCGTCCGGGCAACCGCCGAATTCCGGGTACCCCCATCCGCTACACATTGTTTTCGGCTACCAAATTTTGGACATGCAGAAACCACGGCCTTCGTGACGTCTTGAAACAGGTTTTAGTCATCCGGACGCCAGCGACTAGGGCCTCTGTATGACGTCATGAACTGGAACACGGTAGTGTTTCAGTCACACATACACACACATACATACACACACACAAAACAGTGACGTCACATGGACAGCTCGGACACCAGCTGCCAGTGCCTCTATGACGTCATGAACTGGAACCCGGCAGTGTTTTCAACTGGAACCCGGAAGTGTTTTCTAACGCTCACTTTCCCTCTACTAGTGGCCAAAAAATAAAGTTATATTAATCCACTGTAAAGTGGTAAATGAGATAATTATGAATGAAGTGGGTAGTTGAAAAGAGAGGGGGTGATTTTTTTGAAAATTGCTGTGCTGAAATCAAGTAAAGTAACTACGAATAATCTTACGATTAATTTTGAAGGATAAGATACCTTAGAAATTACATATTGTAAAACTATTACTCTATGAAAGTGTAAATATCATTAATCGTGGGGACCGGTTAAATAGGAGGGATGATTATCAGCGTAGTTCAGTTTCTTTATTAGAATAAAGTACCTAATCATTAGAGATAAGGTGACTTAAAACAAAATTGCATTAAACGGTTACCCCATAATAACAAAAATATCTATAAAGAGTGAAAATAGTTTGAGGATGGCTATATTTTTTTAGATATTATCGAACCGAATTCAAGTAAATGGTTTTAAATATAAATCTTAGAGCAAAGGGGTCATGTATGGTTCTGCATACCGATTTTTTAAAGTAAGTTACGATTTTGAATTATAACTGTAAGTTAATTAACGGTATCACAGATTTCATAATTGAACTGCTTTTCAGCAAATGTGTATAAATAACTATATTACAAATTAGTGGAAAACCAGCCAAAACTTTTATAATATAATCGACAATTGGTTTCAATTGTTCTTCCTCATTTAAGTATATAAATATGACTGTATAGGCTATGAATAATAAGTACCATCTGACACTCTACATACAGAGTACAAACAATTTACATTTTGTATTTAGAATAATAGTTTTTAAATTTGAGGCGGATTATTACGTAACATGGTTTTAAAGTGCCACATGCAACTGGCTACGTTTAATGATCAGTGCGAGAGGTTATCAAGCGTTTGTTATACCTAATTGGATCAAGCGTCAGATTTAGAAAAAACTTCTCCACCGAATGGAAAACAGAAAATTTCTGTTAAGAGGAAATAGCTTCAGTAAATATGTAGGAAAGAACGTTACCATAAATATTGAAGCGTGTGGCGTATTACGTGCGTCGTTTTAGTTATGTGTGTGTGTGTGTGTGTGCGCGCGCGCGCGCGCGTAGCCCGTAATAGCTATTATTCACATGAACGTATCATAGTAAGCCTATAAATAGGAAATCGATATGCATTCAGGGTAAACAATTTCTGAGTGATGTTCCTCAAAATATAGTAGACATGAAATTTAGTTTTTTATGACCTTAATTTCTCTTATTGAAATACCACTCGTAAAATTATTTTTGTTGTTACAGTATTGTCATATACTGTAACTTGAAAGCCTTAATAACCAATGTCAAAATGTATTATCTACAACACCTTTTTATTTCCATGTTCCATAAGGAATTGAAGTATGGTGATGGCAAAAAAATAGTGTTCGAGATAAGGGCTGATTCTGATTGTACTACCCTCAAAACATGAAGAAAAATTATTTTTTGAAAATTGTCTGTGTGTGCGTCTGTGTGTCTGTGTGTATGTCAGTGTGTGACTGTGTGTAGAATTTTTCTTATGGCAAACGATAACTGCCGCAAATTCAAACAGAATTAAATAATTTTTTGTACACGTTCCTAAATTCTAATGGACTGAAGGTCTGTTGGTTTTGGTGAAGATCGGTTAAGGGTAAGGGGTAGTTTACCTGCAACATTTTATGTTGTAACAAGAGAAATATTTTCATGAAGAACGATAACTGCCGTAATTCAAACAGAATCAAATAATTTTTTACATATGTCCCTGAGTTGTAGAAGACTCAAGGCCTTTTGATTTTGGTGAAGATCGGTTACGGGAAAAGGGCAGTTTACCTGAAACATTTTTTGTTGTAACAAGAGTCAAGTACTTAATTTTGATAAATAAAGAATTCTGAAAAGAAGCTCATAATAATCCATTGTAGAAAGGTAGATGAAATATAAATAAACAAAAAGGGTAGTTGGAGGGGGAGGGGGTAATTTTCTATAAACGAAAATGATAGTTGAAGGGGGAGGGGATAATTTTTCATATGTGTACTACGTTGTCGACCACAAAGTAGTAGTTTGTTGTTAAAATTCCTTCCCGGGCTGTTTCGTCGTGGTCTAATGTTTTCTGTAAAACCAAACGTTTCGGCAGTGCCATCGACTGTCATCAGTAAAAATCGAGTGCGCTAACGTGAGGTGGTATACGTTAGTGACCGCAATACTGTGGTTAAGGCTGAAGCAAGAAATAGAAAGAAGTAGTTTCTATAGAAATATTTAATTTCTAAAATGATTTTAATATAAATCTTAGAACATAGAAGTCATGTATGTATGAAGATATTTTGTTTTTGTTTTAGCATATATCTTCTGGTTGGTAAAATCTGTTGCTAAAAACATCACTAATTAAGTATTTAAGTGTTTATTTTACTTACTATGTATAATTTATGAGGCGACATACTTGAAGCTTACAAAATACTTTTACATTTTAAAAGTACCCACATCTCGTCTCATTCATCATCATCTTTATAACACGGCATAGACAAGATGCCTGTCTGTTCAGACTTCAAAGATCCTCCAGCCATCTCCTCCTGGGGCTATCCACACACTACCGTCCTATAGATTTGTATTATTAGACTTGTTTGACAACTCTGGAATCTGATATTCTTTCTAAGTGTTCTTTTCATCATTATTTCTAATATTTTATGTTTTCATTTAAGTTATAAACTTGTAATTTTTCTCTTATGGTATCATTCTTTATACGATCAAGTTTAGAACACATTTAACGTCTGTTAAGAATGCCATTTCCAAGGTCTGAATTTTGCTTTTTATAAATTCTTGTGTGGGAGACATGGAATTGTATGTATGGTTTCAAACATCGAAAGGGCAAAGAAAAGCGTTTGAGAGATGTCTCTCAATATTAATGGTAAATGATGTAGTGTGCAATGCTGAAAAATGTAATGTTAAGTGGTTTAAGAGAGTACACAAATAAACCGGCTTGTAAAGGTCCTTGCGCTAAAGGAGCTAATCTTGGTGACATATAATTAGAAAAAAAATGGTACTAAATGAAAAGACAAAACGGTGGAGGGTCAGCATGAAACCGAATGTAGATTGGATTTAAGAGAATAAAAAATTACGTACAGAATTTAAAATACAGTAAAAACAGAAAAATTACGTGATCACTACAATGATAGATGTCTAAGAAGAATGGCATTAATTTTTTTTTAAATAAATTGGGAAAATTAAATTAATATTTTCAACCCTAGTAAATTACGTATACTCAGACGACATGTTGAGAGAATGGAAATACAGAGCGACTTAGGAAATAAAGCTTACCAAATAAATTTGTATGGGTTCCCTGCTATATGCGGATGACATAGTTCTTATTCAAGAAAATTAGGATGATTTGCAAAGAGCTATGTTTCAATTACAAGAAGTAGAAAGAGAGTAGGTCTACTCACTGTTAATTTCAGTAAAAAAGACCAAAACCATGGCCTTTAAAGGTAAACATCCAGTGAGAACTAAGATAGTTATAAACAACAGCACTTTAGAACAAGTGAGTTATTTCAAATATCTCGGCCGTGCTGTAAGCTATGAATCTGAATCTGATATAAGAGAGAAGATAAATACATATAGGAATATTTGTGGTACGATTCATAAAAATCTTTGACATAAATAAAACAAAGCAGAAGGATTAAATTTTATACGACAATTGCAATAGCCACGTTGATTTATGCGAGTGAGGCGAGGGTCATGAAAAAAAGGAAAGCGGCAAGATTCAGAGTGTTGAAATGCAATTTCTTCGAAATACTTTGAACTATTCATTGTAAAACAGAATAAGGAATGAAGATATCAGAAAAAACTTGAAGTAATTTACGTGTGCATATTCAAAACAAAATTTAATTTTGTGCTTAAAATTGAGTAAGTATGTACTTGCAATTAAATATGCAAACAATCGAATAACTATTAACAACATATTCTAGATGTTGACACTTATATATGGCATGCTGGCATTAACAACATTTTCTAGGCATATGTCAACTGGCTGACTGCACGTGGGTTTTGAAATTTCAACAATGCCGGTGCGACGGAGTTGGCAACTGAACGTATGTTGTAGCATCGATTGCAATGCAATACTGAATTATACGTCACGCACCGGCAAACATGTCAGCCTCAATGGGATTGCAACAACTGTTTATATATATTTTTTTTTCATTAAAATATGTGACCATTCAGAGTTGTCTACGTTAAGTTCAAAGTATAAAAAAATACCTTGCATAATTCATCATCATCATCACTTTCTCAACAAGACATAGGCAACGTACTGCCTGTTCTGCCTTCGAAGATCCTCCATCCATCTCTTCCTGGGTCTACCCACACAACTGTGTCCTTTAGGTTTGTATTTCCAGACATTTTTGGCCAGTCTGTAATACGGCAGCCTTTCTAAGTGTTTTCCACCGTTGTTTGTAATCTTTTAATTTTTCATTCAAGTTAAAACCGTGTAATTTTCTGTTATGTGGCCTCATTCCTTATACGGTCAAGTTTAGAACACCTTTTGACTCCTTTTAAGAATACAATTTCCAAGGCCTGTAGTTTACTGTCTTGTTTCTTGGTTGTTGTCCATAATTCACACCCATAAGACAGTATAGTGACTGCCATAACTTTGTGATACTTTGATTTTGTATCTCGATGTACCTTGTTTCTAAAACCGTGTATAATTAATAGTTTAAATTAAAACAACAAAACAATTTCCGATTCCTATTGATTCGTCACGGTTAGTTTTTCATCATCATCATCGTCTTCGTCAAAATTAAATGGAAACTGGTTTGTTACGTTCCTGAGCAGATATCTCACTTGCGACAGTTTAATTGCAGGATAAAATGGTGGTGGAGCGTCCAGCCGGAGTGTCTGCGTTGTTTCCCATAAACTGTCTGTCGTACCGACTAAAAAAAAACAGTCCTCCTTGTATGGTATATAGCAGCCGACTAAACACAACTAGACACATGTCAGTAACATGCCAAAGATAACCGGTTCGGTATCACATCCCTTAAGGCTCGTTTACACGGTTCAAGTTTACTGGCTTCAAGGCACTTGAAGCAAACTTGACATCTGAATTCTGTCTACACGGGGAAAGTGGAAGCGTCAAGTACTTGACGCCACTACATTCATTTTTGTTTGAAATTTCGAGTAGAAAGGTGCGTCGTATTGCAGCTAAACTGTTAGTGAACTCATTGTGCAAAAATCTACGCGATGATACAACGGAAAATGTCAAGAGACAGAGAAAGCGAACTCGGAAGTGGTTGAGAACATGGATAGCTAGAAGGGAAATGTATGGTGCCTCTTCAACACCGTTACGCGTGTTGGCAGATGAAGATCCTTCGTCTTACAAAACTCATCTAAGGATGACAGTACAGAAATTTAAGGAGCTATTAGGAAACGTTGGAGCAGAAATAAGTAGAACAAATACTACCATGAGAAATGCAATTCCCTCAAGAACAAAGCTGGAAATCAACTGCGTCTGCTGCTTTAAATCAACTTAATTTTGGTTTATTTCATTAGTGGCTGCCCAACTCTTTTCAGACTTTAGGATTTTTGCAAGTTCTTGGCGATAAATCGTTCTTATGGTTTCAAGTCTTTTAAGCAATAGTTCAGTAGTAATTGTGACGTTTAAACGTGTTTCTTTAACTTCACTGTCAAGTTTTTGAAAAGAGATATCGCTTACATTTTTGTTAGAATAGTCACTTCGCTTAATATTCCACAAAGTGTCATATTTTCTGTATGTAGCAAGAAACTCGTGTATATCATTTGCATTCCACTTACTCATGTTATTATTAAAATTAATGACTATAAAATATTTTAACGAGTACTGCAGAATCACCTCACAGAGAAAACAATACACTAACAGCCGACTGCGCACTGAAGACGTAAGACCGATTCCCTTGACTGCTTGAAGGCAAGTAGTCAAGGATCCGTCTAGACGGAGACAGTAGGGCGGGAAAGTGAGTCACGTGACTTTCAAGTGGTAACAAAACTTAATGCTAGGGCAACTCTACTTTCCACTGTCCGGAAAGTGGAAAGTTACTTTCCACAACCGTTTATACAGGGATAGTATAAGGAAAGTAGCTTGAATTCAACTGCTTGAATTCAGTAAACGTGAACCGTGTAAACGAGCCTTTACGCCTTACCTTGGTACTGATGGCTACTGCTGCCCTTCCCCCCCCCGTAATTATTTGCTGACCTTCCGATCTAAATCCGTACTGTTCTGCACCAACAGGGTCATCTCTTGTAGGATGTGGCACTTCACCACGCAGTACGGTCTTGGCTGGAGGGTGCTGAAGGCTCCTTTGAAAGCTAAGATCGCTTCGTACTAACCTGGGAACTTGTGACGACCAGTACCCAGTCAACCCTGTACAGTAAGAGTAATCCTGTACAGAGCGTATTTTTACTCAATTTATTCTCATTGATCCCTCTGATGCTTTATGTTTCCAATAGCTTTGAATGTTGTAAAAGTCAGTTTTTTACATTGTGGACGCAAAAAACTAAAGAGAATGCGTTAAACTGCATTTCCAACGACAGTGCAGTTTAACTGAATTAAAAATAGTTTAACTGAAGTAAAATCGTCAAGGTACAATTAGATAAATATAAAAAATATGTAACATTTTATCTACCATTTTATTTCCGTAAGCACATGGACACAAAACATATGTATATATGTACATACACGAACATACACAAACATAACACGAAGATATATATACACAAAACAAACACATATTCGTTGTTTGTGTCATTTGATAACCGTAACACATAGGAAAACGTAAGCAACTTATCGTCGTTATTACTTACCATATTACTGCGACATAACATTTGCTGTGTGAGTCTTATAAAGTTCAAGACGAATATTAAATTAAATAAATCGTTGTGAAATTTAGACTTTTCACGGTGTGGCGATTCATTATCACCAGTATTCTGTGGAGGAAAGAAAGTATAGTTAATAAAAATACAGAAAATACATGAATGTTCTAAAGGTTTATGTTGAAAATCTGCCTCGTTGAAATGAAATATATGACGGCAGTAAACCAATTTATTTTAGTCATTATAGAAATTAAATTTTAAAATATTCAGACAAAACAGTCAATTCTCCACTTGTGATAACGTAAGTATTAAACAGTCTTCGGAGTTAACTTGCGTATAAAATTCTAACAAATCCTCGAATTTGTTTTTTTACTTTACATATGTAGAGTATATAATATTGCATCCTCATAAGTCGTGTGTATTGTACACGTAGAACAAGTTGTCCAAATATAGAATACCGTAAGGAACGCACCAGGAATCTACAACCTGGATGACAGAATCAAGCTGTACAGACAAGTGGTTTTGGCAGCCATGTGCAAAGGTTGCATACCATACAAACTGATGATTAATCTTCCCAGGAAATCCGCAATATCGGAAGACTGAGGAAAACGGGATCAGAGTGCGTAACGGACTGGAAAATCTTTAGGCTTGATATTGATGAAGATGTAAACGGGTACAACTAAATAAAATTAATACAGAAATACATGAAAGGTTTACAGCTTTCTTCACAACGTCCATAATTACATAGAAGTTCCGTTGAACCAGGTTAACAATATTTAACGTTTCTCCTAATTTACTTGTTCCGTAAAGCTAAGAAATTTTTACACGTGTCTGTTATCTCATTATACAAAGGCTTAAGTCCGTTTTTGTTGGACTATTAAAAATTTCAAAAACTTCTGTCATATTATGTTTTCTCACGTCATACGCGTAGATGCGAGTATATTATTTCAAGTAGATACGCAACAACGCTGTTAAATAATACAATAAAATAATTTATACATAACTAAATTTTTACACATTATATTAAAAATTTCCGTATAATAACATTCCAAAGCTACATAACGCTAAACTGGGGATTCCAAATTTCACAAAACAGTGCTAATGCTATTTTTACTGCACTTTACCTGTCGTGAAGTAAGTAATAACAAGCAGGATCAGTGTCTTTTGAATAACTGTAGTCAATGTTAGTGGTCTTCAGAAAATAAAAGCCAGCGGAGTCTTAGTTTTTTCTCCAAAAGAGAAAACAAGCTCTATAAATTTCAAATGCAAGGAAAATAAACTGATCAGACGTGTCTCATATCTTCTTCTTCTGATAGTTCCAAGAGAACCACATTCTTGGCACTAGTAGGCCTAGTTGTAAACACACGTCTCCAGGCTACGACTTGCCGAGACTTGATCGATCTGATCTCACCTACTGCCTCCTAGATTTCAAGAACACGTTTTCTCCATAACTAATTATATTCTTCCAAGTTGATATCAATTTTCTTTAATTATTTATTATTGTTCTGTTTTTACAGGAAAATATAACTTCTTATTGCACCACGTTTATCTTCTTCTTCTGATAGTTCCTATCCGTTTCGGATGTTGGATATCATACAAACTATTTTATAAAACAGGTTAATTACCTTCCGTCACGCTTCTTGAAATCCGAATACAGGATTACTCGAGTTTCGACACATTAAGTGTCATCATCAGATCCTCAATGAATATGGGTTAAAACTACATTTGTTGATGTATGCACATCCCGTCAAACAATAAAAACAACACATACATAATAACAAAAATATTTAAATAATTTAAACACATATTAAAAACAAGACAAAACAGAACGAAAACACATTACACGCGGCCGACGCAGACCTGCGCAGGAACACGTTATACAGTAAAATTAATCGATACCGATTTGACCTTTGATAAATTTTATCGATCTGACACAGCTAATATCTCGTTCTATATCGTTGACTCTGTTCAATAAAATATTATTTTTATGGATTGATTTCTCATTTAAGATGCGATCGTAATTCTCTTTAGTGGCCTTATATATTTCAAACCTTTCAAGAGTGTCCAGTTTAAGAGATTTCCTGCATTTATGTAATATGTCCAAATTCTCACTAATACTTTTTATGTTATGATCTTGTGAACTTAAATGTTCAGCAAATGTGGATCTTCCTATATTTGATTTAGAGCTTGGGAGGTGTTCTTTATAACGCAATTTGAACGAACGACCCGTTTGTCCTATGTAGAAATTTGAACAATCCGAACAAATAAGCCTGTATACACCTGTACCGTCGTATTCATCGAAAAACTTATTTCGATTTTTAAACTTAAGTTTGTTTTCGAGTTTATTATTTGCTTTTGAAGCCAATACTATATTTTGTTTTTTCAATTGGATTTTAAAGTGTGATGTAACATTTCGCCACTGGGCGAAACTATTTTAACTTTCTGTACTGCTGCACGGAATAAGTCAGTTGTATTCATGCCAAACAAGGTCCTTAAATTTATCACCCACGATATTCTCGGTCGCCCAACACCTCATTTTAAAACTACTTTTCCCTGTAGTATGGACTGTAATAAGTAAAATCTCTGTTCATTTCTCATGAGATGTCCCACATACGGAAGCGTGTCTCATGTACTTGAGTGTAAACAATCCATTACAAAATTAGGGGTTAGTTCTTTACAATAAGAATGTTTTTGTGCACAATTACGAGAGTGTAAGTAGAAAGTCGATGTAAATTGGGAGCTTGTCGTAAGGTAGTGTTAAGTTTTTTTTTTGTCTTTTAAAACTACAGTTTTTCAATTTAAAGTAACTTCTCAAACTTTTTAAACTACTTTCATGGATATCAAGATTCTAAGTATTATTTATACTTAATTGTGAACAGATTTTGTATGTTATTATTTGGTGTTCTGCCCTAAGGCAGGTATTCAAATGCTAAAAGATCTCCAAACTGTCCTATAGCGTGCCAGTGTTTTCGTTTCTTCGTAACACCCCCTGATTTAAATGGTATCTATTAACTTCATTCCTCTACGTCCTCTTTTTTCCTCCTTCTATGACATCCTCCATAGCAGTTGTAAGCAAGCAGTCTCTTCTTAAACAAAATCCTAACCAATTAATTTTCCTGTTTTCTATTACTTTCAGGATTCTTCTCTCTTCCCCTATTCTTCTTAAAACTTCATCATTCTTTACTTTATCAACCCACCTCACTTTTTCCGTTGATCGCAAAACCCACATTTCAAATGCTTCTAATCTTTTCTCATCCTCTTTCCTCAATGTCCATGTCTCTGCACCGTATAAAGCAATGCCCCTGTATTGCGTATGAACCTGATAAAAACTCGTTTTGTTCTAATTATTAAATTATATCTTCTTAAAATATAGGCAAAAAAATTATTTTCTTGGTATTTTATTACACCACAATTTTACAGCGCTACGTAACGCTACGTAACAATTCTGGCCCATGACACGTCCGGCCACGGCCTGTTGTATCTCACATGCCTGGGGGGGGGGGAGGCTGTAGACTCTCTGGAACACTTAGTGATGACATATTATGATAACCACTTTCCCGTGATTGATGGAGTATCATCGGCTCAGCTGTACGTATGACTACACGGACACACGTTGTATGTGGCGGGTAACTTTATTAATGGGTTCTTAATACGAGGATTGTTCAACGGAAATATGTTTGATCTGAGCAGCCGTGACTTTGTCGCCATGGCAACAGAATTCATTTTTTTATATTATCTGTTTAAGTACTAGTGACCCGTCTGTCTTTGTATTTTTGCAGTTTTGCTCTTTCCTAAGCGTTGACATCTATGACATAAAATCCGTCCAAAGATAATCTGCGTGCCGTTATCCAGTTTTTCGTCGCTGAGGGGCGTAGGCCAAAGGACCTTTATACGAGAATGAAAGCTGTATATGGTGACTATAGTTATTCTCATACGGCAGTGGTTGAATGGTGCAATAAATTTCGACAAGGAAGAGAATCCACTAAATATTTGGCCCGTCCCGTACCTGCACATGTTGTAGCATTAGACGAAAATGTTAGACAGCTGGAAACTGCTTTACGCGCAAATAGGCGCATCAGAGTTAGAGAACTTTCTCAAAAGTTGACCATCAGCGTGGGAACTGTTCATTCCATCACTCATAGTCTTGGCTATCACGAAGTTGTTGCTCAGTGGATTCCACGACTGCTTACTGATGAGCAGAAAAATTTGCGTTCGGCCTTATCATTGCAGCATCTGGTGCACTATTAGCAATAATTTAATGGCTTTCTACACCAAATTGTTGCCGGTGATGAGTCTTGGTGTTATCACTACGAACCAGAATCCAAACGTCAGACTATGCAGTGGAAGCATGAACAATCTTCGTCGGGAAAAGTAATGGTGGCGGTATTTTTTATTATCAAGGTTTGCTGTTCTCAGATTTTCAAAGAACCTGGTGTCAACATCAACGCTGAGCGATATGCAGACAGCTTAGAACGCTTACGGGTCAGCATCAAGAATAAAGGTCCCGGGAAGCTCACAAACGGTGTAATTTTTTTGCATGATAATGGTCGACGCCATGAAGCCCAGGCGATTCAAGATCTGCTTGGTCGTATAAAATCTTACAACATCCATATTATAGTCCCGATTTGTTCCCGTGAGATTATTATGTTCAACAGAAATATGTTTGATCTGAGCAGCCGTGACTTTGTCGCCATGGCAACGGATTTTATTTATTCATATTGTCTGTTAAAGTACTTGTGACAAGTCTGTACTGCTTTACTGATGAGCAGAAAAAGTTACGTTCTGCCTTATCATTATCAAAAAGTTACGTTCGGCATTTGATACGATATCAACAACAACGTAATGCCTTTCTACACCAAATTGTTGCCGGTGATGAGTCTTAGTGTTATCACTACGAACCAAAATCCAAACCTCAGAGTATGCAGTGCAAACCTGCACAATCTCTGAAGAAGAAAAAATGGCGGTCCCAACCTTCGGTAGGAAACGTAATGGTGACAGTATTTTTTGATTATCAGGGTGTGCTGCTCTTAGATTTTAAAGAACCTGGTGTCAACATCAACACTGAGCGATATGCAGACAGCTTAAAACGCTTACGGATCAGCATCAAGAATAAACGTCCCGGGAAGCTCACAAATGGTGTCATTTTTTGCATGATAATGCTCGACTCCATGTAACCCAGACGATTCAAGATCTGCTTGGTCCTATGAAGTGGGAAGTCTTACAACATCCACCTTACAGTCCCGACTTGTCCCAGTGCGATTATTGTGTTTCTGGCTCATTAAAGAAAGAAATAAAAGGACGGCGGTTCAAATCGGACGCTGAGGTAGAGTTTACTGTTAGCGAAAGTTTCCACAAACAGCCGCAAGAATTTTACCGTCAGGGAATCTGCAGATTAGTGCAACAGCGGGACTCATGCCTTAATATTAATGGAGATTTCTTTTAAAATCGTTGAATAAAAAATGCTTGACAGACTCTAAACGTGTTTCTATTGAACAATCTTCGTATTTGATAAAATGAAAAAATTTTATATTCAGTGACTTAACAGATGATCACTATACACAAAAAAAAAATCAACGACTATAGTGGAGCAATGTAAATTGTAAAGAAGGGCAAATTATTTAAACAACACTACAAATAGGGACATAGGGTAAAAGGTCTTCTGTAAGGTGAGGTTTATGTAATATGTTACTATGTAATTTTGAAATAAACATTTATTTTAAAAATGTTATATCTTTAATATTTATGACTTTACCTCAAGATGTTTTTTCCTTATTTGGAACATGTTTCGGGACGCTTTGTGTTCCCATCCTCAGCCTTCTTGTGAAGTACTTGAGTGTTCGTTGTTGTTGTTATGGTTTCCTCTTGGCCTTTGGCACTATAAATTGAGATTATTAAGTATCTTTTATATATGTCAATGCTTTGAAAATTGTGTCATGTTTTGTATTCATTTGTGTTTGTTCAGGTATTAGTTTGTTTTGTGTTTTATGTTTGTATATTTGTAAATTTGTCCTAATGTTCATTATGGTGCCTTTGTGTGGTATGTGTTTTATTAGTGTCATGTTGGTTATGTCTGGGAATTCATGTCCAGTGTTTATTGCATGTGTGGCCAAATTAGAACGCTTGTTGCATTCGGCAAGGGGCGCCGAATAACTGCAACAAGAGATGGTAAACAATCTGTATTAACGCTTGTTGCATTCGGCAAGGGGCGCCGAATACCTGCAACAGAACTCCGCCCCCCCGAAAGACAAGAGTCGGGTGCAACAACGACGTTTGTCCAAGGTCAAATTCACCAAAGCAACTTTCAATATTCACAGAATACCAATAATCAGTTACAAAGAGACCATGTAAGGCTTCTTGTAAACATAAGAAATCAACAACAATCAAATTAACAACAAACACCCACGTAAGGACAAAAGGCGTCCAATAACTTAGTAAACAACAAGAAAATATAACGACTTAATTCTATCACACATTAACATCAATGATACAACAGAACACATACTCCAGTAAATACCAAACAAACAACAAGGCATAAACAATTCTTCATTGGGCGTACCTCAGACAGGCACTTCGTAAACGGGTACATCATCAGAGGGTGAGTGTGTGTCGCGCGGGAAAGGGTTATGAGACAATCAACTAAGTCAACTTCGATAGCTAGACAGCTTTCGTGTACTAAACTGAGAGGTTTCTAGTCACTCAATACGGCATTTGCCGATACCTAAGGGCAATTTCGAGAGACGCCTTCAGTCACCTTAGAAACGACAAGAGGGTGATCAGTCCCCCGGTACTATTTATATAAACTATTTATATATGCAAAGCACTCAACATCGAGAATACACAAAATACTAATATATACACCGCAGTCACACACAATAATACCAATTTAATGTGCCAAAGGACAACAGGATACCACTACAACAACAACCAACCAACACACAAGTATTTCACAAGACTCAAAACAACTAAGGCTGAGAATGGAAACACAAAGCGCCCCGGAACATGTTCCAAATAAGGAAAATACATCTTGAGGTAAAATCATATAAATATTAAATATGATATATATGTGTTGTGTATAAAATTTGTAAAGAATTTTTAAACGGAATTTAAAAGCAATATATGTGCCAAACGTTAATTCAATATTTTATTTTTGAGTTATACAGTTATTTTATTATAGTTATTATACATTTTAGAGACATATAAAATATATAGGACATTTGATTTTTCCGATTACAGTTTGTGAAGAAGGGTAATATTTGACGTGTATCATTTAGCGGGAATAAGCATGAAGATTATAGGGTTTAAGAAAATGTAGTCACTTATTTAAATAAATTATATCTCTACGGTTTTACGCAATTTACTTCCAGTTGTTCCAAATAAATGTAATCAATATGAAGCGTCATCGTAAAGTACCAAGGTACTAAGGAACTCGCCATAAGGCCAGAAAACCCTGTATGTATTGTCCGAACACGAAATGTTCACATAAATATTTAAACGCAGGTCTCCTTCTTGCGTTGAATTGGTTTCTTATTGGGAGAATTTTACTTGCGTGTACATTAACTTTATAAATAGAAATTCGATTTGATGTGTGTTCGGAACGGAGTATTCGTGAGTAATATTATAAAATATTTGCAAGTACCTAAGAAACCGATTCAGCATTTCTAAATTCCGACAAACTGTAATTTTCGTACAAAATGTTTTCTATTTGCCTACAGTTACACAACCTGTGATTATGAAAAATTTCTTTACTTAATTTACTTTGAGTAGGGCAGTGAGTCCGTGTACAGAAAATCAATAGGAACTTAGGTTTAACTGTTAGTATACTGGGTTACGAAAAGTCGATACAGAAGTTAGAAATAAACAGATGTAAAGCATACTTTCTGATATTATTATACAAAATATAAGATGTATGTTTATTATATTTGATACGTCCCCCTGAATTTTTTATAAAATTTTTGTTAAGTATTTTTTGTTTAAAAAATTTTTTTTTCTCAGGGGTCGTTACTTAGTTATTAAAACTAGACCTGCGGTCTAGAGGGAAGAAAAATTGAGTTGAGCCCATCGTGACAGGACTTGCAATGAAACACTTGCAAACGATAACAGCTTTTATTAGTGTTCTCTTGTTATAATAATAACATCTTTATTACAATATGCACGGCTATATTTTCCACTATCATTAATAAACGTGCATCTCTCCGATATTGAATAACAATTGGCAATATTAACAAAGAATTAATTTTGAATATAATTAATCAACAACAAATTATTCATTCACATTTAAATGCATTGCCTTCACATAAGCTGACATCACTAAGTATTAACCTTTATTCACATGACTTTTCTAAGTAAGTTCTAATAAACAATTACTAAAGGTTGAATCTACAGAAACTTTATGAATTAAACTGACCCTCAAACAATGATACATCATGCCTAACAAGAACATGTAATATGCCGTTTTATACTTGCCAAATAAAATATTTCTCTTTTCCTTTTAAAATAAATTATGCATCACAGGATTAATACATGTATATTGTAACATAACAAAATTATCACACTAAACATTTGAATTAATGTTACATAAATAAAAGAAAAAGTTCCATAGTGAGTGAGAAGAATAAATTGTTTAAGGATTACACTAGAAACTGTATAATTAAGTCTATAAAATGTTAATAAAAATGGAAGATAATAAAGAAAACCATTAATTAAAATAACCTACTATGAAAAAACCAGTTAAACCAGCAGTATACCCAGTAGATTGGGGAAGCAGTCCAAAAAGGGAAGGACCATAAAAAAGGAAATAATCTGTCATGAAACCATTTTAATAAGGAAACTACTAATGTGATATTTGAAGAAGGGACCAAACATATCAAGATTCCAACAAAGAGACCAGAAACAGGAAGAGATATGCCAAAACAAAATTTTAGTCATATAATAAATACCATGAGACAAAATTGAAACCGATATAGGTAAACCCAAACAAGTTACAAGATACAATACTATAAAACACAAATTGTATATTAGTTGTAAGTGTAATATGTTAAAAAATATGTCAAAAGAGACTACCATAGTGTAGAACTCACTAAAAAGACTACCAGAGTGTAGAATCCAATAAAGTGAAGTGAGATAACAAAATTAAGAAACTACAGAGTGTATAGTGAGAAACATAGTTAAAAAATCTATGAAAAAATCTTCAATGAAGTTTAAGTATTATAAAAAGACTACCATGAGTGTAGAATAATAATAATAAAACCATTGGAATGAAAGACAGTCTAAGGACTGACAACATTACCAGTAATAAGAGTTTTTAAATTAGATATAAGAAAAACTATTACATATAAAATGTTTTCTTTAATTATAGCTAAGTAAATGGTGAGAAGGACAAAAATACCAAAGGACAGTTCATAACTGAAGGTATGACTAATATTAAGATGTTTGTTATTTATTATTAATTAGATAATATTTTAGATGTAAGGTGTAAATAGATACACGATGTTTTTTGATCACAGTTAAATTGTTTTCAAAAGAATCATAAATACACAAGACAGTTAGTGACTGACAGTGTTACTAGTAATAGGAGTTTTTTATTTTTTCTAATTAAATTATGTCTAGGATAAGCTATGTTGTTATCATTTGATGATACAGTTAAAAAATAATAGGAATAAAATGTTTTTGTTAAAATTAGGTGATATATGGAAAATAGTTGATAATAAGATGTTTTTGTTAAAATTAGGCATAAGATGTTCATGTTATGGTTCAATGATGTTATTAGTATAAAGAAGGTTTAATAGATACAAGATATTCTATTGTATTTTAAAATCATGTCAATTAATTTTCCATTGTGTAAGTCAGAGAGGCAAGTAGGGCATAAAAATGTAATAATTTTATTCAAAACAGTAAACCATGTATAATTGTACAAACAGACCAGCCAAGACACCATTTTTGTAAACACAGAATGGCCTATAAACAAAAAATTATCTATCAAAGAATTAATCTATGTAATAGGAATAGAATTCAATACATACAATACAGAAATTGAAAATATAATTAATGCAGATACAGTTAATAGCAAATAGAATGACAAAAGAAAGGAAATTAACTTCTTTTGGAAACAGTCAATAATAGGCTTATGATAGTAATCAAATCAGACTAAACAGCAAATTAATCAATATTGAAATGTTTTAATAACCAAATTATTAACAACAAAGTAATTACGGAGTTATTAGGTGTATTCCAGGGAAATATTATACCGAAAAAACAAATAAAAACCTTTAAAACACTGAATTTGTACAAAATATGGGGCATACAATCATTATGTAAAATTGTAATTTTTGGGCTTAAATGAGTTTGAAACAAACCCAGCTATATATCAAAAGATGTAAAATTAAATAATCAATATTACTGAATAGTTAGATTCATGTAAAATTAAGAAATATTTGAAATACAGTAAAAAATAAGAAAACTTGTTATGTATAGTTAGATAGTGAAACAAGTCTTAGACAGATATTTTATAATTAAACAATATGAAGAGGAAAAAGACATACCACAAATTGCCCTAAAACGACGACGTTGCGTCTATTAGTCTATTGTTAATCGCAAAGCTGAACAGTTGAAAAATGTGTTAGTGGAGTATTGAAAACCAAATAATTTGTATTAAAACCAAGTGTGGTTATGTGGCGTGTAACGGAGATGAACTAACAAGTGAAATAACCTTATCTATCAATATCTAACACTTCACAAATTTCCAAAAACACAGTATAACACCATAAACTCAACACCAGAAATCGACAGCCATTTTGAACAATTTTTGGAACGAATTGACATAAAACCAACACGCATAATTGAACACTACACTACACAAGAGATCCATCCAGAATTCGACATCGCAGACGACGAGGGGACATTCAACACTATATTTTGGACCAACACCACTTCGCAGGAAAAGGGAACATCGTTTTATTTCTGTGGGAGAAGATCTTCAATTCCAACGGCATCATAGCAGTTAAAATCGAGCAGACGGCGGCCATTGCTGAATTTCCTATAAAGACGATCAGCCAGTGCTTCCCGGAGAGGAGTGACGTCATTTCTTCGACTTGGTTCGAAATTTAAATAATTTCTTTCTAATTGACAATTGTAATAATAATTCTGTTCTATTTCAGATATTAACATTTAGTTTAAGAATACCTGTTAAATGTATCTTGTTCCTTGCCCTCTGACCATTTCGACTCGTTAAAAGAACCATAAATTTAAACTTGTAAAAAATATATTTGTTGATTTTTCTCACTGCCGACTGTGGCGAATATTAGCCAGTGCCTGGGACATGCGCAGTTTGACTGGCGCACAATTTTGAATGAATAAACGTAAATCATTATTCAGTTACCAGCATTGTTTTTATTTCTACCATTAATGTTATTATTATTTTTTATTAAGCAAAAACATAATTCACATTGAGAGAATAGATATAGAAGGAAATTACAAATTCAACTAATTAATTAATTATTAATTAATTAAATTAAATCATTCCATCAAACTCGATACCAGAACAAGAAAAACTATTTGCACAATTTTTAAAGTTTGATGTATTTGTTATTTATCAATCCAACACACCTAGTTATAACATATTCTTATCATCAATACCTTTATATTTTATTTATTATTACACTTGAAATTATATTACAATTCGACTAGCCTAACAGTGGGGCTAAAGGAAGAGCACAATACCCTTGTTATCACAAAAGCTACACACACAATATCTACATATCAATATTATTTGTATTCTTATCTTTATATTTGTAATATTATTATATTACAAATTGGCGTTTCCAACGTGGAGATTAGTAAAACGTTCATCAATATCAGTTCTAATTATATTTTTATATATTTTTTTTTTATTTGTAATATTATTATATTACAAATTGGCGTCCAACTTAAGGGGCTTTAAATAGGAGGTAATAGAGTTGTAAAATAAGGACGATTGTCCAATTTCCTATTTTTAGCTTGGCAACGGTCAACAGGTCGGAAGAGGGAGCGAGATGCACAGGAGAGCTACATCAAGGAAAAGGGCTATGGAGGCCGAGCAGGAGATAAACATGGAGGATAAAGAAGCGACACCAGTGGAAGAGGTGGAGTTAATGTTACCGCCAGCAGAACCAAATAAGCCTGCACCACAGAAGGAACAGCCGGAGAAATCCACCGCAAAGGAAGATACAAAATTTGATCAAATGATGGAGATGTTACTCCGAGAATTTAAAACAACGAAGGAGGAATTAAGAGAAAACAGTAAGAAGATACAGGAGAAAATGGAAGAAAATGGTAAGAAGATAGAGGAGAAGATGGAAGAAAATAGTAAGGAAATGAAGAACGATTGAAGGAGGAATTAAGAGAAAGCAGTAAGAAGATGGAGGAGGAAATGAAGAATGATAACCAACGATTGAAGGAAGAGTTGGGCAATAAAATTGGAGATACTAGCAAGAAGATGGAGGAGAAGATGGAAGCAAACAGTAAGAAGATAGAAGAGAAGATGGAAGAAAATATTCAGAAAATTGAGGAGAAAATGGAGGAAATAAAGACTGACAATAAACAGTCTAAAGAGGAATTAACCCAAATAAGCCAAAAACTGGAAGAAACTAACAAGAGGATGGAAGAAACAAATCAGAAAATGGAAAGCAATAGTCAGCAATTGAGAGAAGAATTGAAGGAGACGAACCAAGAAAACATGAACCGGTTAGACGGAAGAATGGAAATATTGAAGGAAGAATTGAGCCAAAAGATAGCTGAAAACAATGAGACAATCAGCAAGAAGGTAGAAGAGGAAATAACGGTAATCGAACAAAGGGTTACCAGAGCTGACGAAAAATGGAGTCAAACTGAACGGGAAGTACAGATAATCAAGACCGAAATAAATACGAAGGTTAACAACATTGAAGAAACGACTAGGAAGACATTGGAGGAAAAACTAAAGGAAACACGGGAAGACTGGGAGCGAGTGCAGGACCGATTCACAGAAAAATGTGACGGCATAGAAGCTGCTGTGACCAGTATCAACAGTCAGGTACGACAGAACCAGACAGATATAGACCTATTCCCTAGTCGACCGACAACCATTACCAGTTGTCCCAACAGTGAAAATCGTGAAGGGATTAACTTCAGGTTTTATAAAAATAAACCCATGGAATTCCTAGCAAGAATCGAGGAATACTTTGCCAAACACAGAGGTAATCGCTGGAGGGAGAATAAAGAGGTGCTTGACGAATCGTTCAAGGAAATAGCAGACAATTGGTGGATGGCGATAAGAGACGAGGTGACCGACTATCAACAATTCAGAAGGCTATTCAAAGCCAAATATTGGTCTGAATCAACGCAAAATATCGCCAGAGACGGGATATGTCATGGGAAGTACAACCCGTATGGGAACCAAACTTTAACGGCGTACTTTTTAGGAAAGGTGTGCGTGGCCAAACATCTAGAGCCCCGAATACCGGAAGAATGCCTGGTCAGCAAACTCTCATACCACTACGAGGAGGATATTATCAGAGCCAGACGAAACAGTCAAATAAAGACGGTGCAAGCCATGACCGAGCTTTTAGAAATGTACGAGCACGAAGACTATTACCGTCAAAGTCGCAGGAGATATGAAAAGCAGGAACCAAGGAGTAACAACAATAATTTGAATAATAATAATCGGCAAAATGGGGGTAACAATAATAATTATAATTCCGCAAATCGGAATAATGCCGAATACAATTATAACCCCAGAAATAACAATAATTTGCCCCGTTTTAACAACAATAATAATAATAGTAATATTCCTCGCATAAATAATAATAACAACAACCCCAACAATAATAATAATAATCATAATAACCGTCCACAAAATAACAACGGTTATTATAATAGTAATAGTAACTATGTTCCAAATGGTCAGAGGAACCCCAACCTTTCCTAATAATAATAATTATCATGGTAATTATAACCGAAATTACCCAAATGGAGGTAACCACAATTACAGGACATATCGACCTAATGTTAATTACATCCGAGCAGAAGGCAGTGGACACAGGAGGTACCAGCCTTAAAGAAGGAGCCGATACTACGAGTACGAGACCTTCCAAGGAAGTCAGGGAAATAATCGGTACAGAGAGTACGAGCCCAGACGTAGTTCCAGCCTGGATAATCAGCGAAGACTACCTGTAACAGAAGCCCAACCAGACGATCGATCAGAACCAAACGAAACAGCCTCAGGACTTCAAGCTGACGCTTCCAACGGCCTAATCCGTAATGAAGCGGAACATTTAAACGAACGGAGGCAGTAATAAAATCCAATAACCCTTTACTGCTCAATCTGCTGGGTTTAACCAAGTAGGTATGAATTTGAAGAAAAACAGAAAAAATTTTACCATAATATACAGCAATTATTTAAAGGATATCCGTAAGGACCTATTAGAAGAAAGTGAGCTTAATATTAAAAATAATGATAATGAAATAATGTACATAATCGCAGAAATTGAAGGTATTTCTGTTCCTATAATGATAGACACTGGAGCCAATGTCTCCATAATAAATCGAAATGAGTTGGACCGGATACAGCAGGAATGCCACAAAAACTTACCGGTACTACCTATTAATAATATTGTACTTGTAGGAGCTACCGGCCGACAGAACAAGACCATAAGAAAGCAGGTATCCCTCAATGTCAAAAGTCAGGGCATTAGTGTGGATATGATATTTCTTGTTGCAGCCGGATTACCTTTCAACATCTTGATAGGATGTGACATATTGCGCCGAAACTCAGCAATTATCGACTTGTGCCGAGGAAAGGTATCACTCTTTGCTGAAGGTTCAACCTGGATAGCCAATTTAACTGATAACAAGACTTTAGACTCCAGACAACTTCTCGACCACCAAAATATGGTGAATTACTTATCCAACCACTCAACAAACAACAAGCCAGTACATCAAGATTCGGAGGAAGACCTATGGCAACAAAAGATTCAAGAGATACGTAACTTTCAGTGCCACAATACTAACGAGCAATTAACGGAAAACCAGCTAAATCAATTGGTAGAAATATACGAGAAATATCGAGCTGTATTTTCTGACGAACCTGGAAAGGTCCGGAACTACCAATGTTCCATACGATTCAGAGAACCGGTAGAATTCAACCGAAAGTCGTACCCAATAGCACAATCTTTGAAAGAAGCCGTACGCACAGAGATCCAGAATATGATCCGTAGAGATATCATCGAGAGCAGTCAATCGCCATACACTAGCCCAATTGTGGCCATACAAAAGAAAAATGGGAAGGTAAGACTTTGCCTTGACGCTCGTGAGATAAATAAGATGATAATAAACGATCGTACCTCACCTGGCGAAATTGATGAAATTTTGAAGAGGTTCCACGGAACACGATTCATTACCACCTGGGATACGGTATGCGGCTATTGGCAAGTGGAGTTGCACCCAGCAAGCCGGCAATACATGGCGTTCATCTTCGAAGGGCGCAATTATCAGTTTAAGAGGTTGCCCTTCGGGTTGGTGAATTCAGTAGCTGTTTTTGTCGCCTGTATGGATCATATACTAGGACCAGAAGCGCTCCAATTCACGACTGTCTATGTTGATGATCTCCTAATAACATCAACCAACTGGGAGGAACACTGTTATCGTGTGGAGTATGTCTTGAAGAAGCTTGCTGAAAATAATGTCACCCTTAAACTGGACAAGTCCAAGCTTATAGCTAAAGAAGTTCAATTCCTGGGTTTCCAGCTAAACAGTCAAGGAATAACACCATCAACAGAAAAGGTAGACGCCATACAACGATTCCCTACACCAAAAAACAGAAGGCAACTACAATCATTTTTGGGCCTGTGTAACTATTATAGGAAGTTCCAGAATAATTATTCCGAACTAACAGCCCAGTTTCAGTACCAGTTATCGTCCAAGAATAAATGGCGATGGGGTCAAGAACAAGACGAGACCTTCAAATCAATTAAAGAGAAATTCTTAGAGGCAGTAATGCTCAACCATCCAGATTTTAACCGACCCTTCTTTCTAAACTGTGACGCTAGTAACATTAGCTTGGGTTCAACACTGTACCAAGAAGA
Organism: Magicicada septendecula; assembly: GCA_034769895.1. Taxonomy (NCBI): domain Eukaryota; kingdom Metazoa; phylum Arthropoda; class Insecta; order Hemiptera; family Cicadidae; genus Magicicada; species Magicicada septendecula. The sequence continues at coordinate 37,522,884 of CM068373.1, forward strand.
TGAAAGTGGAAACCATCTAGTAGTGAGCTTTGCTAGCAGAACCCTTAACCAGTGTGAAAAGAACTATAATGTGACGGAAAAAGAACTGCTAAGTGTAGTCTTTGCCTGCGGGAAGTTTCGGACGTATATCCTCGGATATCCAGTGACCGTCCGAACAGATCACAAGTCAATATCATTTCTAAGAAGATGCAAACTAAGCCATGGTAGATTGACCAGATGGGTACTCGCCCTACAGGAATACGATATACAGTGGGAGTATGTTCCTGGAAGGAAAAATGTAGTAGCCGACGTATTGTCGAGAGTGAATCTGGAAGAACAAACATTCGAAGGCGAAAAGGAGAGCATTTTGAAAATCTATAAAATTATTAAAGACAGATCCGATTTAGAGAAGATAGTGCAGGACATCAGCAAACACCAGCAGTCCGATCCGAAGTTAAACTCTATTAAACTTCGTCTCTCCAACCAAGATGACACAATAAACAAATTTTATTGTATACATAATGGGATTTTATTCATCAAGACATCCCTTGATGAAGAAATATGGAAAATCATGATCCCTACTACAATCGAAAAGGATATCATCCTGGACTATCACCTACGATACGGTCACATGGGAGCCATGAAGGTGATCAAGGCAATAGAAGAGAATTGTCACATAAAAAGTATCAATAGAAAAACTAGAAACTACCTTAAAACCTGTCTGATATGTCAGTTGGTGAAAACCAACAATGAGAGAAAGGAAGGTATGATGATACCAATTACCTCACAAGCCAAACTGGAAAAGGTCTTTCTGGACATATGTGGTCCATTTCCCCGCAGTGGCGGACGCCATCGATACAAATATATTGTTATTATGATGGATCATTTTACAAAATTTACAAAACTATACCCTGTGAACAGAGCCACCACTCTGAAGACTCTAGAAATAATAACAAATCATTACATTCCAGAGGTAGGAAGCCCGACATCCATAATCACCGACCATGGAACGCAATTTAAGGGTTGGCGGTGGAGAAATACTCTGAATACATTGGGCATTAAGACATACAAGACGTCTGTCTACCACCCCAGCAGCAATCCAGCGGAGAGGGTACTGCGAGAGGTCGGAAGAATATTACGGACTTATTGCTATAATCAACAAAAGAAGTGGCAAGAATATTTATTAGCTACTGAAGAATTCCTTAATTTGTCATATCACACCGCTATAGGTACCACGCCATACACGGCAATGTATGAAAGACCACCTCCGAGAGAAATACAAGACATAATAGAGTTCCCCAGGAGTCAAGAATACAAATTCAATCGAATCAGATTCTACAATAAATTGGCTGAAGACCAGGAAAGGCGCAAGAACAAATATCAAAAGGCTGTTAAGAAAATAATAAACTTTGAAGTCGGAGAAAAGGTACTGCTAAAAAACAGGGAATTACCCAGTACTTTGGAAGGCATTACCAAAAAGTTATTACTGCTGTATACCGGCCCATACCTGATTGTTAAAAACAATAATAACAATACGTATGTACTAAAGGATATCATTTCGAATAAAGTAAAAGGAACTTACAATCAGTTATCCATTAAAAAATATTTGGAGGACTCATAGTTGTGAGTTAAAACTATTATGAAGAAATTGTGAATTTTGAAAAAATAAGAATTTCAAAATTCAAAAATGAGTAAGTACAACTTACACCAAGTATCTGAAAGAATATTGTGAACGAAATAAGAATTTTGATAAGAATAATTACAAATTCCGAAAATCAGTAAGAACAACTTACACCAAATATCAGAAAGAATATTGTGAACGAAATAAGAATTTTGATAAGAATAAAATTTCAAAATTCAAAAATGAGTAAGTACAACTTACACCAAATATCTGAAAGAATATTGTGAACGAAATAAGAATTTTGATAAGAATAAAATTACCAAATTCAAAAAATCAGTAAGCACAACTTACACCAAATATCTGAAAGAATATTGTGAACAAAATAAGAATTTTGATAAGAATAAAATTACCAAATTCAAAAAAAATCAGTAAGCACAACTTATACCAAATATCTGAAAGAATATTGTGAACAAAATAAGAATTTTGATGGAAGAATAAAAAATTACCAAATTCCAAAAATTAGTAAGTACAACTTACACCAAGTATCTGAAAGAATATTGTGAACGAAATAAGAATTTTGATAAGAATAAAATTACCAAAATTCAAAAATCAGTAAGTACAACTTACAACAAAACATTTGAAGGATTATTGTGAATAAATAAAAAGAATTTTGAACATAATAAGCTTCAAAATTCAAAAGCAATAGTAGGTACAAGCTACACAAATATTCAAAGACTATTATGCAAGTAAAAAGAATTTGGAGGGAGATAATAATTGTCCAAATTCAAAATAATTAGTAAGTACCACTTACACAAACATTCAAAGACTATTATGAATGAAAAAAGAATTTTGAGGAATAATAATTTCAAAATTCAAAACAATAATAAGTACAACTTATACCAAAATATTTGAAAGACAACTATGAATAAGAAAGAATGTAGTTGAATAAAAATGTCTAAAATTAAAAAAAAACATTAAACACATCATTACTCATACAAATGATGAGAAATAACTCTGAAATATGAAAAAAGATTTTGTAAGAAAGAGATACAAAATTCTAAAGGAGAAAGGAAACCAGAATGTCATATGACTTAATCGAACAAATTAACCAAACTCACACAGAAAATAATTTAATAAAAATGGAACAATGAAGAAGGACCAGCTCACTAAAGACCAAATAGTGAGGCCAAAAAAAAAACAAAAAAAAAAAAAACCTGATACTAATAATGATAATGCTGTTACAACAACCACTGTTATAGTGAAAGTGATAAAGAATTAATTCATGTTATACCATGAGCAATAAAAGTAACTCAATGGATACCAGACGGTAGAAAGAGTAAATATAAATACTACTTACTATGTAAACATGATGAAATGTATATGATACCACATACCTAAACCACCTAATATGGAATAAGCTTTAAGAGAGAAGAAGGGTCAAGTGTATAAAAGTATTAATTAATATAACGTATTATGAAGTGAAGAATCTAAAGATGTTTATTTTAGTCAAAAATGACTACTTTTACTGTTTATTTATTTTTATGACTGGATGTAGAAAATGCCATCAGTCTTATGTGTTGAGCAGAGATGATAATACCTCTGGACTCAATTGAAGTATTGGACAGCAGGGATTGAAGCCAAAAGTGCCACTCTGAACTGTTCCAATTAACTTATTAGGGAATGTTAGGGAGTAAACATACTGGTGAGGAAGCACCAAATAAGAAGGAATATAAAATGATAATGTTATACACAAGATTGAAGACCACTTATCAATGAAAAAAAAATAAACTAATGAAAGAGATACACATCAGCTGAGAGGAAGCAATGGTGGAAAAAGAAGGTATATAAAGTGAAAACATGTAATCACGGAGAAAATGTAAATACGAAAGAATTAGTAGTAATTATTTCATCCATACAGAGTATGATCTGAACTAATCACTTTTACAGGAGAGCATATGTAACATAACAAAATTATCACACTAAACATTTGAATTAATGTTACATAAATAAAAGAAAAAGTTCCATAGTGAGTGAGAAGAATAAATTGTTTAAGGATTACACTAGAAACTGTATAATTAAGTCTATAAAATGTTAATAAAAATGGAAGATAATAAAGAAAACCATTAATTAAAATAACCTACTATGAAAAAACCAGTTAAACCAGCAGTATACCCAGTAGATTGGGGAAGCAGTACAAAAAGGGAAGGACCATAAAAAAGGAAATAATCTGTCATGAAACCATTTTAATAAGGAAACTACTAATGTGATATTTGAAGAAGGGACAAAACATATCAAGATTCCAACAAAGAGACCAGAAACAGGAAGAGATATGCCAAAACAAAATGTTAGTCATATAATAAATACCATGAGACAAAATTGAAACCGATATAGGTAAACCCAAACAAGTTACAAGATACAATACTATAAAACACAAATTGTATATTAGTTGTAAGTGTAATATGTTAAAAAATATGTCAAAAGAGACTACCATAGTGTAGAACTCACTAAAAAGACTACCAGAGTGTAGAATCCAATAAAGTGAAGTGAGATAACAAAATTAAGAAACTACAGAGTGTATAGTGAGAAACATAGTTAAAAAATCTATGAAAAAATCTTCAATGAAGTTTAAGTATTATAAAAAGACTACCATGAGTGTAGAATAATAATAATAAAACCATTGGAATGAAAGACAGTCTAAGGACTGACAACATTACCAGTAATAAGAGTTTTTAAATTAGATATAAGAAAAACTATTACATATAAAATGTTTTCTTTAATTATAGCTAAGTAAATGGTGAGAAGGACAAAAATACCAAAGGACAGTTCATAACTGAAGGTATGACTAATATTAAGATGTTTGTTATTTATTATTAATTAGATAATATTTTAGATGTAAGGTGTAAATAGATACACGATGTTTTTTGATCACAGTTAAATTGTTTTCAAAAGAATCATAAATACACAAGACAGTTAGTGACTGACAGTGTTACTAGTAATAGGAGTTTTTTATTTTTTCTAATTAAATTATGTCTAGGATAAGCTATGTTGTTATCATTTGATGATACAGTTAAAAAATAATAGGAATAAAATGTTTTTGTTAAAATTAGGTGATATATGGAAAATAGTTGATAATAAGATGTTTTTGTTAAAATTAGGCATAAGATGTTCATGTTATGGTTCAATGATGTTATTAGTATAAAGAAGGTTTAATAGATACAAGATATTCTATTGTATTTTAAAATCATGTCAATTAATTTTCCATTGTGTAAGTCAGAGAGGCAAGTAGGGCATAAAAATGTAATAATTTTATTCAAAACAGTAAACCATGTATAATTGTACAAACAGACCAGCCAAGACACCATTTTTGTAAACACAGAATGGCCTATAAACAAAAAATTATCTATCAAAGAATTAATCTATGTAATAGGAATAGAATTCAATACATACAATACAGAAATTGAAAATATAATTAATGCAGATACAGTTAATAGCAAATAGAATGACAAAAGAAAGGAAATTAACTTCTTTTGGAAACAGTCAATAATAGGCTTATGATAGTAATCAAATCAGACTAAACAGCAAATTAATCAATATTGAAATGTTTTAATAACCAAATTATTAACAACAAAGTAATTACGGAGTTATTAGGTGTATTCCAGGGAAATATTATACCGAAAAAACAAATAAAAACCTTTAAAACACTGAATTTGTACAAAATATGGGGCATACAATCATTATGTAAAATTGTAATTTTTGGGCTTAAATGAGTTTGAAACAAACCCAGCTATATATCAAAAGATGTAAAATTAAATAATCAATATTACTGAATAGTTAGATTCATGTAAAATTAAGAAATATTTGAAATACAGTAAAAAATAAGAAAACTTGTTATGTATAGTTAGATAGTGAAACAAGTCTTAGACAGATATTTTATAATTAAACAATATGAAGAGGAAAAAGACATACCACAAATTGCCCTAAAACGACGACGTTGCGTCTATTAGTCTATTGTTAATCGCAAAGCTGAACAGTTGAAAAATGTGTTAGTGGAGTATTGAAAACCAAATAATTTGTATTAAAACCAAGTGTGGTTATGTGGCGTGTAACGGAGATGAACTAACAAGTGAAATAACCTTATCTATCAATATCTAACACTTCACAAATTTCCAAAAACACAGTATAACACCATAAACTCAACACCAGAAATCGACAGCCATTTTGAACAATTTTTGGAACGAATTGACATAAAACCAACACGCATAATTGAACACTACACTACACAAGAGATCCATCCAGAATTCGACATCGCAGACGACGAGGGGACATTCAACACTATATTTTGGACCAACACCACTTCGCAGGAAAAGGGAACATCGTTTTATTTCTGTGGGAGAAGATCTTCAATTCCAACGGCATCATAGCAGTTAAAATCGAGCAGACGGCGGCCATTGCTGAATTTCCTATAAAGACGATCAGCCAGTGCTTCCCGGAGAGGAGTGACGTCATTTCTTCGACTTGGTTCGAAATTTAAATAATTTCTTTCTAATTGACAATTGTAATAATAATTCTGTTCTATTTCAGATATTAACATTTAGTTTAAGAATACCTGTTAAATGTATCTTGTTCCTTGCCCTCTGACCATTTCGACTCGTTAAAAGAACCATAAATTTAAACTTGTAAAAAATATATTTGTTGATTTTTCTCACTGCCGACTGTGGCGAATATTAGCCAGTGCCTGGGACATCCGCAGTTTGACTGGCGCACAATTTTGAATGAATAAACGTAAATCATTATTCAGTTACCAGCATTGTTTTTATTTCTACCATTAATGTTATTATTATTTTTTATTAAGCAAAAACATAATTCACATTGAGAGAATAGATATAGAAGGAAATTACAAATTCAACTAATTAATTAATTATTAATTAATTAAATTAAATCATTCCATCAAACTAGATACCAGAACAAGAAAAACTATTTGCACAATTTTTAAAGTTTGATGTATTTGTTATTTATCAATCCAACACACCTAGTTATAACATATTCTTATCATCAATACCTTTATATTTTATTTATTATTACACTTGAAATTATATTACAATTCGACTAGCCTAACAGTGGGGCTAAAGGAAGAGCACAATACCCTTGTTATCACAAAAGCTACACACACAATATCTACATATCAATATTATTTGTATTCTTATCTTTATATTTGTAATATTATTATATTACAAATTGGCGTTTCCAACGTGGAGATTAGTAAAACGTTCATCAATATCAGTTCTAATTATATTTTTATATATTTTTTTTTTATTTGTAATATTATTATATTACAATATATATATATATATATATATATATATATCTTGATACTATCACCATGCCTTACACACACCAGTTGCCTGCGTAAGAAAAAATTTAAGGTGTCATACTACAAGAATTATACTGGCTCAATTCTGTAACAGCCCCTAATAAGGACCTGTACCCACAAGAAGATTTAGGAAGGAACTACTCCATAGTTGTTATCAATGCGTTAAGTACAAGTTGTTAATGACATTTTATCTTCATAAGAAACAGTTAATTAAACTGCCCAACTACCAGTTTTAAATTATGCTAGGTCACTAATCACGACAAAAGGCAAATTGTGTGCTATAAAATATAGCATAGTAATTGACATTCTTCAACAGGTAGATTCTTTAACTCTTTAATTACACTAGTCACTATAAGTCCACCGGACATGCTATAATAGACAGTTGGTCACTGAACATCTAAAATTACTGTTTGTGAAGATGTCTTTCATTTCATGTTTTAACTGCAATAGGTTGCTGTTTTTTTTGTGTTTTGTGGATTAAAATATAGGAAAAGTCCCACCTGTGCTTAGACGATTTGTTGTTACCCAGAATGCGCGCTGATGTTGACTATGGTGTAACCACTGGTGTCTCCGAAATTCTGTGCTTCATTTCTTCCTTAGGGCAGTCATTTTGGGCTGGCAGTGTGGGGATTTCTCGAGGTCTGACGGCATTGGGGTGGTGCTGCGATAGTCTGCAGATGACGACCGATGTTCTGTCCCCACCTTCGCTGTCCCCTTTTCCCTCCCGGCTAGGCGGGAACCCTGGAAAACATTTTATTTGTAAGTAGCCGTCAGGAAAAAATACCCTCACACAATTCTTTCTCGCCCCAGTAAGCACAGATCACAGACACACACTGTCACAATTCCATTCCGAAAATTAAGTGTCAATATAAATATTACTCTTCACAATTTCTCTTTAAATTATCCACTTTTAGAATTAAATTATTTTTAACCTTAAATCTTTATTACTTTACATTTGAGTATAGTTCTAACGGCAAGTTCTATTTAATTTTCATACAAGCAAAGGCAAGTCGGCAACGTGCTCTTAACCATCCCAGACGCAACACACACAAAAAGACGTACATATATCATAATATAATACCCCTGCAAGCGCTTAGTTAATTAATATTAAAGCAACACTTTGGCTCACCTGAAGCTCTTTAAATGATCACGAACTCAGTTCAAAAGATGAATCTTAATCCATAACGCCGCCAGACCAGTGTCCCGTTTGAATGCAAAAGAAGAAATGAGAGCGAATGTCAATTCCTGCGATCCCACGCGAACAGAAAAAACAGAAATCAGCTGAATGGCGCGGCATGCTTGATTACGTACACACACAATTATCGCCACGTCACGGTCAAGGTTAAACGATACAGTGAAGCCGTGGCCGCACAAGCAACCCTTGAACCCGTTATACAGACGGCACTGTAGCCGCGACGCACGCCGAATAATTTAAGCTTAAATACTTCGGCACATATTAATCATATGAAACTTAACACAATAAACTGTGGTATTGTAGTTATTGTAGTATTTTCTGTAATACGCCTCCTAATGTGAATAAAGATCTTAATAATATTACATAAAATTTTATAAAATGTGGTATAAAAATTTGATTTGATTGAGAACTTAATAAAATAACTTCTGTATAGACTGAAGACAGAAATTTTGTTTTTAGGATACCTGTTAAAATAGAAATTAATTTAAAACATAAGGAGTGCTTGCACAGGGAATTATTTTGTTAATGAAGCTGAGTCCTGGATTCAGAGGCTATTGTTGGAATTGTGAGTTGTTGATTGATACCACCGTATAGAGCGATCAAACATATGCCGGCTAGATTTTTTTATCGACCTTCTCTGGTCTAGATTCGTCGTGATCTGTTATAGGACCACCTCAAAAATGGTGTGGACTTCACCACGCACGACGGTCTTGAGTAGGTAGAGGGGACGGAAAAGAGTCTATCCCGATTAAAACAAACCAAGGAGTAAGACAAGGTTGTTGTCTGTCACCATTACTTGTTAACCTTTATCTAGATAATCTCCTCAAAAATTGCTAAGAACAATCCCCTGACGGTATTAAAATCCACCGAAATAAAAGCTTGGAAACTATTCTCTTCGCGGATGACTAAGCTATATTCGCCACTCAAGAAGACGATCTCCAGCGAGCAATATACACCTTACATAAAATAGGAAAAGAATATAACTGTAATATATCTGAATCAAAGACAAAAGTAATGGCCTTTATAGGAGATTAAACCGGTTCGGGCCAAAATATGCATAGTCAACTGCGAGAGTACAAATAAGTGATGTACTGGGCATGGAATATAAAAAATTTAAATTTACCTAATAAACTGTAAATAATTAATAATATATTAGAAATAAGCATGTCAGGGATTGCAAGCTGACGCAGACAAAAATATGAACAGGTGTTTCGACCTGAATCGACGTGCACACACACACAAATGTAACTGAAAGTGTGTACACCAGTATTTTGCTAGTGTGTGTGAACGCAGGTCTCTGCAAGCGAGTTTGCCACCCCAAGATGAATAATTGCACAATTACTGTTTTTCCGTAATTATTCATAAACTATAATTAAGAATGAAAATCCAAAACCACAATAAAATGTAATAAAAGTTACTAAATACTGTATACGAAAACCACGCGAAAGTGACACACCGTACGAGTGTAACAGTGTAGTTATTTAACTATGTACAAATCGAAAGGGTTAAGTTGCAATGTCCAAAATTACAGTGAACATGTGTTGTAAAAATAGTTATAAGATAAGTATAAGAGTATACTTACAGGACTCTGCAATTCGCAGAAATATAAAAAATAGCGAATTTGACAAAGAGTGGGGGAACTGAATCCAGAGACAGTTTCTAACATGTCGATTTCGACCACGGCAGGTGTCGACCAAGACATGGGTATAAATAGGACACGCAAGCTACAGTGGTTCTCTTTCTTGAATCATCCAAGGTGCAGCGGGAGCTTATGCCCGTCACCACGGCGTATTTATTTTTTTTGTAAACAGTTTAAATTTGCCAGTTACGTACAAATATGTAACTAAGCTGTAAAGACAATCATTTTAATTAATAACAGCACTACTTAAGAAGATCCATTAACGTCAGAAACAGCACGAGGAGAGTTCCAGAGAATGATTCGACACTAGACAAGAGAGTGATACGACGCTGGACAAGAGGAGAGTTTCAGAGAGAGATACGACGCTGGACAAGAGGAGAAGAGAGACAGCCGACGCTGGAGGCGAGACGAGGACGAATACCGATGGATCAAAAAATGATCGAGTATGATTGACGACAATAAGGTGATAAACAACTTATTTATATCTTAATCATACAAAGAACTCAAAGACAATTAAAGACATTTCTATTTTATTTAAAAGTAAGAGCAATGTTTCTTGTAAAGTAGAATTAAAATCATAGATGTTTTAGAAATACGATTAACGTAACAAGAGCTCAAATTAATATGATATAAATGATTACAAAGCATTTAAATGAAAACAATTAGTATTTGAGAAAACAGTACTGAGAAACAAAAAGATAAATTCAATAACTATTAATAATTTTGAGTACATTGCAATATAGAAAAAGAGATTTAAATATTGATATTTTGGACACATTAATTGGCTGAGTAGTCTGAAAATGAGATTTTTCTTTTATAAAATAATTAGTAGAATAGAATATTTAGTCAGGAAGGATGTATATAGCTTAAGCCTTACGGCACAACAACAAATAATAACGAATGTTTTAAATCGAAGTCAGTGCCATGTGCACATTTTTTAATAGTATCAAATAAATTTTAATTACCGTTTCAAGTTACATAGAGTTCTTATTGCAGATACACCTGAAACCCAATTTAAATGTTATATTGTTACGTAATTTGTCAATTTTGAACGTGAGACCGGTCACGCCTATTTTATGTATATGTAACGTTGCATAAGTTTGGCGCTCCAAGATCGTGGGGCTCCACAAATTTAAATTATATCAAATTTGCAATTTGTTACGTTACAAATACATAGAACAAATAAATAAGAGATTACAACTATCTTGGACGTGACATTACTTATGATCAAGATAGAGACATAGAAAATGAAGTCACGAATTTCACAAGAATGTGTCGAACGTTTTAGAGAACGTTGGGAAATAAATGTAGAAAAGAAACCCAAAAAAACTTTCATAAAACAATGACAATACCTACACTACTGTATGGTCCTGAAACTTGGGTCATAAAGGAAAAAGATAAACAGAGAATACAAACAGCAGAAATGAAATTTCTGAGACCAGTTAAAAGATGTAATAGACGAGAACATATAAGAAATGAAGAGATAAGAAGTGATTTAGATATTTTTTCAGTTAATAAAACGATTAAAGAATACAGAATAAAATGGGTTCAGCATATAGATAGAAAGGAAAAAAGTACAATACCGAAGATGGAGAAAGATTACAACCCTAGGGGCAGAAGAAAAGTTGATAAACCTAAGAAAAGGTGGACTGTGGAATAGGAGCAGACCATTAAAGCCTGAAACCGTTAAGAAGAAGAAGAAGAAGAAGAAGAAGAAGAAGAAGAAGAAGAAGAAGAAGAAGAAGAAGAAGAAGATGAAGCAAAGTATAGTAGGCCTACTAGAATTAGCAATCTTTTGGTAACATATTCCAGATAGCGTCCCTAATTTGCTTCCGTGATTCGTCTTTGATATGTAATATGTATTTACTAATTTTTTCTGTATTAGAATAGAAAATATTATCCCTATTAGCGCTTTCAAGCTTCACAGCTCATCATCAGACCGGAAGTAACCTGATTATAACCAGATCGGGTATTTCAGATCTGGTGATGGAGCTGTAAAGCTTGAAAGGACTTATCGGAACAATTGTTCTATAGTTGTGTGCAACAGTGTTTATTCTGTTTGTAATTTTCATTTTGTTTTGATCTGGTATTTTAAAAATTGAGCAGGACGAGAAATAAAAAATATCTACTTCCAACAAAACGGAAGAAAGTATACTTTAGTATGTGTACAATATAGTGATGATTTGAAATTAGTTGTACAACTTATAAAGGTACTGTTAGTTGTTAAAAGTTATTGTTCATTTTCAAGTTTCTGTTTCTCCAGAATATTATCACTCATGTTACAGGAGACTAATTATGACTAATTAATCTTTTCAAACTGATTAATAATTGTAGTTAATAGCATTATTACAATAAAGTAGACGACTCAAAGAATTTACTTTTAAAATATGCTAATGCTTCCTGAGATGTGACGAAATTAATAAAACTAGAATATCATGAAAGAATTTAAGTAAATTCTTAAATGTAAACTAAAACAAAAGAGAGAATTTTTATAAAAATTTAAAAAGCACAATGCAACACTGTTAGAAATATTCTTAGTGTTATTCGTATTTGAATGTACAATTAAAAAAATACAAATATAGACTATGTAAAAATAAGTACAATGTTGAAGACCGAAACGTTGCATACATAAAGTCAAAAATAACGTATTTATTTATGTTTACGTCACAGAGAAAAAACGCGTTCTCTCACACTGAATTACCAAGAAAGTGTTTCAGTTAGGCAAAATAAATCTGTTAAAGCTTTGATACGTTTAATACACAGTGTTGGTATGCCGCCGTAAATCGTCTTCGAAATTTTATAGTTCGGCGCCATACAGCTTCTGTTTTTTTAATGTGAACCTGTACTAACCGTCTATATGTTTAAAACGATTAAACTTTAAAGAATGTTTAAAGTGTTTAACGGAACACATTTGTTGTTTTTTGGAATCGGTGAATAAAATATCATGATCAGACCCAAAAAATAACAATTTTGTCTGGTTTCATCATCATCATCATCATCATCATCAGTAGCTCCATAGCCCTGCGTGGGACTCAGCTTCTCTCAGGATTTTCTTCCAGACTTCCCTATCCTTAGCCAATGTCCACCAATTTTTCACTCTAAGTACTTTCACATACTCTAGGATTCTATCAATCCATCGTAGTCTACGTCTTCCACGTCCTTTTTCTTTCTGGTGTGCATTTCATGATCCTCTTAAGAACATCCTCCTCATTCATTCTCTGTACATGTCCTGCCCATCTCAGTTTAACTATTTTAATTGACGTCACAAAATCAGGCGATCTACATAACTCATAGAGCTCTCTGTTGTACCTTATTCTCCAGTCTCTACCTTCCCTGATGGGTCCATAAATGTTTCTAAATGTTTTCCTTTCCAAAGATACAAGTCGAAACAGGTAGAACTGTTTCAGTACCCATGTTTCACTTCTGTACATCAGAACCGGCTTTACTAATGTTCTATATGGCGTAGCTTTGGCTTGACGGTGTAGAAGTTGTGATTTAAAATATTTCAGCAGCCCAGTTTTTCTGGCTTAACGTTATAAAATTACATAGACTTGGAAGTGCAGGATTAATGTTTCACTAGACAAATTAATGTATATAAATTGCTTGTTAGATTATCAGTTAACAAAGTTAAACATGACTTACGTAGTTCATAAATTTATTTCGCAACTAGTAGAACTAAGATTAACATTCCAAATACTAATGTTTGTAGTCTGCACAACGTGTCCACACAATACTCGCGTAAGCACGGAGTATTACACGTAAGAAGAAGAGTAGAAGAAGTAGAAGAGTTAGTATTACACGGCTATATCATTTGAATGTACTTCTATATAACATTTAAATTTTCAGTTTACTCCATTATTTTAACCAAAACGTATTGTTATCTGTTTGTCTTTCTAGTCGGTAATTTACTATGGTTCATGTTTGTACTTTTGTAATGGCCACTTAGGCCGTTGCACAAAATTTAATAATTAGACTAATTGGCATAGAGGAAGCGAAAGTGTGCTGGAGCCCAGAGTGACAGGATTTGCAATCAACACTCTTGTAACAAGTAAAAATTTTGTATTAGTGTCATTTTCTTTAAGAACATCAATTTAAGTTATGACAAAATATTTAGTTACAATTCTATTTGAAACAGCTGGAGTTCTTGAACAATTTTCTTTAAGAGCATTAACAAGATGTTTAACCTGAATACCAGGGGGCCAGTCTATTGAGTTGTTGTTGACTGAAGTTTAATAATTAGAACTCTCCCACCTGTACTTTTGCAGAAGAGCTCAAAAGGTACCATGCTGACCAGTGTGCCATTATTTGCTGGAGACTGTCGTTGGAGTGTGTAGAATGTCCGGCGAATTTCATTCCGGGCAGATGTGGGTCCTTAGGTGTTCAGTTGGAGGAGTATTCCTGGGCCTGACGGCTTCGGGGAGCATCCTGGTGTACTGCTCTGCGGATAGTGACCGGTGTCGATGTTACTTCTCCGCTTCCCCTTTCTCCCGGCTGGTACGGGGACCATATAACATTTTTTTATATTTTGTAGATTGGCCGTCAGTCAACACACCCACCCATACACTCTCTCCCCTCGAAACACAGACACCACACTCACTGTCAGAATTTCTATCAACATTCTATCTGCTCTCATTAATTTAGCATTGTTTATTTTATCCAGTTATCGTCATTACTTTTGATTAAATTTACAATTTGATTAAATTAAGTATACAATTAAGTACAATATCACCACGTGTTTCCAGATCGGAAGTAACGTGTAAGTCAATTTTACAATACAAAGATTTTAAAATAAAATAGACTTTACAGATGTCGAGGCCACACACACACATACACAAACATAACACATAATCCATCATTAAATAACATAGAATTAAATGATTGAGTCTAATCTGAAAGCCCTTTACTGTTTTACGAACTCATGGTAGAAAGATTTACTTAACCCTGAGCCGTCAGACCGTTGAAAGACTCTCCCTGAAGGTTGGCGACGGAATGAGAGTAAGGCCTAAATTAATTGATCCCACTATGCTGCATAAGCGATCTGTCTCGATTTGCCGATAATAGCTTTTTTTAACCTGCATCCTAACAGCGTACAGCAAGCAGCTGATACGTTTGACTAGGTCTTCTAGATTGCGTTCCGTGGCGCAGACACGGCCTCAATAATCGAGTTAGCGGCTACTCGCGTTGGCGGCACTGATCGCTTTCACCGAGCCGGGAAAATTCGAACCCCGGCACACTTTGTAGTCCATGTTTTTGAATAGTACACTTTCACACTCTTATTGTACACAATTACATTTCACAACTTTTTAACACACCAACGGCATAGGTTATATTTATTTAAAAAGAACACACACATACACAAATAACACAGCTAAATAACATATCTAATTATAAATAAAATAGAGTTATATGTTTGTTTAACTTGGATAGTAGTACTTTGCAAATCTTACAGTAGGACACAATGGCTGCCAGATATTTCGGATGTCCAACTTCTCTAGGAGCATCCAGGAGTTTGCAAAGAGCAATTCTGTATTGTGACGTTTTTATAATTAAGTAAATAATTTTAAAACATTCATTTGATGCTTGCAAGAGTATAGTAATTAATATGTCCCCTGGACATGTTACTAGCATATCGCAAGGTAAAACGATGGTGGGGCTGAGTTGTAACACACAGGGTAGCCTATACACTTTAAGTATATGGCAAGAACGGAAGATTGTGAGTATATTCCATAGGACTGATCAATATCAGCTGAAACGGTTGGAAAATCTTAACCGAATGGATGACTACCGCGTCTCCCCAAAACTACTGAACTATGAGCCGAAATGACGGGGAGGTGGAAACGTCTGAAGAAGCGTTAGATTGCGGGTCTGATAATTCAGGTCTGACGTTATAACTCAACCTGTGAAGAAATAACTGTCACAAGGAAGTGTAGTTCGAAACAACTTATAATTTTGAAAAGTCATTGTAAATCCCTTACCACAAACAAAATTAACCATCACCCCCCCCACACACACACACACACACGAAACTCATGTAAATACTGTGTATTTGCGCGCGCGCGCATTTTATTGTTTTAAATATTTCAAAACTTTCCTAATACTGTTTCCTTATCATTATTTAGGAAGAGTTGACAACATAGAGATCCTCTGAAGTAATGTGAAATCCATGTAGCAAAATGGTGTATTTATGTTTTTATTAAAAGTAATATATTTAATTTATAACGCACACCTTCACGGCCGGTGTTTGACTGTAAAAAAACTGCCGGAAATTGAAGTGTAGTCTCTTGCAGGGCTTTCTATCTCTTTTCCGCCACACTGAAGAAGGCCGTCGAGGGCATCGCCAAACTTCTGTTTTGTTATTTTTGTGATTTTTTAAATTTCATATACTGTATAGTGTTACGTAATGGAGAAAAAGTGTTACGCCGTAACGGAACGTTCAGGTACATTGTAGAACGCTGTTCTACCCTATTCCCGCAGCTATAACGTGTACGTGACGCTTAACACGTCAAGCAGTGTTACGTAATACGGAACAATCTTGTACATTCGATAGCGTTGTTCGACAAGTTTCTCAATTAGCCCAAAAGTGCGTGTTTCTGCGAAGGTTGCGCTGAAGTGTCCTCCAGAATTTTCGATGCCTTGTGAAGGACGCGTATAATGGAACCCTGCAGACTATAAATAGCCCATTTATAGTTAGTTATTCAGTTATTGTCGGGCGATTACTCTGTGCGTTCAAGTGTTTATTACTAGAATGTATGCGAAGTGTATTAGTTATTGTTGCGAAGTGATATGTGTTTTATGATCGTGCGGGACAATTGTAATATAATTGTGTTTTATATTAGTTGACATTTTATTTCGTTTGAACAATTTTTATTTGATTTGTTGTAAGAGACAACCGGTATCTTGTTGATTACAAACAGTTTAATTTTGATAATTAAAGGTGGTGATTAGTGACTTATTTGGTGTCTTGTATTTTCTTTTCCACTGTACCATACGACGATCACTAGACCGTCGTAACAATAGTTTATGTTGACGGGGTTAATGTCACTGACTAGATTTTTTATAGCAAGTATAATTTTAATAATGTTGGACCACGATATAACAGCTCAGCTGTTCTTTTAGACTATGTAATTTGGCTTATTTCTAGTTTCTTTTACATGATCCGTTAAATTTGGTTCGTCCATGTTCCTTAATAGAAGCTTGTTCATGGCTATTGACAATAATTCATTTACAAACTAACCATACACATTTTGTTTTCAAACCATCAACACATAGGTATGAAGTGATGAACTGAGTCTAAACAAAAACAAAAGGAACCACAAAACTTTGCAGTCACCAGACGAAAGCAGATTGCACTTAATAATTTATAATGTACTGTAGCGACTGTTACGGCACGTTCTCGAAGAGTCGAGAGCATCCTCCTACCAGTTTTTCGGCTGGCAGAGTAGGTGCAACTTCTCAGTCAAGTTCGCCGCACTAAGTAGCCTCTAGACTTTTCGAGTGCTTGTTAACGACTCAAATTATGGAACAATTTTCTCGAACATCTGCAGGATATATAATACCAATAGCGGCCGAGTTAGTTAGTCAGTTACACCTGGCAAGATTGTAGAGCGCGGTTCAAGTGATTGTTGTGGAAAGTGGCTACTGTGTTATAATTAGTGCGGAACTCTTATTATTAATTGATGACTCGTTGAAAACTTAGTGAAACATATTAATACAAAGATTTTTAATAAATATACAAACACTTGGTAAGTTTTACAGTTTTACACCTCTGACAGCTATTTCAGCTTATTAAGTTATTCTTAATTTCCTATTGTATTGTATTTATTGTTCATAGCCTAAGGGAACCTGCGGTTCATAGCCTATTGCACTTGCGGTCACAATATATTAACACAGTCACTATTTACAAAAACGAATTCGTAGACATTGATTAATAAACTTGATACGTAACGTCGCGGTCGATGACCAAATTTTCCCGGCTCGGAAGTGTGCTGTGTATGACCTGACGATGGTCTGTAACCGAAATCGATCGTTTTTAATGTTGTGAGTAATAAAAAAATTGGATTGCAAATCGTATGTTTGGTACCTTTAGGCTATGAACAATAAATACACCGCAATAGAAAATTGAGATTATAGGTACCATTAGTAAGCAATAAGTGTATGTATATTATGAATACATCACATTATCATTAGTTATTCTCAAAGTTCCTTGATCTCTTTGTTCTTTGATCTTTTTGAGAATATCTTGAAAAGCTGAAACAGCTGTCAGAGGTAAATAATAAACTGTGAAACTTACCAAGAGTTTGTATATTTTTAAAAACCTTTGTAACTCCTAATAGTTGCCATTCTTATTGCGTGTGGACAAATTTAAATTGAATTACTGTATGAGAGTATCTTGTTGATTTAAATTGTTATTTGTGACTTATTAAAGCTGGTAGTTGGTGATTTTGTTTCCACTGTACCATATGACGAACCACGATATCGTCGTAACATTAAGGCTATAATAAAGTCTATTATATTTAGATATTTTATAAACAGATTTACCACATGAGAGTGGTTAAGATATTGTTTACATCAGTTCGTACGTGTATGTATATTTAAATAAACATATGCGTATGTATAGTATTGAAAACCACGGACTGATTTATGAACTAGTGAGTTGCTTTGAAACATATGTGTGGCAGACATCCAGGCGTTGCATTGGCAACTGCTGTAATTGGCAATCACCCACAACATTTAATACTTATGACAATGGCATCTGGTGGTCAATAGAATAAACCACCTCCATTTGTCATTTCTGTCAACTGACCTATAAAACGTATTTATTAAGAACGACATTCAGGCGGTTTCATTCAAATAATCCACATTTGGTGTAGGTTTTTAAAAACTGGGTATTCACGTTAAATATGTCAAACCATTTCACAGACTACTAAAATTTAAGAATAAATAACTTATGTTCAAATCACAGACCATATTAAATTTGTTTTAAAATAAACACCTAACTCCAGATAAAAGACTTTGATATTATTTGTTGTAATTTACTATGCCTTATATTTATTTCTTTGACACACACACACACACACACACACACACACACACACACACACACACACACACACACACACACACACACACACACACACACACACACACACACACACACACACACACACACACACACACACACACACACACACACACACACACATAATTTTTGTATTGAAAAATATCATGGATCTATGAACTAGTCAGTTAAAGCTTAGAAATAATGTATGATTTCTTTATGTCTATCTTAAGGTTTTATAACATACTTTGGCTCTGCTGAATTGTTATAGTACTGAAAAATTAAATTCTGCTTTGTGTTGAAGTATGGAATTTAGTTATATTAATGATATGGTTTCCAAAGCCTTCAGTCTAATTGGCCTAATATAGTCGTACAATTCTGTGTTTATTGTAATACTATGAGTCCTCTTTCAACTTCAAATTTTTCGCGACATCTAATATCTAGAATATTCTGTGCACCAAATTTGATTAACAATTTTCTCCTTCCAAGTCCGTCCAATTTTACTCTTAAATGTAAGGGAGTGTTGACCCTTTATCTCAATTTTTAGACTTAGAGGGCCATGCTTTCATGTCGGCGTTTATTCTCTTAATCGAAAAATCCGCTCTTGAGGAGCCAGAAACTCGCCCCAAGACCTGACCAACAGATTTGTTGGCCAAGCTATCAGCTTATTGGATTTGCGCTATCAGCTTATTGGATTAAAGATTTGCGCATAAGTACAAATTGGAACAGAATACAAATGCTTTAGGAACGGAATAGCAGCAGAGTGTAGAAACAACGGGTGTAGCAGGAAGGGCAAAAAGACATTGGTACAGCTAATTAGGTGTATTCACGAGGGGGAAGAATAAAACTGGGAGATTTGGTTTACTCCAGCCAAAGCTGATACGGTACCAACCTGTGAGGAGCTAAAGCGGTTTTCTGCTACCTACAAGAGTGGGTGCTTTAGGAGCAAAACGCCTCTAAGCGCTTACCTTGAACTGACATAACGGAAGAAGATCCTTCCACACACTTATACTACATACATAATTATTTTATTACCAATTTATCTTTATATTGTTAGCATCATGAGAGAGACAAGCATAGTTTCAGGGGCTGAACGTCTTATAACAAAACATAAACGTACCTTAGCTTCAGTGCAGGGGCCGATTAGAAGCGTGTCATGCTACCATCAGACTGGTGCCCCCCCCCGCAATGATTCAAAATTCAACCTTTTATCCATTATTTACACTTTACACTGATAAATGCTACACATAATTTCGAAAGTTAACAATTATTTTATTAAACTTTTAAATTTCAACCAATATTTAGCTAAACATGATTAGAGTGAGCATAGTAGTACTTAAGCTTAGAAAATACTAATCGAT
Organism: Magicicada septendecula; assembly: GCA_034769895.1. Lineage (NCBI taxonomy): Eukaryota > Metazoa > Arthropoda > Insecta > Hemiptera > Cicadidae > Magicicada > Magicicada septendecula. The sequence continues at coordinate 37,543,108 of CM068373.1, forward strand.
CCATTTTTTCTTAATTATGCCTTAACGAAGTCTTTTATAATTTCTTCTAAATCGAGCGATTCAAGTATCTCGCTTTCAATATTCAACCTTGCTAACTGAGGTAATTCCTCATCTCCCATAGTTAAACTCAATACTGTATACCTTTAATTAATTAATTCATTTATTTATTATCTTCAAAACCCTTTTGTGATTAGGGCTGGATTTTGCCTCCTCTGACACTTGGTGCCCGGTGCTGCAGCATACCTTAGCGTTATGGATAATCCGCCACTGCTTCAATTATTTAATTTAGTTTTCAAATTTTCATATCACTTTCACGCTATGTGATAAGTTTATCATTCAAAAGTCTTTCCCCAGACTGGTGAAACCCTAGATTATTTATCATGTAAGCGTCACGACCCATTTTGTCCTTGAATCCCCTATTGTAAATGTACTTTCCGTTTTATCTGAGACACGCAGTGAGAACATACACAATGTGTTTCGCCATACAGTATTCACGGAGCGGCTTTGCATGTTGACAATACAAACGCGGTGTATACAGATTGTTGGCGAAAGAGTTACTTATTAATTTTGCCTTCAAATCTGTATTATTGTCTTGTCATAGTCCCTTGATTAATGGACATGTTTTGATTTTAGTGTAACCTTATAGGATATTATTAAACAGACGATAGTCTGTGTCTTTAGAATGTAGGCCTATCTAATACTGCCAGCAGAATTCTCAAAATAAAGAATTCTTGCTGTCGTCAACGCTTCAAAACATTTTTGCTAAAATACAACTATACTGTAACGCAATGAACAAACTCACTTTAAAGATTGTTTACCTTCTTTTTACTTACGATGTTAGATCTATCAATACAAATCTATCCGCACAAGTAGTCAGATTCCCAACAACGAGGGTAACGGCATTTTCTTCGATATGTAGAATCGGCTGTCTATCAATACATATTTGCCAACTGTTTACACCATAATCGTCGTATCGTACAGTGGTAAACAAAATACAAGACACCAATAAAGTCACTGATAACCAGCTTTAATTATCACAATTAATAATTTGTAATCAACAAGATAGTCTTTTACAATTCAATTAAAAATTGTACAACGCAATAATAATGTCAACTATAAAGAATCCCGCACTAATTATAACACAACAACACTTTGTTGCTACAAACACTCGATCCGAGCTAAAGAAATCGCTCAACACCACTGAATGGACAAGCCGGCTGCTATGGCTTTTTACAGGTCACACACGCCTTCTAGAAATTTTCCAGCCTCAAATTAACTTCTGAAACTAATGCGTATTTCATGTGTGCTCTTGAAGAATCTGAACATACTTGAAGGCGACCTTAACTGAAACAACACCTGCCACTAGTGTGGTGAGACGAGGACGCTGTCGGCTATTCTATGCGGTTTCATTTGTTTCAATATAATGGAAAATTTGCTTTTTCATTATGGTATCATTTTACTTGTCACATATTCAATTAATTTTAAAGAACTTTGATGATACTTGTTTTCCGATACGAGTTTCCTATTATCTTAATATAAATAAAAGTCATTGCATCTATGTATGTATGTATGTTCCACATCTCCTCCTAAACCACTAAACCGATTTCAACCAAACTTGGCACAAATATTTTACGCAACGGGACAACCAACGTAGGATAGGTGTTTTTTCGATACGATCCTTTGGGGGGTCCTTTGGGGTCTAAAATAAAACTGGGGAATCGAACGTGTGGAAGCGTTACATTTTTGTGGAATTACCCCCAGCCTAAAAACATTATCATGCTAAAACATTCTGGTTGCCATAACAATTAACAAAATAAACTCGATTCTGTTAACCTTACATTTCCAATATTATTGTTGCTCTTTTTGCTTGGCGAAAAATGGTGCATCAAATCCGACAATTTAACCAAGGTTACTAAGTCCATACTCTATAGTGCGTGAATTCAGAGTTGTTTCAGTTTGAATTTAAAAGTGGATACGTTAAGATCGAAGTAGGTTATAAGCGAGTATAAAAACAACGTTTTGATAGCGAATGTATTCAGATCGTAGTGTTCAGACAATATAAATGCGCTTGCTTCAGTTTGAATTTAAAAATTGATAAGCTGAAATCTACAGAGGTATTATATTGTTAGAATAAGTTTAGGAGACACTAATTTAACAAATACCTTATCTCAACATTAACACAATAAATTATAAAACGACAGTTAAATACGCAGCGCGTGCCGTGCAAGTACTGTAGACATTTTATTGAAAACTAATTTAGCTGTTCGCCCTCTCCCAGAGTTAGAAATTGAGCAGGAGCATCACGCGGAACAGAATTCTTCTCCAGATATATAAATAAAATTTATGACATGTTCTTAAACAGGTGAGCTACAGAGTATTCCTCCAGTGAGAATGCGAACGTAACAATATAAGGAAGAGTATACAATATACAAATAATATAACGTTAAAACAAGAATAGGTGCCTATGAGCCTATGAATAAATTATGAACCCGAGCAACGCTGGGCAAATCGGCTAGGAAGAAATATTTTAGTGGAAAAGCAAAGGTAAATTATTGTATAAGAAAAAATACGCACACGCGCGCGCGCACTTATTCACATTCTTTGTAAGTAATTTTTCGAGTTTCTTGGAGTATTCTGATATTATCAAATTGTAATTACTTCTGCAAGTATATTGTATTATTTTCATCGTTTTAATTAATCTGACGTACGATTTACTGACTGTATCAGTATCTTCAGAGGTTTCAAATGATAACGAAAACGATAAATTAATTATCTTCTGGTTAATTAAAACGACAAAAATTATACAGTCTACTTGCATAAGTAATTACATTTTGATAATGTGAAGGTTTATACCTATAGAAAACAAACCAACAAATATTGGTACAGATGGTGAAGTGTTCATTTTAATTAAGTTATTTAAAAATCTGAATGGAAAAGTCTTAAAAAACGTGTTAGCGGACTCAGTAAATGGTATATAAATATTTAGATAGAAATTATACTCTGTGAAAAACTGGAGACTGACAGTGTGAGGGAAGAACAGAGACATGCGTTTTCTGTTAATTAACCGTTAATACCATTGAAGTTTGCACTGACCTAATTTTAACGTAGTGTTGTAAAAGCTTTATCCCCCCCATTAGTAAACGTCTCTTTTCAATAATCGCACTCTGACATACTAGTAGAATAAATACCTATATTTATGATTGAAGCTAATGTTAAGATCACTTTTGCATATAATCATAAAACATTTTAAAAAACGTTAGTTTATCCGGACCGAAACGTAGATAGTTAACATGAAAATGGCTCCGTAAAGGTACAAAGGAATGTAAAAGAAGTTATTTTAGTGTTTACAAGGGAAGTAAACAAGCGAGGGACTTGATACACGACAAAACTAAAAAAAAAAATCGGTATGGAGAAACATACATAACTTGCATCTTCGAATTAATTATAAAATTATTTTTAATATGTACACTAAAAATGAAACTAAATACATCAGCATGCTTTTAGGATATCAGGGAATATATCAGGTAATAACGCTTGGAAGGATAATCAAGTTACGAATTGCACACAGTTGTTAATATTTTACAAATAAATAATTAACTTGATTAAATTATCTTTTATTTAAATAACACGAAATAAAGTGAGTACCGCCCAACGTTTGTAATCAGTGAATTTCTGAAAACGAAAAATTATTTTGTTTACGTCTCCGTTGTTACGATATTTTGTTTACATGGAACTATGTCAATTGTTAATATATATTTATTTTTTTTTAATATTTGGTTGAATAAATTTATAACATCATACAAAAAATTACCCTCCTCCCCTTCAACTACCCTTTTTATTTATAGATATTTCATCTACCTTTCTACTGTGGATTATTATGATCTTCTTTTCAAGACACTTTATTTATCAAAATTAAAGTACTTTACTCTTGTTAAAACATAAACGTTGCAGGTAAACTACCCATTCCCCTTACCCGATCTTCACCAAAATCAACATATCTTTAGTCCTCTACAACTCGGGCCCATATGCAAAAAATTATTTGATTCTGTTTGATTTTGCGGCAGAAAAAATTCTACACACAGCCACACAGATACACAGACACTTTTTGGAAAATGACTTTTCTTCATGTTTTGAGGGTAGTTCAATCAGAATCTGCCCTTATTTTGACCACAATTTTTTTTCGCGATCATCATACTTCCATTTCCTTACGGAACAGGGAAGTAAAAATAAATATTATTCTTTTTCAATTCTACTAAGAAAATTACATAATATCGTTTAAGGAAAAAAAATAAACACGTGATTTCACAAAAAACTGGTAGACGACACAAAATATGGCATATTAAGTTATCCGATATGACGATAAGGATCGTAGACATTCCAAAACAACGCTTCTCTCTAAGTTTAGGAAATCGTCACCTGTTTAATCCTATTGTACAGTGTAGAGAATTTTCTTTATTCAAAGAAGAAAACATTGTCGATGACTAGGAGGGCCAGTGGTAATGACCATAATGACGATTCACGTTATATAGGTTATTTAACACTTTTCTCTTAATAAATTGTGTCTTACGTCCCTGGTACCCCTATGGACGAGCTCTTTCCGCCGTCCAATCACCATTTCAGCGTCTGCTCTGTTTTCTCGTGTAAGTATTCATAGCCTGCAGTTTATAGGCAATATTTTCTCGACAGTAAACTGCATAATTCCAAAAATTATAGACGAAAATTGAATATTCAATTGTCGTACACCATACCAAATATCAAAGATTTTTAATGTCTAAGATTAAAAATCTAAAGGTATTATTACAAAAAAGCAATAAAATTAAGTGACCAATGAGTTCAAGTGTTGGAAAAGTAAGGCTGCTCGCGTTTTATCAATGCGATATTAATCTCTTACCATACAAGGAAAGAAAACATCTGTGATGTGTATTACAGGGCACATTCTGGTCATACGAGTTTTCCAAGGTAACATCTTATATACAATTGGAACAGAAGGGGAAACATGTTAAATAGTAGTTAATTAATATTGTTACTATATTTCGTATAAAATAGTAATCCTATAATTAACTATTAACTATTGGTCGACCAAATATTTGTAACGTATTCTTCCTGCCTACTTCTTCCTCAATGATCACAACTGCTCCTGGGGCCAGACACGCCTTCTCTAATTACAGAATGCCCACCTTGGGAAACGGTTCTGGCCGATGACGGATCCTCACGTGATAAACTTCTTCTTCTTCTTCTTCTTCTTCTTCTTCTTCTTCTTCTTCTTCTTCTTCTTCTTCTTCTTCTTCTTCTTCTTCTTCTTCTTCTTCTTCTTCTTCTTCTTCCCCTTCCCCTTCCCCTTCCCCTTCCCCTTCCCCTTCCCCTTCCCCTTCCCCTTCCCCTTCCCCTCCTCCTCCTCCTCCTCCTCCTCCTCCTCCTCCTCCTCCTTCTTCTTCTTCTTCTTCTTCTTCTTCTTCTTCTTCTTCTTCTTCTTCTTCTTCTTCTTCTTCTTCACTACATGGTTTGGGTCTCTGACCATTTTTTCAGTGTCTTCCAAGATCTCTCGTTCCCACTGGACTAAATTACAACGCTTGTTTTGGAATACGCGTGTCTACCATACGTTCCACATGGGACTTTAAATTCTGCCTGTATTCCTTTATTCTCTCCACAACCGACTGTAACTTCAGGTCTTTTCTTATGTCGTCGTTTCGTAGATGATTCCTTAAACTGTATTTCTCAACTGCTTTTAAAAATTTCACTTCTAAGGCCTGTAATTATAAAATATCTTTTTGCAGGAGAGTCTATGTTTCACATCCATACATTAAAGTCGGCACAGCCATAACCATATACAATTTAACTGTGTCTTCCTTTGCATTTTATACTTCACTAGTCGTCTTATTATTTTATAGGTTGTTTGTTTTATTTTTCTCTCGCTATTGTTGTCCTTACTATATTAGCACTATATTAGATTTCACATCCGAAATAATTAAAATATGATACCTGATCCAAAACACTCTTATTAACTACAATTTTTGCTGTTACAGAGTTCTTTGCTAGAAAGGCCATTGCGTTTCTGCTAATAAGTATAAAATATATATACCCACAAAAGCAGTTTTATTCATATCAAAGACTAATAATAATGTTTTCAAATAAAATAGTGTGTACTATTCATAATCAAAATACATTGATTTCCTAACGACAAATAAGCGACGATTCACTGTGTAGGCACGCATTGTCTGAATTACTTTGTTCAAAACACATTGATCAACCGCCTTACAGCAGTATTACACAGACTAAAATTCAAACAACCCATTAATCAAGGAAATTGAAAATACCCTGGCCTTGGGAATAGTATGCTCATTATAAGCGTGCTCGACAACGTACCAGGCTGCTCTGTGATCATTGTCTAACAACGTACATTGTGTGGATCTCAACTACGTGTCTTCTGTAGTATAATCTTGTAAAACATATCAAAACATGCGTGATTACTGTGTTCTTAACATGTTGCATAACAGAAATATTTACACAGTTTGTGTTTAAAGTTTTCTTATTTTTGTTTAACATGTAGTATATGTTAAATGTTTTCTTGTGATTTACTACGCCTTTTCATTACCCTTCCTGTTTGTTATAGAATTACTAAATTACAAGTTAAAAATCAGCCTGTAAATGAAATGTGTTTTAAATTCAAATATATATGTTTACATTACATTATTTATTTACAAATATTTTTGCTTTTTCTTACTTTGGTCAAGTCTTCTAGCCTGTCCGCTCTACTACAAAATGCGATCACCTAATCCGCCTGTTAGGAAACTACCCTTGCTTTTAGTAACCCCATCCACTGACATAACTTAATTAAAGTGAAATTCGTAGGAAGTTATGTTTAATGAATTTATGGATTGTATTTGTCTCTTCTTATTCATAGAACGTACAATTCAGATCTTAATGATATATAATTAATTATTAACTATTAGATATCAATTTTGTTGCGTTTTGAATAGTACTGTTTCTCAAAATTAATCTATACAGATATTTTTGTCCTGTTCTGGACGTCTATTGTTTTGCTATTTTCCACTTTGTCCGGTTATCATCAATAATAAGCTACTAGCATTTGCGATATTTGCACAATTTTTCTACATCATTATTTGTTTTTCGTAAGACATTCGCAGGGTCCTTTCCCTTATATCTTTATCTGACGTTTCTCTCCAGTGTCTCCTTAATCTGACATTTATCTGCTTACGATGCCGATTTAGTACAAGTTTGTGGGATGTGTTTTTTCATTTGGTGTATGTGTCTTTACGAAATCAACCGTTTCTTTCTATCTTTAAGCAAATACGTAATTATCATAACGTATTTTCTTTGCTTCTTTTAGTCCCTCTCTTTTTGTTCCGTCTTAAAAACATTAATTTTGGTTACTTTAAATATAAATTTTACAGAACTGTTTCTAAATGAAAGGAATGTCGGGTCTTTGTATACTTGAATGTTTCATAATAAAATCACCTTAACTATAGAAAACCCATTGTACTGTATATCAATTTATAATACAATTAAAGTATAACACCTTTTTCTTTTTAGTAAGTACAAGAATTACAGCCAAGTTGCAAAAGCTTCGAAGCAAACTAGAGAAGTTATTTAGTTTTCAAAAAAATGACTAAATGTTGAACTGGATTGTAGCGATGAAACACTCTCTAACAGTCGAAAGTGCTCTACACGCTTCTTGACTAGCCCAACGTGCCTCGTGTGTATCAAGGCCGTCCACTCACGTAACACAAAGTACCTTCCAGAATGTTCAAGAGCACTTGTCAATACAAATTATGCTGGCATGCCGCATTAAGAATGGAAAGTTATTCTGGAACACCTGAGCTACGTATATAAACAATAGGAGTTGACTTTGTCAGTTCTTTTTAGTGCGGATCGAGTCATTAGTGAAAAGTAATAATTGTGTTATAAGCAGTGCGGAGATCTTAATATTTCACATTATTATTGCGTTTGGGCAAATCTAACTTGTATCATTGTACGAGACTACCTCTTATTGATTATAAAGTGTTATTTGTGATTAATTAATGCTGGTAATTAGTGATTTCTTTGGTATCTTGTAATTTGTTTCCACTGTACCATACGGCGATCAGTAAGACCGTCGTAACAATATTATGAAAACAATTTTTTAATTATGTCTATATACAAATTTACTGAAGTATCATGCAAAATGTTCTAATACCAGAGGCCTTAACAATTTTATGTAGGCCTATATACAAATTACATACAACATATATATATACAACCTTAACAACTTATATTAGCAATTTTACTGCTAATATAAGAAACGAATAAGAAATATTACTTTACGATTTGTGACAGGAAAACATATTACACACTCTAGGATAGAGTATTTACGTGTATTCTTGACAATGAGAATAAAAAGAATGCCACTAGGGTAGTAAAATAGTTCTTTCCTCATTCTTTTAGGTTTTGAACGATGCACGCGATATATTGACTAATCGATTACTCCAAGTTTTACATCAATTTGAGTAATGATGACACCCAACGAATAATCTTATTTCACTTCAGGTTAAACTCGGCGTCCTTGGAGTAAATAAATAATGTATTATATATGCTAAACACGGTTTTGCAAAAACAAAAACGCTCAGATCTGTACTTAACTAATTTAAACTAAAAGCGGCGGCAAACTACATGCGCACAATGCAGGCAGAGTTCTCCTGAACCACTCTGAGTACCACATAAGTAGTTTATTCCAGTGTATGCTGTGTAGACAGTTTGAGTGAAACACATTGTGTACACAAACTGTAATGAGTACGACTAACCATCTTCCATCACGTCCCAATCCAAATATCTTGAAGCATACGCAGGCTTGTATTCTCCATAACTAGATGTCTAGGTATAATAATTAGTACCCAGCATAACCTAACCTAAACCCAGGGCGTTATCCCAAACCATTTTTACAGGTTGAATTGACTTAGGGGCTATAACACGCACAATTGTATGGTTTGCTGCGGAGTCGAAATAGAATTAGAATTAGAACTAATAACTCACGGGGTTCAAAAGGGGGTGTGACGCCAACATATGCTTTCATTGGAGAGAAATGCACTAACCTCTCCACCCCCAAACTGCATTCTCACCTACACTTTGGAGGGCGGGCGCTGTTACGCCGAGCAATCCACTCCAAGTTTGAGGTAGCAAATCCCTTCGGCGGAGTGGATCGGTAAGTAGACGAGAGCTGGGGGTTCTGTCAGGGCAGCCTGGTGGTATCCTGGGTCCTGACCTGCCAGGATAGTGCACATCAACTGCAGGGTATGGATCTAGTGCGGAGGCCGAGAAGCCTACAGTAGGCCAACTGTTCCACACATGGGCTAAGTTAGTTATTCTACTGTGATCGCGCAGAGAGAGCTCGTCAGCTGAGGTGAAAGCAATTCTCTAGTGGAAGAGCAGCACGAAATCAAAGTTGCTGGTTCTCTAGGTTAGGCGTTTTACAGCACGCCTGCTTAAGTAAAAATATATGTACTTACAGAACTCATACGAGCTTTGGAAATCGGATTGATGTGAACACTTGAATCGCATGCCTGATATCCGTCTACCTCTGACTGCCTTGGGTTATCACTCTACTGGGAAGAGAAATGTCGGTAGACCGAAGAGGAAATGGGTTCCGGAACAGGTCTGAGGTCTACTCCTTAGAGTAGTGATGATGATGAATTAATATAACAACTCACTGATCATCTAAGCTTCTTTTGGGATAGAATAATAATAAACTCCTACTTAAAAATAATAATAATTATTATTATTACCGTTTTCAAATATAATAACGTCTGTGTGTGTGTGTGTGTGTGTGTGTGTGTGTGTGTGTGTGTGTGTGTGTGTGTGTGTGTGTGTGTGTGTGTGTGTGTGTGTGTGTGTGTGTGTGTGTGTGTGTGTGTGTGTGTGAAGTATCCTATAGCTTTTTAGCATAATATAGTAAAATAACTGAAAAGAGAAATAGCATACTGTTGATTTCAAATATTCAGTTTGTCCATATTTCAGTGTTTACAACAGTTTAATTTACCTTGATCAAAAGAAATCAAAGACAAAATTGTAACTAACGTATTCGTGTCGCTAGTAAATTTCGAGGAAACGTAGACTTCTTCATTTAATTTTGCATTCTATATGTGTCATTATTGTAAGTCATAGAACAATTAAACGTTAGGTTTCTACGTGGAACAAACAATCCACATTTAAGACAGAGAGATGGATTTACACTGAGTAAACAAGGCACAACGGAAGAGGAAATAAAAAGTAGATTAGGGCAGACTAGAACAGGGATTAGACAATTACACAGTGTTATATGGGACAAAAAGATTTGAAAAAGCGCCAAAAAAATGATACATCAGACCATAGTCCAAAGCATTATGATGTATGCAGCGGAAGTATGGGTTATTAACAAAAAGAATGAAAGAAAGATTCTTGCAACGGAGATGGAATATTGGAGGAGGTGCTGTGAATAACGAAAGCAGACGGAATAACAAACGAGGAGATCAGAAGAAGAATGGAAACGGAAAGAATTGTAATTGACTACATCGAAGAAAAAAGATTGGTGTGGTACGGTCATGTCCGGAGAGCCCAAAATAGGTGGATCAACAAAGCGACGGAATGGAGTCCATTAGGAAGAAGAAAAAGGGGAAGACCGAGAAGATCTTGGAGGGACGAAGTGGATGCAACGTATAGGACTTGAGGAAGGACAAGGGGAACATCGGGAGAATTGGAAAGCCAGGTTGAAGGAAGGGAGACGCCACTAGCTGTAGCAACCCTATTGTATATATATTACAACGATACAACGTTATAAAATGTGTGTCGGGCGCACGCTCATGAGCGACAAAATTATACAAAGGTAAATAACATTTATAACAACGTGTACGTGTAATTAGGGGTTCAGGTGTAATTATAATAAGGGTAGCCTTTTTAGGAAATTCAAAATGTTCCCATTTATTAATTTAAACAAACATATCAAGAAATAATAATATAGAAATAATGATTACTTCGTCATATGATATTCATTATACAGGGTTTCAAAGTTTCTGTTTGCTATAATCTCATCACCCACATAAAGCTTATATCATAGATATAATATTATTAATTTTAATTAAAAACATTTCTTCATTATGTTATACTGTCTGGACTACTCAGTCTGAATGTGTGCTTTCAATATAAAATATTTAACTAAGTTAACTATTTGTTCATTCTTTGAACAAATCTAATTGATTCTTTCAAATGTACATTAAAATATTTTCAATAAATTATCAATTCAAAAATTATGCTTTCATAATTACTCTACAATTTAAATTAAAATATATTCAATAAATCATTAATTCAAAAATTATGCTTTCATAATTACTCTACAATTTAAATTTAAATATTTTTAATAAATTATTAATTCAAAAATTATGCTTAAATTTTTTATACCAGACATTTATCTTTATAAGTTATAAATTACACTTTTTTTTAAATTGTCTTTTTTTGACAATGTTTATCAATCTTTGATTAAGTCTTTTGTTATGAGGAATACATGGCTTTCTTTCACCTTAATTTTAGTGGTTCCTCACCATACCCTCTCCTGGCCCTGAGTCCTTGATGTTGTGAATCCTGCATAGTCATGAAGTCCTGGATTCTTTCCTCGTTCTCCGGGTCCTCTCGGAAGTCCTGGATCCTTTCCTCTTCCTCCGGGTCCTCACGGAAGTCCTGGATGCTTTCCTCTTCCTCCGGGTCCTCTCGGAAGTCCGATGACTCGTCCTTTGCGTCTGGAATTTATGCCATGTAGTGCTCTCGTCCTCGGTCTGGAGTAATGCTCTTAGATGTAGATCACTTGTAGACATCTGACGATTTCTTTGTTACGGTAATTTTTAATTACTGTTTTCCATTACTATTTTCAATCAAAATATTTATCGTAATGCTTTATAAGCTATGCTTAACAAAAAGTCTTATTGGTGTTAGACATATTGTCGAACTCTGTCCAAAGTAATTAAAATTCCGCGTCTCTGACGGACATAGCGTTCCGCCACGAATGAAGACTGTTAGAAGAGAGAGATTAGCTCGCCTGGGCTTGTATTTATATTCACCAAGAAAACTGCAGCTGTCGATTCAGGAATTAGGCTGTCGCCAGTTGAACCATGGCGTGATAGCCCCCACTCTCGTCCTATTTCACATTTTTGCACTTTTTCGCCGATCGCATTGTTTAACGCGGATTTCACGGCGATAAAATATTGTCTAATTTAATGACCTATGTGATGTGCAATTATCATGATGCTCACGCCACTAGTGTAATTACAATGCTTTAAAAATCGCACAGAATTCGCATTGATTGTCCGAATTACGTAAAATTCGCACTGCACTTGTGTCTGATATTTACACATTTTTAGAAGTTTTTACCTTCTCGCTAACATTTCTGGTTTGCTTAATATTAAGTATATTCTTAATTTAGCATTGACTTGGGGTGAGGTTGCAAACTTTCAGGCTCAAACAGGCTTCACGCACACACAGTATTTACTTGTGTACACGCGTGCAGCGGTAATCGCGTGATCCTACGTGTTGACTCCTGATTGCAAGCCAGCTTCCAATTTCACACCTGCTCGTCTATTATATATTATTAAAATTAAATATTTATTTTATATTACATATACGCATTACAGCATATGCTTGTATTGTCGCAATATATATATATATATATATATTACTTTAATATTTATAACTAAACTTACCTCAAGATATTTAGTTATAAATATTAAAGTGTTATATACATCAAGAAACGGACTGTAGCAGAAAGTGATTGAAATATATATATATAGATTATGGAATAACAGTTCACTTTCAAAACAAGAATAATGAAAAAATTCCCTCCGGTATGGAAGTTTATATTCTTCTCTTTCTTTTAGACGGAACATATGTTACGACGGTCTCACTAATATACTCGTAGTTCAGTGGAAAACACAATACAAAACACCAATGAAGTCACCGGCTTTAATTTATAACAAATACAGTTTATAATCAACTTTTACAATAATCCCAGCAAAATTTGTCCACACGCAATAATAATGTCAACTAACAGAGTCCCGCACAATTCTAAAACAATAACACTGCGCCACAAAACTTTGAACCTCACTTGAGTAATCGCCACTTAAACTGAAACTATGCGGCAGCTGTCGTTGTTTAAATAATAGCACAAGTGTTCCAGAATAATCCGTAATACGTGTCAACACTACGTGAAAACACTAGAGCGTAATTGGTTGCGGCCTTGAACACAGTACGTGACCTGTAAAGTCTGGAACAGCCTCGATGGTTGACGTATATTAAGTGTCACATAATTGTGTTTCTTTTCAAAGTAGCAGCACGTACGCACACAAACATTAGCCGAGAACGTTTTGTAACAATATGATAGTGTGTCAACAGGAAAGCTGTCGAAAGCGATGAACGTAGAGTGAGGAATCGTCTCATAATGTAGTGAAAGCAATGTAGGTAATCATAAACCTTGAGATCCATCAAAGGACTTGGACAAGGCTGTTGAAAAATCGTTAATCATGTTTTTAGCATCAGAAAAATGCTTATCGAATTTTCAGATTGTATGGAAAAGTAAACAAAGTTTTATTGATCCACGGCTTTCGCGACAAGGAACTTTAATAATAAGTTTTTTCGCCTGAAATAATTTGTCATTTCGTTGTATCTAATGAAACCATTAATAATGATATTTCCAACGACAGGCGCAACATGCTCTTTCAACTACGCAGATGATAACAACGAAAGTAAGTGACAGAATCAATACGTTAGTACTCACTGGTGATGGTGCTGCGCAACAAAACTGAATAAATTATGGTTCACGTTATTTTTTAATATTCTTTGAATCATTCCACGGATGGGTCTAAATTTTTAAACTATATCATCTACTTTATATGTGTTCCGTATCTACATCAATGTGTTGCTGCCGCACCTTGGTAGTTTACAGCAGGTACATACTATCTAAGTCTCCTTCTTTCCAGTGCGCAAATTTAGTATTACTGTTTCTACTGTTTATACGTAAGCACTAGACAATATGCTGGGTACACATAACGAAACTAGATTATTATCACTGAAAATTTAAAGTCCATTACTACATTTTTGCTTTAAACTATAGGCCTATGAGCCACATGTTTATCACAGCCTATTCATCACCATATATTTCTTATTAATATACAGAGTAAATATAGGCTACAGAGTGTATCTAGTTTTCCATAAGTATTTAGAAATCTTCTTCTTCTTCTTCTTCTTCTTCTTCTTCTTCTTCTTCTTCTTTATGGCTTGGGTTATAGACCGTTCCAACTTTACAGATACTCTGACCATTTTTTCCAGGGTCTTCTACGATCTCTCGTTTCCACTGGCCTATATTCAAACACTTGTTAATTAATATGCGTTCTGCATGGGGCTGTATTCTGCCTGTATTCCATTATTCTATCCAGAACCGACTGTAACTTTAGGTCCTTCCTTATGTCGTCGTTTTGTAGACGATCTCTCAGACTGCATCCCTTAAGTGCTCTTAAAATTTCATTTCCGGGGCCTGTATTTTTGAAATATCTTTTTTCAAGAGAGTTCATGACGTGTCACATTCATACATTAAAGTCGGCACAGCCACAACGTTGGATAACTTTAGCTGTGTCTCCCTCTCCTTTTCAATCTTCAACAGTCGTCTTATTGTTCTACAGGTATACATAAATTTATTTAATGTATTTCAATACCGTTGTTCTTCCTATATGAGATACCATGTCCCAAATAATTAAAATGCGATACCTGCTCTAAAACACTATTAGAATTCGGTTTATTAGAACCTGTGTACTTTCTGAAACAGATCTTCACATTTTCAGAAACCAATTTAAAAACCAAAAACCGAGTTGCATTAAACTTTGTTACAACTGTAATTTTATAGAATTATCGTAATTCTTTATTCAAAGTAGGCTGTAATGTAATATAATGTCAGACATTTATTACTCTCTTATAATAATATTAAATAAAGAAAATAATAAATATTAATTTTAAAATGTCAAAAGAGTTTCAAAATGTAAAATGTTTCCCAAGCAGAGTTAACATTTTTTTTTTAGTTTACTGTAACAAAATCTAGTCTTTAGCTCATTGGAGATTACGAAACGAGAACTGCTTGCACCGGAGTTCAGCAACAAAACCAGTATCAATGTTAAGATTTCATCAATTTGCAAGCGCGCGCGCGCGTGCGTGTGTGAATTAAAGTAGACGCAATTCGCCAAATAGTTCTTAACAGAATCATAGCATTTAATTAAAGTTAGTTTACTGTAATATGTTTACAGTCATACACAGTTATAAACAGACAACTTTGGAAAACATTAAAGGAGTATAAATTTCATGAAATCAAAGGTAAAGTAGTATGGAAGAGAAACTTACTGAAAGCGAGTAGCTGAGGCGTGCGACGTTCCTCTGAATAGTGTTTTCAGAATGACGGCGCCTTATAGTATACATAGACAAAACTTATTTTTACAATCCAACAACCGTAACAGAAGACTCTTGAGCAGACAATGGGAAAAGCAGCAACAATTCTGTTTCTGACAATTTTCTGTTTTCGTTCGCTCAAGGTTGTGATTCTCATGCTGCCTTTTTACATTTTCTTCTCCTGTCTATCGAATTTCATTGTCCCACTTTTATATCCGAGCACGTAAAGTTTCTATCATTCACAGTTGACTGATACGTTTTCTCTAACCACTAAGCAAGCAAGACCTTTAACGACATAATTGTCTTCTGATTTCCACTATGCAGGTTCTATACTCAATTTCCAGGTTAATGTTGTAATGTTATATAAATTCTTGGATTTCATTGTCCATGACGTATCCGTTGATTAACTGAATATAATTAAATCGCTACGGACTCGGAACCAAAGTTTTTATGGGTAAAAACGTAAAAAACATGAATATTCTACACGTACACACAAAAGGCCGAAAACTAGACGCTTTGAACAATTGGAAATATATAAACACACAAAAACACATAAAAACGACATCCTAAACGAACAGACACAATTCAAATTACACGCATTATTCAAACATATCACACCCGACACACACAACATCGATCCTTCAAAAGTCGACACCGTCGCCAAGAACAAGACGGACAGCGCTCCCAGTGGCAGCCTCTCCCGAAGCTTATAACAAGCAAAAACTGGTTCAGGCTATAAAGTAAAAACTTTTACGTTTTTACCCATAAAAATTTTTGTGTTCCGAGTCGGTAGTGGTTTAATTATATTTAGTTATATAAATGTGATATAAAGGTCAATGTAAATAATGTAAATCAATGTTCCGAGATCCCACGGTTTGACGTAAATGAACAGCGGAAACAATATAATGGAGCACGAGAAAATTCGTTGACTATAATTTTAATGACAATTGAAATACGTGAAACGCCCCCTTTGTACCCAGAATATTTTTCCTCCCACCTTTTCTAATCACAAAAAAAAAATAATTTTTTTTGGGGGGGCGTACTTTAATATTATATTAATATTAATATTATATTATAATGTAATATACCTTAATAAGACAATCAGGCTCTCTCTTGGCTTCTTGCTCATCCCCGGCAACTGGGTAAGATTGGAAGATGGATGGTCAAGATCTCATCCTTTAAATTCAAGGTGCAACACATTCGGGGAACTCAAAATGTGGTTGCAGACGCTTTGTCACGCATGTTTTCCCAACCCAGTGAACCCCAATCTCAGCACCCCTAATTTCACGATGTTACACCGGAATCATACGTTTTAAGCTTAATAATTTTCTGGGTTACCTTGCAGGTTTAAGTTCACAAAAAGATTGACAGACGAGCACGTGGTCCCTGCTAAAACAATTATAAATACTTCAAAAATAATCAGACTTCATAGAACCACCATTATAAATTCAAACTTGCTCTAATTCTTAAATGTTTTAAATTCTGAACGGTCTACCACATTATTTCTTTCTCTTGAGAATAAAATAAATTTTACCACGTGCTCACATATTTACCGGCACAAACATGAGAAAGAGACATGCCTGACACAGGCCTGAGTCACACACACAACGATAGTTACATTTCACACACACAAATCCCCAATTAAATTAATATTACATATAACTCGCAATACTGGCTCACCTGAAGCTCTTTATGAAAATTTATCTATGCATAGTGAAGTACAGATTTACGCCATCACAATCCACCCGCCCCCGAGGTTGAACGAGAAAAGAGAACGACGCACGTCTCGACGTTAACTTATAGAACCACCGATGCAGCTAACTAAATTTCATTAATAAGCAAAAACCACTGCCTTCCCAATGACGTCACCACTCACGGTAGCAGCGGACAGCTTTCATCTCGCTATCAACGCGGGCATCGAACAAACCTCGATAGCGCGCTGAACGCACGGAAAATAAAATTAAGTGGCCGTGGTGTTTACTTTTCGATATAACCACGGCACATACGTGAAACAACGCAGTGCCCATTTGTACACAATAAATAGTGCAAGTCACTAATTTTAGGTAGCGAGATACAATAACAGTAACTCCGACAACGAACATTACACCGCAAATCCTAAACTGATTTGGCGCTTCGATAATGTGGTTTATGCTTTTCCCGTGTAATTTAGTACTTGATAAAGTTGACCTAGATACCGCGACAATAATTGACCTATGTATTACAACACGAATTGATTATTTAATGTAATTTAATTTGTGCTGTGCTAACATGTATCTAACATTACTGTTAGAATGTACCAATTACTGGGGTTTGGGTGTAATAGTAATAAGAGTAGTCATTAATTGAATTGTACGTGTTTTCATTAATTTATTCAAAAAATCCCCAGTGTTTTTAAAATCGCATTTACTTCTCCATAAAATATTCATTGTTGTTTGTTTAAAAGTTTCTTTGTTGCAATACATTCATCATAAAATAAATCTTTTATCCTATATTAAGAAAAATATATGCTAAACATTTATTTGTTAATCTAAAATTTCTCGACCGCTCAGTCTGACTGTGTTCTTTATTGCAGTTTTGTTTTCTTTGCTTTATATATTTTTTTATTACATTACTTTATGCATTGCATACATCTTAATGTTTTATAAAAATGTAAATTGACTAAGAGAATTGTTATTCTCTTTCTATAACTTCCCAACTACTTTACTTTCTGCATTGCGTGTAATATTATTCATTGATTACTTTATAAGCTTTAAATAAAAATTTGCATTTACTAAATTACTTGTTAATCATCCAAGCAAATTCTTATTGACTTTAAATTATATTCTCTTATCTCTATCTACATTTAACATAACTTTTATTTATTTTTTAAATTTTAAAATATATTTTCAATGACTTTATTCTCTCATTAACAAATTATAAATTGGTTATTTGTCACCTCGATTCTGTAGGTCGTACCCATGTACCCCGTTGATCTGTAGGTCCCCTACAAATGCAGTTCCCTGCACGTTCTCCGGTTCCACTTCTCGTCCTCCAGTTACTCGTCCCTCATGGTCCCATCTGGTTGCTGTAGTGTACAGTGATATGTTGATCTGCATCAGCTGCTGTTGTCCTAGTAGACGCCTCTATTGCTCTGCATAGCGTTCCTCTGCCTGATGTGACTCGTCGGTTGTCTAGAGTGCTGAACGTTTGTGGTTACAGACTTGAAGAGTATGTTCGGTAATTGTATTTAAAAACAATTAATCTAAGAGTTACTGTTTGATGCTTGGATGAACGTATTGTCCATCCGACTTTACAGTTTATTTTAAAAAATCGCGTCGATACTGAACATAGCGTCCCGCCGCTTCTGAAGACTGATTGAGAGTAAAATTGGCTCTCCTGGGCCCATATTTATATTCAATCAAGAAACCACACCTGTAGGAACAGAATTCTGCATGTCAGAATCTGTCTGTGGCGTCAGTTCCCCCACTATCGTCCAATTTCATATTTTCGAAAATTTCTGCCATTTGCAACTTCTAATGCGGATTTCAAGGTGTTCTAACATTGTCTGATTTAATTACACATATTCTATGTAATTACTATTGGACTCGCATAAATAGTGTAATTACTACGCTATTAAAATCGCACAGAATTAGCACTGAACGTCCTAATCACACCGTTTTCGCACTGCATATGTGTATTATTTTTATGCATATTTAGCAGTCTTTGCAATTTTTCTAACATTTACGGTTTGCTTATAATTAAATAAAACTATAATTTAGCATCTACTTGGGGTGAGATTGCAAACTTTCAGGCTTGAACAGGCTTCACGCACACACTCTATTTACTAGTGCACACAGTAAATTGTCTCAGCGGCAATTGCGTGATCGTGCCTGTTGATTCCTGTGTATAAAATCAGCTTTCAATTTCACACCTGCTTATCTATTACATATTAAGAAAATTAATCTAAATAGTTATTTTATTTAATAAATGCACAGTACAGCCTATGCTTGTATTGTCGTAGTATGGAAGGCGTCTGTGGAAAGATCGATAGCGTTGCGTAATCCTGCAACTCAGACAACGCGAAGCCCCCCCGTTTTATCTTTCTCCTCAGCGTAGCAATACGATGTACACTTCATTCAGCACTACATTCGTTGTGAGTATTAAAATATGCCAAACAAATACACGATTTTACGTAGCGGATGAACGAATGCGGAAAGAGATTTGTTTCCACAAAAATAAATACGCCTTTACTGTGAAGACATAGTGGACTAGTTAATTAATTATAACCATGTTACCATTATTGGAATTTCTATTTTTCTGTTAAGCCATAGTCTACTGCTTATATTCACAACAGATTTTTAGGTAACACAATCGGAGGCCATTTTCAGTGTAGAAACTATTAACGAATTAGGAAAGTGTCCACTAATTCACTCCAGTACTGAGATGTTCTATTCACATAAACTACGATAGTCTGTACCTTAGTACTGGGGTGAACTGGCGGACACCGTGTTAATTCGTTAATAGTTTCTCCACTAGACAGTTTAGCTGAAACGCCTGTTTTGAATGTAAACAGCAAACCACGGCCTCGCATTCCGGCAAATAGCAATTCCAACAATATTCCAACAACTCCACCGCCGTGATAGCCTAAGAAATTTCGCAGAACTATGATAATTTACAATATAATATTACTTCAAAGAAAAACGTTTATGTGCAATCGGTCTCGTGTAAATAGAAGCAAGAATTCTTAAAAACAGAGGAACCACGAAGACTGACAGAAGTACAAATATCAACAGTCAAAAAGTGTTAGGTTTATTCACCGCTAAATACCTAGTAAAAAGAAAAGAAAACGCCATTTGGAAAGTAGTGTTTAACTTGTATTAGGCAAAAAGAAGACAGTGTACATTAATTGTTGAAACATGTTTGACAGCCAAATGAGAGTTGTACTCGGACAGATATACAAACAATCCATGAAGCTAAGGAGAGCTGTGACAAGCAAATTAATGAAAGAGTCAATGGTACTTTCAACGGGCAGATTTATATGACTGGTTTGTTGCTGTTTCGCTATAAATGTTCAAACCTGCACCATCAGTAACGTTTAGTTTACAATTTTCAAGATAATAGTGTAAACCGATTATTCTTCTACCAATCTACTAAAGTGCAAATTATCAAATTATCGGTAAGTGATTATTCTACTCTATATCCTGTCTATTATAGTAACGATTTTGGTAGTTTAGTGTTATACCGACCTAATATGTTTATTACACAAGATCTTAGTTTTGTGTGCAGAACATTAAATAGGTGAAAGATTGCGTGGGATTTTAAAAACGTTTCAAATATCAGGAAAGCATATAATAAAAATTTGAAGCTTCAAGAAGCAATGTACTATTATAGTTAGATATTATATGAAAAAATACATAATTGGTCACACATTTTAACCAATTTTTTCACTCATGCATTTTACAACCTGTGTACAACCTTTATTATAACAATCTACTGATCCGTATCTTATCTTACTGATAAGTGAACGGAAACCATGCGCACATATTGTTTGCACATTAAAAGCAAATTACAGTAATCAAGTTTGTGTGTGTGTGTGTGTGTGTGTGTGTGTGTGTGTGTGTGTGCACTAATAAATATGCGTCTGAGATGTTGAAGAGAATAAAATAAATAAATAAATAAATTATTATTATTTAATATACTATCAACATTTTATATTAGTTGTTTACAATTCACCTAATATTTACATTTTATTTGATTTTAGTAATATGTTAATATAAACTTATTTTACAATTATTATATCACACTGCGTGTTGTAAGAATTCTGTTAATTAAAAAGGATTTTTGTTAAAAGGTTTTAAAAACATACAAGCACTTGGTAAGTTTCATAGTTTATTATTTACCTCTTACAGCTGTTTCGGCTTAGCTTATTAAGCTGTTCTTAAAGAGATCATAGAAACAACTAAACTAAGAAAGTGAGGGTGGTGAACATATGTTTAGGGTGTGTATCCGGACATGTGTGGGGTGTGTATGTTGGAAGGGGTAGAGAAGCCAGTAAGGGAAGGTCAATTGTCTTTAAATAGTAAGTGCAATTGCAGGCAAAATGTAAAAAAATAAACTAATATATTATACTATTATAATATAATAGTAGGGGGTCCTACACTCTATGCCACATCCCGCATTTCGATCGCCATTTCTCCCTATCCTTCCAGTCATCATCGTCAATAGCTCGATCTCTAATGCATTTGATAATTTCTGTTCTCCATTGTGTTGTCAACCTTCCTTTTCTTCTCCTGTTTTGTGGTGTGCAAGTCAATGCTTTCTTTGGCCAGCGCTTCAGCTCCATCCTCATTACGTGACCATACCATAGCAACTGGACTCTATTCTTTCTGCTTTTGCAAATACGCGCCCTGTTTTCTTTCTTATACCTTCGCTTCTGACATGTTGCATTCTAAAAATATTACACGGTATTCTTCAGAAGTCCATTTCCACAGTTTCTATTATCTTTTTTTCTTTATCTGAAAGATGCCAGCATTCGCAGTCAAAAGTTAAAATGACAATAGTTGTGTAGATCGTAGATAAATAGTTTATACAGTTGTAGATAGTTTATTTTGAAATTTCATTTTCTTCGACCAAAGCAACGAGTTCAACAAACGAATAGCTTTTTTCCCCTGTTGTATCCTATTTTTGATGTCATTTTTTTGTTCCATCTTCTGAAATAATGCTTCCCAAATATTTGAATTAGCTACACTTTCCGATTCCATGGATTTGCAAATCCGGGTCTCCTCCTTGGATGTCTCCTATTTTCAGATATTCTGTTTTAGTAGTGTTTATGTTTAGACCCCATTTCCCCTACGCCTCCTTTAATTTCCTAAACACTAAACTAATAACAATTTTAAAAAAAAAGATTCACAGAATTCAGTTTGTTTGTTGGTTAAATTCTTGTTAATTTTTATTGCTTTTCTAATATCTAGAATTTCTAATAAATCAATTTTGTTTACCTTTTCGTGTGTTGTGCAGTATGTGTGTCACACATAATCTGTTACACATACATAATTGGTCACACATTTTAACCAATTTTTTCATTCATACATTTTACAACCTGTGTACTGTTCCGTTATTATAACAATCTACTGATCCGTTATCTTATCTTACTGATAAGTGAACGGAAACCTTGCGCACATATTGTTTGCACATTAAAAGCAAGTTACAGTAATCAAGTGTGTGTGTGTGTGTGTGTGTGTGTGTGCGCGCGCGCGCGCGCGTGTGTGTGTTGGGGGTGCTGCACAAACACATAGATGTTTTTTGTATTTATGAAGTGATTGTGTTGTAACCATTAATCTATAAACCTGTATTGGCTGTATTGGTTAAAATTGCTTTCTTATGTTCAGAAATGCGATGTTTAATATTTTCAGAAATATTTTTTTAAATAATTTTCATATATATTAAATTATATAGTATCACTGTTACTTATATCAATACTACTACGTAATTATATTCATAGAGGTTTGGTTTAAATTACCAATTAAACGTGATGCAAGGGTTGTGTTTACAGAATTGATATCAACAAATAAATCACACACACACACATACGCACACACGCACACAGCCTACAAGCGCTCTCACGTGTCTGTGTATAATTATACGAATATAATGTACTCATTTCATATGCACTACTGCTAATTAGGCCATATTTAGTGGATAATTAAAGTCAACAGGAAATGTAATCTGTATTTATTGTAAGTCTGGGTTTCATCAAAACGATATACTTTTTAAATGTACGAGTATATTTTGCCAATCAATTAAAATTCCATTATTTTTGTTAAATTTAATCGAATAAGTAGTGCCACTTTTTAAATCCTTTTTTATTATTTTAATGTTTTATTCTTTAAGATAATAATTATAACATTTGTAATTATTGTTTCGTTTTACTTCCATGTTCCGTAAGGAAATGGAAGTATTGTGATCGCGAAAAAAATCGTTTTCGAGATAAGCGATGGTTCTGATTGTACTACCCTCAAAAATGAAGAATAGTCATTTTCCGAAAAGTGTCTGTGTCTGCGTGCTTGTGTGTAGAATGTTTTCTATGGCGAACGACAATTGCCGCAAACTTAAACAAAATCAAATAATTTTTCGCATATGTGGCCGAGTTGTAGAGGACTGAAGGCCTATTGATTTTGGTGGAAATAGGTTAAGGAGAAGGGGTAGTTTGCCTGCAACGTT